>LNAC01000306.1:1318136-1383921 GCA_002007465.1 Ailurus styani | reverse complement strand
ATGATTCACAGACCTGTACCCCTTGGGCAAAGAATAAAAATAAAATAAAATTTAAAAAAAGCCCAAAGGAACACTCAGTGAGAAACATCAGTCTTAGAGATTTCAGTGAAGCATTTAAGATTCTTGAGCTTGTCATATATGCTTTTTAGCTTAGCCAAATAGTCATCACCATACATCATTGTGCACATCTTGTACATTGGGGGTAACTATGTAGCAAGGAAACACTACTGTAAGTGTTGCCAGCAGTGAGTACTTTCTGTATATCCTGTCTCTGCAGTGATTCCTACTTCAGTGGGAGAGAATCAGAAGTAGGGTGTTGTGATAGAAGATTATTTATCATTTTAAAAACCTGTTTTCTTAGCTAAGTGCCAAACTAATGAGTTAAAAAATATGCAGAGTCCCAGGACACCTGGGTGGCATAGTCAGTTGGGTGTCTGACTCGACCTTAGCTCAGGTCTTGATCTTTAGGTTGTGAGTTTGGGCCCCTTGTCAGCTCCACTAAAAAAAAAAAAAAAAAGCAGGGTCCCTAATCTTTTAAAAATTTAATTTCTGAATAGCAAAATGGCCAACAGCTATATGTTTGTATGTATGTATGGGTGACTTTTTTGCCCACTTATTTATGTCTAAGTTATTAGTAAAAAGACTGCAGGATTATTAAAGATTAGATAAATTTACTAAATTTACTTACTGTTTTTTAGGGAGCATATTTGTAAAAAATTTTTTCCAGGTTTTATGAGATATAATTGATGTATGACATTATGTAAACCTAAGGTCTACAATATGCATGATTTCGTATATCTATATATTGCAAAATGATTGCTGATGAAATGTATGGACAATCTCTCCAGAAAATTGAACCTACATACAAAATTTTGCATATTGTCTGGGGTTTCAAAAAAATTAATGAAACATTTATGTTTGTTGCATTATGTAAATAGTTTTATTTGAAAGCTAGTCTGAACAAATCAAAGTTAATAAGAAAGACTAAACTAGAGTACTCTAATGAATCTGCATTATTTCTAAATCCCATTCCATACACAAAAACGAGCCATCTAAATACTCCTCTCTGTAGCTGGAGAAATTCCCTAAAAGTTGATTCTTTAACTTAGGCTCTAGGTGAGTTAATTTAAAGAAGGCAGTAATTTGGAAGAGAAGGAAGGGTAAGTTAGAGAGACTCAAACACTTTCATTTTCAAAAGATGGGATCCTATAATTAAAGATTCCTTAGATTTTTATGTACCTGCCGCAACTTAGGCAATTTTCTCCTCAGTTGAGGATGGACAGTGACCTGTCATTGATAGCCTAACATGGATCTAATTTTCCCATCTATCTCCAGGTACCATTCTTCTCTACTTTTCTGTCCTCTGGACCATATTGAGAGGTAGTTTCCAGAACTATGGAAAACACTTAGACTACCATCTTAACCTCCAAACTTACATTTAACCTTAAAATAGTAGACAAATTTTTCTAGACAGTTAATCAAAAACCTGCTTGACAAGCACATTTTTAAAAATTAGGATTAGAATGCCTTCTTGATGTCTGTACACTTTGTAGTTCAGTATACATTTTATCATTTCCTACTACCATTAACCCAGCCATGACAGACATATTAAAACTGCTTGCAAGGTGCCTGGGTGGCTCAGTGGGTTAAAGCCTCTGCCTTCAGCTCAGGTCATGATCTCAGGGTCCTGGGATCGAGCCCCGCATTGGGCTCCCTGCTCAGCAGGGACCCTGCTTCCTCCTCTCTCTCTGCCTGCCTCTCTGCCTACTTGTAATCTCACTCTGTCAAATAAATAAATAAATCTCTAAAAAAAAAAAAAACCTGCTTGCATCCTGAAGGTATTTGAGTTTGCAGTCTCTGCTATGGGTTACTGGGAATTGTTATTTTTTTTTAGGAGGTACAAATGAATGCTGGAGGATAGAAGAATGAAAATTTTGTTTATTCTTTCCCTATTAAAACATTCTATTTCAGGGGATTCACGGCTTCCAAAGGAGCAGGTAGCAAAGAACCTCAGATCGAGAGTTCCCAACTTAAATCCTCTGTTAGCTTCCATATGCTACCATTTAGAATATCATTTTTTATTAGCTACTGTGGTTAGCTGTACCAGGAGAAAATATTATGCATGACTGAACAGTTGAAATGTGAAGTTACTTTGAAAAGAAAAGAACTAAGGAGACTTTCCTCAACCAGTAACTTCTAGTGGTGTTAAGGAAATATTTGCCATCTCCAGTGCTGTGATCATCAGATGACTCATTCTTGTAGCTCTTCCACTTCTTGCTCTTTCCTCCATCTCCACCAATCATCGTGCCATAGACACTACCTCTTTTCTACTACAGTGTTACAAAATTAAGAATTATCTTAAGAGATCAACTATAGTACTATAACCCCATCACCTTTACCACTATTACTTTTGCTTATTATTTTTTGTAGTTCTTTTGTCTTTTCCTACCCCTGATTATTTTTGTGTGCTGGATTTAATGTTTGAAAATACTTGTAGAAATAACCTGAAGATAGGATGATTTTTTTTGTTTCCCCTCCAGAGAAGATGTGTGTTTGCTTCTGCCACCTGGGACCAATTTGATCTAAGTTCAGAATTTGTGGTTTCCCAGGCTAATCAGATGACATAAGTCAGAATTGCAAGGCCTAGTTTACATCTGGTTTATTTTTACCCCCACAGTACAGTTAAGGGTCTCAGCCCAAAGTGTAGGTTGCTTTATTAGATATCCCACTCTTGGCAGATCCTAGACCCCACAGTTTTGTTCCCCTGACCTTATGAGACAGACAGAAGCACAGCTCAGCCGTGCAATCATTTCTTCCCTGTTAACAGATGCCCCTGGTTAAAGTGCCCATTGGTGCTGGGTGAGATCTTCATTCTGGATTTTCATCTTCCTGTTCTTTTGATTTATCACCATCTTGTTAGGTTTTTAATGCTTTTAAAAAGATTCTTAAGGTATATTTTGTCCAGTTTGTATTAGTTGTCATCAGCTAGAGGGTCTCCAGTTACTGAAAGGTCCCTGCCACCACCATTTCCTTTGGGGGCAGTGGGGAGAATTCTAGCATTTATATTTTTAGATTGCATACACATTCTAAAGTGTATAAAAAGAACATCTTAATTTTTCATTCTGTGCTCTCCGTGAAGCTAAATGGAGACAGACTGGATACTAAAACAGACTTAGAACACTACCTCTTTGAATTAACCAGTTAACTTAAGTTCTAGGAGCTATATAATAAGAAATTGAAATGTTATTATTAGCCAGGTGATTACTTGAAATATAAAGAAGTTCCCTTTTCAAACAGCTTTTAGAGTTGATTCATAGTCTATCTCTTTGAGCAAGTTGTCTCCTATTTGGACTTGGAAACTAAATCTCGGATTCGTATTTTGCATCAAAATCTTCCAAGTTTTGCCTGTTGTGGTTATATGGTCCTGATACTAAATTGTTGAAAAACTTGCCATCTGGCCTCATTTGACCTGTTACCATTAGCTTGGAGAGAAAAATGTCTACTTTATCCAGCCACAAATCTTAAATGTATTTCATAGATCATTGAGATAAGTTCAGCGTTATTATGTTTTCTGCTTTTATCTCAACTTCTACAGTAGCCGTAAAAGTTCAATTATAAATGTGAGTAGATGAAACTGATGTTTCTGTTGTTGCCAGGAAAAAATATTAAATAGGGAGTAAGAGTCATCATGCAAAATGCCTAGAGATTTTCTTTTCATGTTTGAAGAGGATCATGAGACATAAGCTTACTACAGTCTGGCTTTCTATTGCTTGGCTCTGTTGCAAACCAGATTAAAAGGAATGTTCTTATCTGCTGGTTAATGTTTTATTAAAACATCAAATTTCAAAAGCCACACAATATATTTTTATATTTACCACAAAATGACTAGTGTATATATTGAAGACTTACCCTTCTATTAATCCATGTAAATCATCTTTGGCTACTCTGGAACAGGAGGCTACCCTTAAAATCTAAAGGTATTATTTGTTTTATATAAGTAATTTTTCTATTTATAAGTCTTAAAGAACATTGGTTAGAATTCATATATGTACAAGTAAAACTTCCATTTCATTCAGGGCCATAAAATATGGATGCTATTTTCTGGTATCTTAATAAAACAATGATGCTGATTTTCTTAATTAAAATGAGTTCTCTACTACAACAAATGCCTTAGCTGGTCCCTAACCAAGTAACGTTTTTTATAATGACAGAGAAAATACACTGTTTGCCCTAGAGAAAAGAAAGAGTTAAAGTGTAGGTGAATCATCATGGCATTTTTCCAATGAAAGCTTTTAAATAATTATTCCTCAATCATTTCTTCTCAAGTGCCCAATCAAGAAAAAATAAACACTAAAATTATCAAAAACACCCATCTGGAGAATTTAATTTTCTCCCTCATGCTTACAATTGTATTCACAGTGCTTCCTGTAGTGACTGGTACATAGTAGATGTTCATTCAATGTGTTGAATGAATGAAATGAACCCAAAAAGTCAAGGGAAGGCAAAATGAAACAATTTAATGTGTTATAAATATATGTAAATGACAGAGATTTCTCTCTACTAAGAATATATCTTTTCACTGTCTCATTTGCTGCAAGGGGGTTCATAAGCTTGAAGAACCGGAGCTATATGATAAAGCTGGAGCCCAGTTTGGGGAGAATGTGGCAGAGCCCGTGTACCAGCTTCAGCACTTACTGTGACAAATAACAGCTCTGATTTTAACAGCCACCCATTTTCCAATATTCATTAGAAAAGGAAAAAGTTTAGGTAATCATTTAAGAACTGAGAAATGAAAATGTTACCAGGTTTGCTTTGGGCCAAGCTAATCATAGGTTTTATAACTCTGTGAGAGAGAACGAATGGGTTTCTTTATTTGATTAAATGTGGTACAAATTTCTGAGTTTTGAAATAGATGAGAACAAGTGGTTTATAATTAGCAGATCATAAAGGAAAATGTAAACAGCCTGATGTGAAAATGCTAAGAGAATGTGGAGAATTAAGAGAGTCTATACACTGAGACTCTGTGTGGCCTGCCATGTTTGGGATGTAGATTAGGGGTTTGGATGCATTAGCTATTAGACATTCATTTCTTTTTTTTCTTCATGTTCAGTTAGCCAGCATATAGTACATCATAAGTTTTTGTTGTAGTGTGCAGTAATTTATTAGTATAACACCCACTGCTCATCATATCACGTGCCCTCCTCAATACCCATCACCCAGTCACCCCATAGAGAGTCATTTTTTATACAGTTTTAGTCATTGTCTAGTCCCTCTCTGGTTGGGCTACTTTTAAATAGAAGACACTTTTTTATTTTTATTTTTTTTTTAAAGATTTTATTTATTTATTTCACAGAGGGAGAGAGATTACAAGGAGGCAGAGAGGCAGGCAGATAGAGAGAGGGGGAAGCAGGCTCCCCACTGAGCAGGGAGCCCGATGCGGGCCTTGATCCCAGGACCCTGAGATAATGACCCGAGCCGAAAGCAGAGGGTTTAACCCACTGAGCCACCCAGGCGCCCAGAAGACACTTTTTTAAAAAAAGATTTTATTTATTTATTTATTTTATTTTATTTATTTATTTGACAGAGAGAGAGAGAGATCACAAGTAAGCAGAGGGAGAGGGGGAAGTAGACTCCCTGCTGAGCCTGTTTCCCCCTCTCTCTGCCTGTCTCTGCCTACTTGTGATCTCTCTCTCTCTGTCAAATAAATAAATAAAATCTCAAAAAAAAATATGACTTAAAAAAAAAAAGTAGGGGCTTCTGGGTGGCTCAGTTGCTTAAGCATCTGCCTTTGGCTCAGGTCATGATCCCAGGGTCCTAGGATCAAGCCCCGCATCGGGCTCCCTGCTCAGTAGGGAGTCTGCTTCTACCTCTACACCACCCCCCACTTGTACTCACACACACTCTCTCTGTCAAATAAATAAATAAAATCTTTTTAAAAAGATACAAGTAAATAAAATAACCATATAAACCATTTGTATTCAGCTATCACCTATTTCCTGGCAAAATAATGAGGTAGTTGAGAACATAGGCTCAGGAGCCTGATAGCCTGGACTTCAGTATTAATATTAACTCTGTCATTGACCTAACTCCGTAACCACAGGCAAGCAAGAACTTAATCTCCATGTGCCTCCCTTTTACTATCTGTAGGGTAGGGAACATTGTGAAGATTGTGATTTAATCCATGTAAAGCACTTAGAAAAGTACTAGACACTAATAGCCCAATAAGTATTAGTTATTGTTGTTATTACTATTAGTACTATCAGTATTACTATACTAGAAATAAATTTGAAACACTCTTTTAGAACAACATTAAATATGCTGCATTTAATCCGTCTTGAATTTAGAGCTCTCTATTTGTGTTGAACTGGTAAGGCATCTAGACTTTGAATCTGAAAATCATTCCCTCAGCTTTTCCCCTAATTCTAGTGTTACAAAACCAACCTCATCCATTATAAGACTTTTGAGTATAGCCTCCTCTAAGAGGCCTCTTCCCTCCTTTTCCTGCCTCTACCCTGCCAAGACAAGTTTAATTGTTTTCTTTGTCTGTGGTCTCCAGCACTTCCTTTATTTATGAAATATTTCTTGTATTCATTGGCTTCTCTCTATCTGTATGTCATGGCTCTACTTTAAGTTGTTAACTGGTACAAGAGGAGTAGCCAAGTACTTTTTAATTTTATACTGAATTTTAAAATACATATAGCATTATTTCTTTTTTCATAATTCTAGGCTTCTTTCTTGGAAGAAAAAACAGATATTGTGACTATTATTTCATTCCCAAACCCAGTGTCCTTAATACATTCTCTGTAATTTTTAAAAATTAAACTATAAAGGGGAGCCTGGGTGGCTCAGTGGGTTAAGCCTCTGTCTGGCTCAGGTCATGATTCCAGGGTCCTGGGATCGAGCCCCACATTGGGCTCTCTGCTCAGCAGGGAGCCTGCTTCCTCCTCTCTCTCTGCCTGCCTCTCTGCCTTCTTGTGATCTCTCTCTCTGTCAAATAAATAAATAAAATCTTTAAAAAAATTAAACTATAAATACAGAAAGGCACACAAATCATAGTTATGTAGTCTTGATGAAATTCTCTGAAGCAAACACACCCACCTAACCACTACCTAGATCAAGATATAGAACATTACCAGCACTTTAGAAGTTTTCCTCATGCTTCCCCCACATCATTATCCCCTCTATGAGTATAACTGCTGGGTTGTTTTTTGTTTTGTTTTTTTTTAAAGATTTTATTTATTTATTTCACAGAGGGAGAGAGATCACAAGTAGGCTGAGAGGCAGGCAGAGAGAGAGGAGGAAGCAGGCTCCCTGCTGAGCAGACAGCCTGATGTGGGCCTCTATCCCAGGACCCTGAGATCATGACCTGAGCTGAAGGCAGAGGCTTTAACCCACTGAGCCACCCAGGCGCCTGAGTATAACTGCTGTTATGACTGCCATTCTGTTATTTCCTTTCCCCATTTTCACACTTTGTACAAATGAAGTCACTTAGTATGTATTCTTTTGAATCTCTTCTTTTGTTCTATAGGATATTTGTGAGATTCTCTTTTATTGCTGTCGTGTTTCATTGTGTATCTACTATTGATGGACATTTTCAACGTTGGCTATTATGAAAAATTCTATGAATATTTGTTACATATATTTTGATACACCCGTGTATACTTTTCCTTTTGGTATATACCCAACAGTGGACATGCTAGAGTTTCAGTATATTCAGCTTAAAACTTTTCCCAAATTTAATGCTACCAATTTGCACTCCCACCAGCACAGCAGTATTTAAGTATTTTTTTTTACCCTGTATTGTCAGGGTTGTTTATTTGTTTTGTGTGCTATTCTGCACTGTACATGTGCAGCGGTATCTCACTGTGATTTTGATTTTGATCTCCCAGTAATGTTTTGGGTTTTTGGAGAGGGTTTTTGGTTTGTTTTTAGCAGAATTCTTTTCTTTTTTTATTTTATTTTATTTTATTATGTTAGTCATCATACAATACATCATTAGTTTTTGATGTAGTGTTCCATGATTCATTGTTTGCATATAACACCCAGTGCTCCATCCAATATGTGCCCTCCTTAATACCCATCACTGAGCTAACCCATCTCCCCACCCCCGCCCGAAACCCTCAATCTGTTTCCTATAGTCCATAGTATCTCCCAATAATGTTGAACAGCTTTTCATATGCTTATGGGTTATTTGGACATACTCTTTTGTAAATTCTTGTATAAATTTTTTGGTTCATCTTTTGATAGGATTGTCTTTATTTTTCCTATTGATTTGTATGGATTCTTTATATATGCTAGAAAGAAGCCCTTTGTTGGATATTTGAATTAGAGATATCTTTTCCTGCCATATGGCTTGCCTTTTTACCATTTAGTGGTAAACAGAAGTTTTTCTTATTAATAAACTTCACTAAAAACCAGTCTTCTTTTGTGGTTAAGTGCCTTTTGTGTCCTGTTTAAGAAGTCTTTGCCTAGTCTTAGGTCATGCAGATATTCTGGTTTTTTATCTTCCAGAAAATACACTGTTTTACCTTTCGTATTTGGGCCTATAATCCTTATGGAATTGAATTTTATATATGGTATGATGTAGGGACAGGTTTTATTTTTAGTCATATCATATTGATCCATCATCAATTATTGAAAATACCATCCTTTTACTAAAATATGGCAGTGGCTTACCCTTGTCCTAAATAAGGTGAATTATATATGTATAGATATGCTTCTCGATTCTTTACTCTATTCCATTGTTCTTTTTATCTATGTTTGTGTCAGTCATGCTCTGTCTTAAGTGCTTTAGCATTATATTAAATCTTGATATTAAGTAATGGAAGTCATTCTTCTTCAAATTTTCTTTACTATTGCTGGACCTTTCCATTTCCGTGTAAATTTTAGAATCCTTTATTTCTTTTGGTGCTGTATTCTTTATTCAGCGTTCTGGGAGCAAAGCCTAATGCATAAATATTCTCCTCCCAAATAGCTAAAATAAAATAAGAGCTGTACATTTAAATAGTTTTATCAGCAGAGAATGTATGAACGTTGTATGATTTATTTCGTGTAAAATAGTCTTACAGTGATCATCTTGTTTTGTTTATCGTCTTCCAAATTCATCATTATTAAAGAAGTCAGAGTAAAATTCCACTCAAAGAAAGTACTATCTTTGTTTACAGACATACCTTATTGCAGACATACAAAATTGGGTGTATTTGGTTATAAAAATGCCTGGATGGTCATGGATGAGTCAAAAAGGTGGGTAGAACATTTGGTATGAAGAAGAGGATTCTAAGATTTTATTTATCTACTTGAGAGAGAGAGAAAAAGAGAGCATGGGTGGGGGGGTAAGGGGGAGAGACAGAGAAGTAAGGGAGAGGGAGAAGTAGACTCTCTGCTGAGAGCAGAGCCCACCATGTGACTTGATCCCAGGACCTCAGGATCACCACAGGAGCCGAAGCCAAACATTTACCCAACTGAGCTACCCAGGTGCCCCAAGAACAATTTTGACAGCAAATATTTGGTAGGAGGATTTAAGAGGAATTTTGAGAGTTATGGGAGCAGGTACCCTGGTTAGAGTGATGCTAGCAACAGGATAAGATACTGGAATCAAGGATGACAGTATAGCCTGGGGTTAAGAGCTTGAGTTCTAGGTTCAGATTGCCTAGACAACCACTCACTAGCCATATGAATGTGGGAAAGTTACTTATTCTTTCTATGCTTCACTTTTTCTTATTTGTAAAATAAGGATAAGAGTACCTACCCTGTAAGGCAGTTATGATAATTAAATGAATTAGTATGTATAATACAATACTTAGAAACAGTACCTGGCATATAGTTAATTTTCATATGTGCTAGCTATCGTTATAATTAATAAAAGATCATCTGTGTCATCATCTGAGATGTATGACATTTTTATTTAAGTTGTTCTGTGCCTTGATATATTTCTCCACCCTTGACATACACAGTTCATCCCCAATAAGTCCTGTGTAAGACCAAGGTGTGTTGAAGACTGGAAAGAATATTAGAAACTAGTAGTGCAGAAAACAAACCCCACACTCAGGAAAGAAACCATCTATAGACTAAAACTTCATTGTAAGCCAGAAATTGAAGTAATTCTAGGAATTCTCAGAAATAACAGACTGGGGGCGCCTGGGTGGCTCAGTCAGGTGAGTGTCTGCCTTCGGCTCAGGTCATGATCCCAGGGTCCTGGGATCCAGCCCTGCATCTATAGGGCTCCAGCCCTGCATCTATAGGGCTCCCTGCTCAGCAGGGAGTCTGCTTCTCCCCCTGCCTCTGCCCCTCCCCCTGCTCATGCTCTCTCTTTATCTCTCTCCCCCGCCCCCCTGCACTCTTTCTCTTTCAAGTAAGAAAAGAAAGAAATAACAGACTGGACACTGTGTTGAGAGTACATCCAGTTTGACAAATTTTATTTTTTTAATTTTTTTTATTTTTTGGTTTTGATTTGCATTTTTCTTTTTTCTTTTTTTTTTTAATTTCATTTGACAAATTTTAAAGGGTAAGATGTTTCAGGATTTCTCAGTCTCAGTACTGTTGACTGTGGAGGCTAGAGAATCCTTTGTTATGGGGAGCTCTCTTATAAAATGTTTATGATGAGAATTCCTGGTCTCTATCTACTAGAGCTTATGTTCACTCAAAACATTGTACAAGAATGTTTGTTGTAGCTTTATTCAGAATATCCAGAAACTGGAAACAACCCAGATGTTCTTCAGTGGGTGAACGGTTAAACAAAATGTGGGTACATCTATGCAATGTATTACTACTACTCAGAAATAAAAACAGAACAAACTATTGAAACAGGCAACAATTTGAATGGATCGTAAAAGCATTATGCTGAATTTTTTAAAAGTCAGTCTCAGGTATAATTTCTTCTGTATGATAGTCTCAAAATCACAAAATGGCTCACAGAACCCAGGAAAATACTTAAGTATTACCAGTTTATCCTAAGGGATATCTTTTTTTTTTTTTATTTTATTAAGCTCCATGCCCAACACAGGGATTGAACTCATGACCCTGAGATCAAGACCTGAGCTGAGATCAAGAGTCAGACGTTTAACCAACTGAGCCACCCAGGCTTCCTCATAAGAGATATCTTTACTGACACAAATGAACAGTCAGATGAAGAGGTACATAAGGGGAAGTCCAGAAAAGCCCTGAGCACCTGGAGCTTTGGTCCTTGTGGAGTTTAGGTGTACCATCCTCCCAGTATGTGGATGGATGTGTTCATCAACCTAGAAAGTCTCCAAACCTCATTGTTTAGTATTTTCATGGAAGTTCCATTGTGTAGGCATGATTGATTAATCATTGACCAGAGCTGATTAACTCAATCTTCAGCCCCCTTTCCCTTCCCTGTAGGTTGGGGAGTGGGCATGAAAGTTCCAGCCCTCTATTAACATGGTTGATTCTCTGATAACTAGCTCCCATCCCACAGCTGTTCAGTGGCCCACTAAGAGTCACCTCGAAAAGGCTTATGAAAAACAAAAGATGCTTCTCACCACTATCACTCAGGAAATTCCAAGAGTTCAGGAGCTCTGTTCCAACAACTGGAAACAAGGACCAGATATATATTTCTTATATCACAATATCACATATAAGCGATATGGCTGTTAATAAGTTGTCTCTCATTTAGACATTCTCACTGTTGGTAATATTACTTTCCAGTGAGGGAGCCGTATAACGTACTAGTTGGGAGCATTGATTCTGGAGTCAGTCTGGGTTCTAGACCTGGCTCTGCCATCGATTGCTTGTGCCTAAGTTTTCTCATCTGTAAAATGGGGGTAATAATACCTATTTCATAAAGTTGTTATAAAGATGAAGTAAGTTAATATTTGTAAAGTGTTCCGTGACTTGTACATAATAAGCACCATATGTTAAATAAATGAATCATGTAATCTAATGTCTTATTTTCCACATAGATTATAAACTTTTTAAAGTCAGTGACTGTACCTCCCCACATTATATAAATCCTCATAGTACCCAGTGTTAACACACACATAGAAAATACTTGATAATTATAAGAATAACGTCCTAGAAGAAAATGAAGTGGAGCCCCAAAATATCTAAAGGTCAGGAGTCTATGCTAAGACAAATTTGGAAAAGCTTAGCTAGTTTAATTTGTAGAAGGGGGAAAGGGTAATTCATCGATTTGAATATAGCAATTATCTTTTTATTAAGGAATAAGAAGCTTTCATTCTTCAGGTGAGTGGGGGGCAGCAAGGACTGTGTAAACTTAAGTATTTGTGGATAAAAATAACCTTATTGACTCTAGTATATCTGTTCTGTGGCAGAGAAAACTATTTTTGTTAGCTTTTGGAGAGGAAGTAGGAAGAGAAAATAGAGCCTGTTTTTCTGTTTTGACATAAATTTAATGAAAGTTCTATGTAGTTTCCGCAGATGCAACATGAGTTCAATAATAGTATACAAAAATACACATATAGTTCCTCCCTCTGACCCTCAGCTTATAACTTTGGTAGAGAAGTTAAGATAAATGTAAACTGAATAATAACAATGTAAATCACATTTTCTTACCATATGAAGTGGTTTAATGTGTAAGACTGAATATCCTAAAAAATTAAGACGCTATTATATTTTGGCATCAAACCATATGACATTATAGCTAATGCTTCTTGTGTTGAAAGGCCATGTCTCTCTCTTAAAAAAAAAAAAAAAGATTTTTATAATGTCCTATAGGAACTGTGCTTCTGTGGATTGTTACAAAGTTAGACTAAATCCATCTAAATGAAAACAAAATCTGAAAAAATGTTAACCATGAGTCAAGTTAGTATAAACAGGTAGTTTAAAGAAATTATTTTCACATCCCATTTAGAGTAGATTATATTGTATTCCCTGGCTCCTTTTTGTGTGATTTGTATAAATTCTCTATTTGCATTTGATCATAGCCAAAAGACTGAGAAACGATTATAAATTCTTGATTTGGAAGTAAGTTTATCTTGACGGTGAGTCCAAGGAAAAACCTTATACTGAATTTGTTTAGCATCCGTCTGTGAAAAGGTTTGAAGAAGAATAATTCCTATAGTTGGGGACCACTGAAAAATAGCCTAAATAGAAAAAGAACCTTAAAAGCAAACTGTATGAAAAGAATGTAACAGTCTGGAGACAGAGGATTAAAATGAATACCAACAATCAGGAATTTGGTGGGGGGGGTGTCTAAATTTCAGGGCAAAAATGAACTTTAATGGGATTTCTTTTTGGAGTGATTAAAATATTCTGGTATTAGAAAGTGATGGTGCGGGCGCCTGGGTGGCTCAGTGGGTTAAAGCCTCTGCCTTCGGCTCAGGTCATGATCTCAGGGTCCTGGGATCGAGGACCGCATTGGGCTCTCTGCTCAGCAGGGAGCCTCCTTCCTCCTCTATCTCTCTCTGCCTGCTTGTGATCTCTCTCTCTCTCTGTGTCAAATAAATAAATAAAATCTTTAAAAAAAAAAAAAAGTGATGGTGGTTGCATAACCTTATAAATATACTACAAGCCACTGAATTATACAATTTAAGAAGATAGAGTTTATGGTATGTGAATTATATATCAACTTTTAGAAAATGACCCTGGGGGCACCTGGGTGGCTCAGTTGGTTAAGCATCCGACTCGTTATTTCGGCTCAGGTCATGATCTCATGGATTGTGGGATCAAGCCCTGCATCAGGTTCTGTGAGAAGTCTGCTTGAGATTCTCTCTCTCTCCCTCTGCCCCTAGCCTCCACTCTCATCTGCACGCGTATGCTCTCTCTTTAAAAAAAAAAAAAAAAAAAAAGACCCTGACTGTGGGGGAAGTGCTAGTCAGGCTCATGCAGCATGCAGTAGGACCCCAAGCTGGAGGAGTAGAGCATTTGTGTGCAGGGTGGCAGGGAGCAGCAGTGACAATTGTATTTTAACAGATTAAGTAAGGGTAGTGAGAGTCAGGTTTCTCACTACTGGAGAACAAATTTACAACTTTGGAAAAAAACTTTGGGGAAAATTAAAACCTAGAATTAACCTTATGGTATTTAATTAGAATTAGAGCATCACCAGGAACTTTTGGGGGTGTATGATTGTGTACAGAATTACAAATGAAAATGAATATAAGGATGCGTGAATGTGTATATATATATATACATGTATGTATGTACATGATTATACTGCCTAACTCTGTCTCAGTGGACCTGGAGGACAGTGGCATCCTAATAGCAGTGAACATACCTGATATTCTGAGAGCCTTTCTCCACTAAAAAGAACCAGAGCTTTTTGGAAAAACATCTAATTTTAGGGCTAGGGCAGGGAAAGTAAAAGATGAGCCTGGAACATCTTGTTGTACCAGAAAGAAAAGAAGTGCTCAGAAAATGACACAGGTATATCAAAAGGTTGCAAGAGCCAAAGTGAAAGGGCTTACCCTGGCCAAACCTGGGACAATTGGAACAACAAAATAAATAATGATAGTAACAGATTATAAGTCAGTGAATATGTAGGAATCATTGAGTTCAGATAAATAGGTAAGAAAAAGAAACTAAGCTATAGAAAGAGTGATGAGTTTAGAAAAATCACTGTTCAGCCTGATAGTAATTAATTCAACCAAGAAGCTTTAGTGAATGCTAAAAAAAATAGTGGGCAAACGTTCATTGAGGAGAGAGTCAGACAGATACTTTTATACCAGTGTCTATACTATCATTATTCATAATATCTAACATGAAAACAACCCCCAAGTGTCCAACATCAGTTGAATAAACTGTGGTAATATACATGCAATGGAATATTACTTATTCATAAAAAGGAATTAAATTCTGATACATGCTACAACGTGGCTGACCCTTGAAAACATGCAAAGTCGGACAAGCAAACAGACAGACAGGCATATTGTGTGGTTCCACTTACATGGTACCAAGAATAGGCAAATTCATAGAGATAGAAAGTAGGATAGAGATTAGTTGGGACTAGTAAGAGGGGGGGAATGGGAAGTTTTTATTTAATGGGTACAGAGTTTCTTTGGGGGAAGATGAAAAAATTCTGGAAATGGACAGCGGCAGTGTCTGTACAACACTGTGAATGAACTTAATAACACTGAATTGTACATGTAAAAATGGTTAATATGGAAAATCTTGGTATATATTTTTTATCGCAAAAATATTTTTTAATTTAATAACTTGTTGATATATTTATGTAGACTCAAAATAACCCCCCACAGAATACTTAATTACAAAGAGAAGAGTATAATTTTAGAGTCGCGGAATCTAGCAAACATTACTATAACCAAGCGATCAAAGTTAATACAGCATCACTTTTGTGATAGTTCTGCCAAAAATGCATAACCTGAGTCAAATCACAAAGGTAACAGGAGATAAATTAGAATTGAGAGACGTCGTGCAAAACAACTGGCCTGTAGTTTTCAGAAGTGTCAAGGTCATGAAAGTTAAGAAAAAATTGAAGAACAGTTCCAAATTAAAAGAGACACAAGAGAACTGAGAATGAAATGCACTGCATAATCCTGAAATGGATCTTGTTGCTAGAAAGGACATTACTGGGACAAAACTTGAATGGGATCTGTGGGCGAGATCATAATAATGCCAAATGTTAGTTTCGTGACGTCTGTCCTGGTGCTGTGAATATGTAAGAGAATGTCCTTTTTTACAGTACACACATACTAACTGGGGATGATGGGACATCATGTCTATACTTTCAAATGGCTAAGGAAAAAAATGTTCTTTGTACTATTCTTGAAACTTATAAATTTGAACTGTTTTCAGAATTTTTTGAAAAAAGGAATATTTACATAAACTGTAAGAGAAAAGAAAAAGAAGATAAAAGAACCTGAATGAAAGGTGGGGATTGTGGCAGGAAGTAGATCCCAAGACTAGAACTGAATTGGAAGCCTAGCTGCCAAAGAAATAGGAAACTTCTTCTATTCAGTAAATTACAAACATTCTCTTAAACCCAAGTTTCAAGTAGATATGTTGAGGATAATCCAGGTAAACAATATATCAATTGTAATATTCAGAAGTGGGAAAATCAGCTTCTAGGCAGGGACCTGGTAATTCTGGATTTAGAATGAAAGCAAAGGGAATGACCAAATTAAATGTAAGAATAGCTGCAGGACAAGGCCATTTTATTTTGAAAGACTCATGTGTTTCAATGTCTGCCTGTTATAGGTGATGCTGAACAGGAACTTGGTCCCCCTCCATCTGTAGATGAGGCAGCAAATACACTCATGACTCGTCTGGGTTTCCTCCTTGGAGAGAAAGTCACGGAAGTTCAGCCAGGTGACCAATACAACATGGAAGTACAGGATGAAAATCAGGTAAACTGCTTGCTGTCACCTGGGAAACATGGAATAAATCAGTCTATTATATCAGGAAAAATGTTATTAGCAGGGTAGTGTATGTGTGTATCCCAACTGTTGAATGACTTTTGAAGTCTGAAGACATAGCTTAATTTTCCATCATCACTGTATTTCTTTAGTTTATGAAGCACCTTTTAGTTTTCATTCTTAGGTCTAAAAAGTCACTTTAGCGTTTTGATTCGTTATGGAATGAATGAGGAAATTATTAAGTGCATTAGCCAAGAAACAGAATTGACGTTTATATGAGCACTACACCCAGAAATTACAGAATACACATTGTTTTCAGGTACATAGGGATTATTTATCAAATTGACAATATGCTGACCAGGTGTCAGTAAATTTTGGATTACAATGACTGTAATCGTAGTAGAATTAATCAATTACAAAATGATAACCTTAAAAATAATAGCTAGAAGATAATTTAGGAAATCCCCCAAATATTTGGCTATTCATATAATTGTAAATAGCCTTTCAAAGAAGAAATCACAAGAAATTAGAAAATATTTTAAACTGAAATAATCACAATATATAACAAAACTTGTAGTATGTATTTGTAATATATAAAACTTAAAGAGATGCCCAAAAAATTTTAGTTTGAATACATAATTAGAAAAGTGAAAATCTGAAAAATTAACAATCTAAATATTCATGTCAGAAAGTTAAAAAAATATCAGCAATGTGAACATTTATTTCATAGATTTTTTCTTTTACCTATTTTTTTAGTTTAAATGTAGCAAAGGAAGTTGACTCATTTGTGTGCTTGTTTTTATAATGTATGTCCTGTAATGAATCCTTTCATTCTAGAAGATGACAATTTGAGTTCATCTTGTATATTCTTAACACATATTTGTGAAGATTCTGTGTCAGAGTTTTGTCATAAAATAATTCAGTCTTTAAGGATTATATGTATAGATCATGTGGATAATGTTCAGGTGTTCCAGAGCTCTCTCCTCAGACTTCTCTATGTCCTCATTCCCTCAGTCATTGGTTTTGCTGGCTGCACATTGTAATCACCTGGGCAGTTTTTATAAAATTCCGATGCCTGGAGATTCTAATCATATTGAAACTCCTCCATTCTTGTTTTTAAAATACTGTCTTAACTCCTGAATTGCCTCTGGCCCTGCCTTTCCTCTTAACTCAGGTGTATTTCCAGCCACTTGTACTCCCTTTTCTACCTGTGTGTCCAAGATACAGCTCAAACCTAGCATGTCAAAAACTGAACCCTTACATTTTTTCCTAGAACCTGCTCCTTCTGCAGTGTTTTCACTCTGAGTAGTTTGTACCACTTTCATGCTTCGGACAAAAGCATCGGAGCCATTCTTGAGTTTTCTCGGTCAGATTACACATTCACTGTTTCAGCCAACGGTATAGGCTTTGTCTGCAAAATAAATGCTGAATCTGTTCCCTTCTCTTTACTTCCGCCGCTACACCTGAGTTCACATCACTGTCCTCTTGCCCAGGCTACTGTGATCTTTACTGGACTGTAAGGCCTGGAACTTTTTTTTTTTTAAGATTTTATTTATCTATGTGAGAGAGAGAGACAGAGATAGTGAGAGAGAGAGAGTACCAGTGGGGAGGAGAGGGAGAAGCAGGCTCCCCACCAAGCAAGGAGCCTGACGCGGGGCGGATCCCAGGACCCTGGGATCACCACCCGAGTCGAAGGCAGATGCTTAACCAACCAAGCCACCCAGGTGCCCCTGCAACTTTTGCCTATTCTATTTACTGCTATATCCTCTGTATCTAGAATAGGGTCTAGCATTGGTAGGTGCTCAGTAAATATTTACTGAATGAATAAATAGCCTCCGAATAGGTCTCAGCTTCCACTCTTGCTCCTCAGTAGTCTGTTCACACAATAACCAGAGTGATCCTTGTAAAATGTGAATCTGATCCTTTTGCTCTCAGTCGTCCACTTCTGTGCTCTCAGTCGTCCCCTGTTTTCCCATCACGTTTAGAATTAAATCTAAAATCTTCAGCTTGATCAGAAAGGCACTGCCTCATCTGACCTCTTGCTGCTGCCTCTCCTGCACTGCCCACCCCTCTCCCTTTCACCTGCAGCCCTGCAGCGTCACTGGCCTTCCTGTCATTCCTCTGACACACAACATTCCTTTAATACTGGAAAGCGCTTCCCCCATAACTCACGTGCTCACTTCATTCGGTGCTCTGCTCAGATATTACCCCTTCAGGGAAGCCTTCCTTAACTGCTGTTCCTAATAGCACCTACCCATCACTATCCCCCCTTATCCTGTTGCTTTATTTTCTTTCTTTTATTTTATTTTCTTTATTTTATTTTCATCTCCAGGCTCTTAATCATTAGTTTATTACATTCCATATTTAGTTATGGGTTTTTGTTTTTGTTTTGTCTGTATCTCATACAAGAGTGTACGCTTCATGATGGCAGGGATTGATAGGATTTTTTAAATCAGTTTATATTGTAACTGTGTTGGTATGCTATGCCCTGTGAATAAAAAATGGAAATGATATATGTTAAGGGCCTTTCTGATATTGGTATAAGTAAAACATCCATTTTTATTTTTTACTTTTTATTGTTATTTGTGTCAAGTTAAAATGTGACTGTTCTAATAATGACCAAGGAACATGATGTTACAGTATGAGTATTTGCCAAGGATCATGTTGTTTCTAATAATAGAAAAATCACTTAAATTTGTGGTGAGCATAGCATTAACATAAACTTGTCAGAATTACTGTTATCCATCTGAAGCTGATGTAACATTGGGTGTCAACTATACTTCAATTAAAAAAAAAGAAGAAAGAAAACAGGAAAGTCCCTGAACCAGGAAGTAGAAAATCTGTGCCCTGCTTCCAACTCTACCACCTATGACTTTGTAAATTCAGACATGTCACTTAGCCTCTCTGAGCTTTGGGTTTTTCATAGGTAACAACAGCTGGCATTTATGAAATTCTTACTACATACTAATCATTGTACTAATTGCTTTATTTATACTATTTTGTTTAAGCTTCCTTACAACCCAATGTGGTAGGGTCCATTGATATTCCAGATTTCAGATAAAAAAGTGGAAACCCAGTGCCACAAAGTGATGGCATAGTATTCAAATCCAGACAGTCTGCTTTTACAACCTCTGTTCTTAAGAGCTGCACCATACTGTTTCAGTGCAATATGAAATAATAACACCTGACAGGATTGTTGTGAGGATCAAGGTAAATCATGATTATGGAATTACTTTGTAAGCTATAAAATGCCATATAAATAAAAGGTATAAAGTACTATGCAGTACAATTAGTATATAAATGTATTACAAGAACTATGGTTTGGGGATATTTTATAGCTTTCATTCTTGAGGACAGTTTCTTATTCATATTTCTTAATGGGGGAAATAATATTCATTCTGCCACATACTTGGTTGATAAGGAGTAAATGAAATAATATTAAATTTTCTTAAACTGTAAAGCATTGAACAAATGTAAAATATTAATAATGATGGCCTTCGTGGAATATAATATACCATGAAACTATCTTGGAACCACAGAAGGAAGTGACTAAATTGATCATTGGAATTTCTAGTCTTAGGAAGGTTATTAAGAATTAGGAGGTCATGTTCATTTGGTGACTTTCTTCAGAGCTAAACAGCATGCTAACAAAGATTAATTGCTTTGCTCAGAAAGACCTGAGGGTAATGGCATCCTCAGAATTATACTAGAAAGGCCAGAATCCAGCACAGGCAAGTCAGCATGTATCATTTTTCTACAAAAGACAAAGTACTGAAGTGATACTCAACCAACCATTATATTCTCTTCACTCAGTAATTTTTGGAGTAGTAGGATGTACTTTAGGAATTCCATCATTAGGTTCTTACCTTGTATAATTATGGAACCTTTAAGAGACCAGACTGGGAGTTTAGGATCCTCCCAGAGAACACAATGGAAAAACCACTGAAAGATTTTGAAAGTGGAGTGGTTTAATTAGATGTCCATTTTAGCTTAAAGCATGGAGAACAGTTAATGTTGTCTTTCTGTGCCTAGGAGAGTTTTCTGTATCTCTTTAACTAGCCTCCTTAAATAAAGAGGAGGCCTGCTTTTTAATTCATAAGCCATGAGCAAATTTCTGCTTTCTAAGTGGCTTGATCTTTAAAATTTGCTTTTACAGTTAAAGCTTTTAAAGCATAATTCTGTGATAGAAGTTTTATTTTGTAGAGAACAACTTGTAGTAAAAATAGTGTCGTTTGGGCTTAACCTCCACATTGGCTGTATGTGTATAATACAGTTTCCTTTCTCAAAGAACAGACTGAGAATCTTGTCTAAAAATGGAAATGAGTTGCTATGGAGGTAATAGATTCATACCAAAATGGAACTTTTTCAATATGGAATGACTATAGATATATTTAATATAAAAAAAAAACCTAGTATAGTTCATTTTATCTACCCACATATTTTTTTAAACTGAGAGTGAGGAGGTTAAAAATTGCCATGTTAGATTCTAACTAGAGAGGATTCTGATTCAGTAAGTCTGGGGTGTGAGGCTCTATATCTGTCAATTTCATTGGGGAGCTTGCTTTTTTACATTCCGTAGGTGATTCTCCTGCATGCCCAGTTAAAACTCATGGCTCTGGTAGGCCAGCATCATTTTATAAAAATAGAGGAGATTACAAAGAAACTGAAACTCCTCCCTCCTCTGGAGAAAAAATGACATAGATCAGAGGGCTTATGGTATGACTAACAAAAATCAGTTCCTAATATTATTAATATGGTTGAAAAGATTTGCTTCGTTGCAAGGTTCTGAGAATGTCACTTGTGCTTTAAGTTGAATGTATCCTTTTTGACCTAGTTATAGCATTTAATTTAAAGTCAAAACCTGGGTTCAACACATGTGATTAAATACAAGGGATTGTATCTGAAACTTATTTTAGGATGAGTGAAAGAGCCTTAATTTTCTCATAGTGATTAACACATTTTCCAGTCAAGTTGTTAAATGTAAATCTTCAATTTTAGTGGAGAGAATGTGAATAGTGACTCTATAGGTAAAGAAGTCGAAAGATTTCCTTTAGATTTAACATTTAAAGATGTTGAATGGTATCATCAGTGTTCCTTCAGGTAATTTTGTCACTGATAACTTACCATTTTAAAAAGGATAAAATTTTTTTAGTGTTTGAAAAAATATACTTTTATTCATTATTTCAGCAGTTTATTTGGGTAGAAAGAGCTAAAGAAAAGTGGATTTTTGTTAAATTAGGTAAGCCAGGATATATTGCCACCAATCTTTTTGATGATTATTCATTCCTTCCCATCAAAAACTTTAAACTGAGGTGACCTCGGATATAAAAGGCATTCAAGATACAAGGCAATCTCAGTCTATAATCAGTTTCTACAGAGAAATTTAGTTTTGCTTTAAATGAACATTGTTTTTTATCTGTTTTTTAGTTAGACTTTTAGGATAAGGCATATTCTCTGCATTCATTTACTGTCTCAGGGTAGCCACCAGTGTATCAAAAAAAAAATGTTTATTTGCATTAAGAGCCTTATTTTTATTTCTCCTTGGCTGCAGATATTTTTTTTAATCCAAAGAAAAGTATTAACAAGACTAAGTTCTAAGCCTTCAGAATGGTTTTATCGATAGAAAAAAGGAAGGACAACTTGTAGTTAATTAAAAATCCCTCTGTGAATTCTTGGCAGTGATAAAGAATATTTGTCACTAGAAATTTCTTAGGAAGAAAAACTGACCCCAGACTCTGCTTGTGTGAAATTTATCAAGTTGCTCCTTAATTGTATGATGCAGCCTCTCTTACCCTAGAAGGCAAAAAACAACTAGTACCTAGTAGCCTTAAAAGCTATGTATGTGGATTTCGTTCTTTTACTCATCAAAGCGTATGTTTTGCCATAAGATACATTTTACTTTAACAGTGATCCGTTTATCTTGTTTTTCATTCCAATTTTTCAGACCTCAGCAATCACTCAGCGGATAAGTCCCTGTTCCACCTTGACTAGTAGCACTGCCTCTCCGCCAGCCAGTAGCCCCTGCTCCACCCTCCCGCCAGTCAGTACAAATGCAGCTGCCAAGGACTGCAGCTATGGGGCTGTTACTAGTCCAACCTCTACCCTTGAAAGCAGAGATAGCGGCATTATTGGTGAGTTGATTTTTACATTAATCACTTTGTGGGGGTTATTTTCTCTTTAAAAGAATTACACAAACTTAAGGTTTTCAAAAATTCTGTGTTTGAGTTGTTGAGATATATATATATATAAAATGTGTCCTTTTTAATGATGCTGCAGAAATAAAGGTAAACACAATGAAAGCTATCCCTCCCTGCTTAACCACTCCTTTAAAGATATTACCTGATAAAAGAAGGGGTGGATAGAAAAAGTTTTGTCTACTTCTCCCTGTAAATTCACCTATCTGCCAACAGAAGTGGTCCAGAAAGTGTTCATTCCTCACTGAACTAGTAGAGTTTGATGGAGGCTCTCAGTTCTTCCTATATGTATTGCTTACTGTGGACTTATTAACGGGAGTCAGTCAAATGGAAATGAGTGAAGTTTTGGGAAATGAGGAATATGAAGAAAGGGAATGCACAGAGAAGGAAGTAGGAATGAGCACCGAATCTTAGGGCATGTTCAAGTTAAGCAGGAAATGAAAAGTAGGAGAATGAGCCAGTGGACAGGAGTAGTCAGACAAATAGAAGAATTGGAGCAGGGCCAAAGAAGATAAAAGGTTCAGGGACGGGATGAGGAAAGGTTGGTCAACAAATGACAAAAGCTGAAAAGGCCAGGCATAAAGAAAACATTTCTTCCTCATTTGCCTTCCTTCTAAAAGTTATCAAATCAAAATATTTATTTATTTAGGTGGTAAGGCAGATATTAATGCCATGGCAACTAAATATGTATCTACTACTTAAGTGCATATATATTAACGTGAATTTATTCATTTAAAGTAATTATTAAGTGAAAAGATTTTTCTTTTTAGATTTTATTTATCTGAGAGAGAGAACATGCACAGGTGAGCACAAGTGAGGAGGAGGGTCAGAGGGAGGGGGATAAGCAGACTCCTTTCTGAGCAGGGAGCCTGACGGGGGGGCTCAGTCCCAGGACCCTGAGATCATGACCTGAACCAGAGGTAGATGCCCAACCCACTGAGCCACCCAGGTGCCCCAATGAAGAAAATGTTTTTACAGCAAAGTTGCAGGATATATGCTAACCATGAGCAATTCAAAAAAGAAAATTATGAAAACAATTCCATTATTATAGCATCAAAAAGAATAAAATACTTAGGAATAAATCTAACCAAGTTAAAAGACTTGTACACTAAACAATACACTAAACTAAGAACAGTATACTAAACACAAAATATTGCTTAAGAAATTTTAAAAGATTTAAATAAATAAAGATGTATTTTGTGTTCATGGATTAGAAGACTTAATATTGTTAAAGTGATATTTCTCAAAGCAATCTACAGATTCAGTGAAATTACTATCATAATCCCAACAAAGTTCTTTGCAGAAATAGAAACACCCATTCTAAAATTCATGTGGAATTTCAGAGGACCCTGAGTAGCCAAACAATCTTGAAAAAGGAGAACAAAGTTGGAGGGCTCACGTTCCTTGATTTCACAACTTATTACAAAGCTTCTTAAAGGCAGGATTCATGTCTTATAGTTTTCATACATCCTCACAATTTAGCATAATAATTTCTACTTTATTTATATGAGAAGACTTTATGAAGATAGTCATTAAGTGACTAAATATTTTAATAAAATAGAGAAATAAAATGTAGAAGAGTGACCTCTTTTTCTAACCTCTGGAATAGGTTATGGAAGATTGGAATTATCAGCTCCTTGACTATTTAGTAGGACTTGCCATTAAAATAATCTGGAGCTGATACTCATGAGAGTTGTTTTTTTTTTAACTACTACTTTTTTTAAAGATTTATTTATTTTATTTTTGAGAGAGAGAAAGAACAAGTGGGGAAGGGGCAGAGGGAGAGAGAGAGAGAAAGAGAGAATCCCAAGCAGACTCCCCACAGAGCCTGGCGTGGGGCCTGATCCCACAACCCTGAGATCATGATCTGAACTGAAACCAAGAGTTGGACGCTCAACTGACTGTGCCACCCAGGCGCTCCCAACTACTGCTTCATATAGTATTTAATACTATAGGACTTTCTAAGTTTTCTCTTTCTTTTCGAATCAATTTTCCTTTGTTATGGTTTTTGTCTTTTTTCAAATTTACTGTATAAAATTGTCCAAAATATTCACTACCTACACAGGAATCTGAGCTAGAGAGCTGAGGAGTCTTTCCTTCCCCCCCACCCTTAAATTTATCATCCCTGGATTTTATTTTTGTCTTTGTATTGCCTTGGCAGTCCTCATTATCTTAGACTTAGATGAATACAAGTGTAACTGTTATTTCTACTTTTCATCTTGTCCCTTCCAAGTCTGTTTTTCACACAACAACCAAAGTGAATTAACCGAAAGCCACTTACTCCTTTGATTCTGTTACCTATAAGGTAGATGGTGAACTACCTGAAAATCAAATCTGATCGTAACACTCCTTTGACTCCCATTTACCTATAAAATAAAGCCCAGGCCTCCTGATCCGACTATGGCCAATTTCTCCAGCCTCCTATCCCGTTATTTCTAGCTTTGTATATATTGTTCTAGCAACACTAGACTTTATTGTTACCTGATGAATTCCAGTTTTTTCCTCTCTGTGCTTTTGCTCATATTGACCATTCTGCCTGTAATCTCTCTCTCACATATGAATGACTCCTATGGATTTTTTAAGACTTTGTTAAGTATTCTGCTGCTACCACTACCACCACCTCCCTTCAGTTTTCCATTCCAACTCCTAGCCAGTATTTATTACTCCATGTTCCCAGTAACACCTAAGCATACAGATGTCATGGCATTTAATGTGTGTTATAATAATTACTTTTTGAACCTGCTTTCCACCGTTCAGCTGTTAATTTCTTATTAGCAGAAACTTTGCCTTAATCTTAATATCTGCAGCATCTGGTCCAGTAACTGGCATTGTGGGAGCACGGTCGGTCAGTGCCTAAGTAAATGTTTACAAATGAAAGGAGAGCTGAAGGGGAGAAGGAAAAGGGCCCAAGGACTGACCTCAAAATTTGCATTATTTTTTTTTGGTAGTGCTTAGAGTGACTGTTAGGTACAAGATAGGTATTAGATTTATTAGATTTTGAACAAATAGTAGAGATTAGAATTCTCCATTGACTAATGTTGTTCTCTTAAATTCTCTTTATGATTAATTTTAGCAAAATGACTTTTATAATCCCAGCCACACTTCTTCTTGGGTTCTTCTGTTGGTATTGTTACAGTGTCTATCATTGGATATCCTCTGTGTTGCCATATATAAAACATAGCTTTAGAAATGTGTTCATCCAAGCAGAAGGGATGGTGCTGACAGATCAGACAAAATCTGTTTACAAGTAGTTACCTGTCAAAGGGAAGACCTAACACATCAGTGGATGTTCAGAGTAAATGTTCGTATGTTCTGCAAATTAAAAATGGGATCCTGCTTTGACTTATAGCTGGCAGTGTTTCTCTATGTTTTTTCTGATAAATTTCCAAAATTGCATTCTTTGTACCATAAGTGCCTTTGTGCATAATAGATCTAATTTGAAGAATGATGAACTGCCATTCTTTAATGTGTATAAATACTGAAACATTTGCTTGCAAAATTATGAGAGAAGAATGAGAATAATATCTGGTCATCAAATTACTTCAACTGTAGAACAGTTATCAAATTATATATGAGCAGTTTATCTTGAGAAATGTTTTGTTTCTCTTCAGTTTTTATTTTTTTTAATGCAGTTTGAGTTAGAAGAAAACTGAATGTGGCCTAAGTAATAATAGTCAAAGATTGTTATTACCTTGGAAATCTCATGACTGACGTACCTTAACTGTTAAATATACTTTCTTTAAGTACTATACAAACACCTGCTTTTCCAAATTTCATATTGTTTCCAAATTTCATATTATTTCAAACAAAAACTTCCAAGATGGTCTGTTGTTTATTAGTGCTCAGTATTTAAATCCTGCCCTATTAGCAAAATGCACAAAAGGTATTAAATGTTTTAATTTATGCATTTTAAATTTTCCTTTATATGTCAGCTCAGTGTGATTTTTGTGATGCACTGCATTTTCCACTTATAGCTATCAGAATTTTAGCCATTCATGTGCCTGACTGCATCACTCATATAGTTTGCCAAAATGTGTAGAATCCTAGTTACAAGATTTGGAATACTAGAAATGCAGACTTCCTAAATTTTTAAGTATTCTGAATGTAAAATGTTCCTCCCTGGGGTTCTAAATGATTTTATTTATTTTTTTTTTTATTTTTTTTTTTTTTAAGATTTTATTTATTTATTTGACACAGAGAGAGAGATTACAAGTAGGCAGAGAGGCAGGCAGAGAGACAGGGAGAGGAGGAAGCAGGCTCCCTGCCGAGCAGAGAGCCCGATGCGGGCCTCGATCCCAGGACGCTGAGATCATGACCTGAGCCGAAAGCAGAGGCTTTAACCCACTGAGCCACCCAGGCGCCCTCTAAATGATTTTAAATAACAGTGACTTATTCGATTCTGTGTAGTCTGGATTCATCCAGACATGAGTTAATTTCTACCACAGAAAGCATTCTCTGCTCCAATCATAGCTTCCCTCCCCAAATTCATAACCCTTCTAAAATATGTGGTGAAATGTCACCAACACAGTTGTCAGGTGTTTGTATGGTAGTTTTATATCTGTGACTCTCTTTTTTAATTTCATTGGTATAACTCTAGTATATAATGTTCTTATGTATGTGCCTAGTAGATGATACCACTAATGACATATAATCTTCTATCAGCTGTATCTCTCTTTGTATATTTATATATCCACATATATAGATATATATACACATAGATTCAAGCAAAAATCTTGATAGTTGTAACCTCCATGAGATAGATATCATTTTTCTATCCTATTCCTTCTTCATGTTAAGTTTTAATAATGGTTCTTTTTGGTATGGTTATATAGCAAAATTAATTTAAGCATGGGTCCATTTTCTTTTTTTTTTTAAAGATTTTATTTATTTATTTGACATAGAAAGAGAGATTACAAGTAGGCAGAGAGGCAGGCAGAGAGAGAGGAGAGAGGAGGAAGCAGGCTCCCTGCCGAACAGAGAGCCCGATGCGGGCCTCGATCCCAGGACCCTGGGATCATGACCTGAGCCGAAGGCAGAGGCTTTAACCCACTGAGCCACCCAGGCGCCCATGGGTCCATTTTCTTTTGCTTATTTGGAGGTCACGGTTCTTTCCAGAATGGTATAATTCTTGAATTATTTCTTTTAATCAAATCTTGGAATGTTTTTAAGTCCCAATTTTATTGCCAAATTTGGTCTTCTATCCTATCCTATAGACTTATATCACTTAACACCTACAAAGATGGAGTATCTCTGACTATGCTCATTTTTTTGTGATTATGTTTTCCTAATGTTTTACATTAGTAAATAAAAAAAATCAGTACTAGACTGGCAACCCCAGAGATAAGCATAGGGTTGGTCCAGTCTAGTTGCAAAATAACTCTGTCTTATATAATGGTGTAATAATCTTCCTTAGAATTAGAAAACTGAGATTCAAAAATAATTAGTCTCAGGTCACAAAGACAGTAAGAGGCAAAGTTGAGGTTCACATTCAGGTCTTTATGATTTTAGACCAGTGGGATGTTGTATATTTTTTATTTGATTCAAATTGTCACATTTAAAAAATCATACCTCCCAGAGGGAAGGGGTTATGGAGATAGGCAACATTGGTAAAGGGAAGTGGAAGATACAGTCTTCAGAGTGAATAAGTTGTGGGGATAAAAGGCACAGCATAGGAAATCTTGTCAATGACATTGTAATAGCATTATATGGTGAAAGATGGTAGCTACATTTGCAGTGAGCATAGCATAACCTATAAAGATGTTGAGTCACTATGCTGTGTACCTGAAACTAATGTAATACTGTGTGTGAACTATACTCAAAAAATTAAAATAAAAANAAGATGTTGAGTCACTATGCTGTGTACCTGAAACTAATGTAATACTGTGTGTGAACTATACTAAAAAAATTAAAATAAAAAAGTTAGCCCTCTGGGTCATAGATAATTTGAATTATTTTTTCATGTTTTCCCCAGCCTGTTTTCAGAAAAGTGCACATTTATTTTTACGACTGAGTTTTTCCATTCATTGTTCTAGTGATTCCATCATCCTTCCCACCTCTCTAATTACTTAGCACTAAGTAAAACTTCAATAGCAATAATGTGACATGTTTGTTAAAGAAGTCTGGACACTGCTTACTAGAATGATCAAGGAGACCTAGCAAAGCACTTCTCTTGCATATTGACCTAACTAATATAATAGTAATAACCAGCATTTACTGAGTACAAACATTGAGCCAAGTGCCATTATTTAATCTTTATAATGATCTTATAAGAAAATAGTTGTAAAGATTTCACAGGATCATATCATTGAAATGATGTGTAAGGCTTGGGAGAATGCTTATAAAATCTTTTAATAAAGATACAGAATAGCAGGTAAAGGAGAATGCAAATAAGCAGAGGACCCTGGACACTTCTGAGTGCAGCTCTCCAAGTTTTCTTAAATAGGGTGTGTTCTGTCTCCAGAATATAAATGACCAAATTTGTATGCGGGATCTTGGTTTCAGGAGAGCCTGGAAGTTTACAGTAAAGACTTTTATGCCCCTCTGGTCCCATAGCCAAGTCAGGTTGTCTAACTAAGTCCTCCAGGTGCAAGTTGTCAATAAACAGCTAGTTTTGGGTGCTGTAGGAGAAGTTTAAAACTTTAAAGAGCAAATTATAAATCTTTAGTTATCTTGGCTAAGAATCAGTTCTAGACTTCCAGGCAACCCCAGAAATAAGCATGGGAATAGCCCAGTCTAGTTGTAAAATAACTCTGTCTTATATGATATTGTAAGAATCTTTCTTAGGGAAGGAAAAAAAAAAGACTCTTTCTTAGAATCAGAAAATTGAAATTCAAAAATTATTGCTCTCAGGTCATATTATAGATGGTAAGAGGCAAAGCTGAGATTCAAGTTCAGGTCTGTATGACTTCAAAACCCCTGGTCCAATTATTACAGAACAGAGCAAAGTTCTAAAATAATTCTGTCTCAGGATAGATGACCTAGAACTATTACATGGCATTAAAAATGTAGTCTCTATCAACAAAAGTAGAATAATGAGTCAAGATAAAAAATTTAGTCCTATTAGTTTTAAAACATTATAGAAGACAGATAAACCAATTTTGTTTATTTATATATATATATTAAAAAATTTTTAGTATAACTGACACACAGTGTTAGTTGTTGATAGATCCCATTGTTTTGAAAAATTGTTCAGCATCACTCTTTTTGCTAGCAGTTTCTTATGTTTAATTTATCAAACATGCATCTCTGCCAAAGCTTCTGTTTAAATGAGGTAACTACTGTTGTCACCTTTGACATGATTCTAGCTGTGTTTAGAGAAGTTTGATGTTTTAACTAGCTACCAGTTTTAACGAGCTATATGTTATTTATAAATTACTTGAAACACTGAAAATAGTGAACCCCGTTGCTACTTACTCAGACCTGTCAAGGTGTAGTAGTCCAGTGTACTGAACATGTTCATGGTTTATCTGGAAAAAAGGGGTATATTTCTGGCATATATACCAGGCTAACACCACACAGATACAGGTAAATTTTAGCCAAATCTGACTAGGGACTTAATAATAAAAACTTCTCTTGGTCACAACACAAAAAAACATAAAAGGTAAGGGGTTAAATAGCAGACATTTTTACATGTAGACAAGTATTCTGGGAAACAAGAGTTTCCATTCTTGATTCAGCATACTGACCCTAGCAGCTATATGAACTCTAAGCTTCTTCCAAAGAATTACAAAGCCAGCTGAATCCCATATCTTTACACCAAATGAAATATTATTTTCCAATTTTTACTGAATATTTACCAAATTTTACTGAAAAAAAGTTTAAGTGTATTTTAAATTAATGAGATAATTTTCAGAAATTAGGAAAAGAACACACCATCCCAGCTTCATCACTTAACAACTGATTAATCATAAGAACATCATTTAACCTCTCAGAGTATTATCTTCCTCATCTAGAAAATGGATTAATACAACTTTTCTTATACATATTGATAGAGTTCTAAATGAGATAATACAAGCAAGATATTGGTGGTAAATTAATAATTGTAACATTATCACAAAAGATATATAAGAAATAAAAGAACACAGAACATCATTTAACCTCTCAGAGTATTATCTTCCTCATCTAGAAAATGGATTAATACAACTTTCCTTATACATGTTGATAGAGTTCTAAATGAGATAATGCAAGCAAGATATTGGTGGTAAATTAATAATTGTAACATTATCACAAAAGATATATAAAAAATAAAAGAACACACACAGGGGCGCCTGGGTGGCTCAGTGGGTTAAAGCCTCTGCCTTCAGCTCAGGTCATGATCTCAGGGTCCTGGGATTGAGGCCCATATCGGGCTTTCTGCTCAGCGGGGAGCCTGCTTCCCCCTCTCTCTCTGCCTGCATCTCTGCCTACTTGTGATCTCTCTCTCTCTGTGTCAAATAAATAAATAAATAAAATCTTAAAAAAAAAAACACACACAGGTACATACACATGTAATACCAATATGCTAACACTGAACACATTTAGAAATTATAAAATAATGCTGCGGAAGGTATAACATTATGTTTAGTGGCAAAAAGTTAGGAATTATTGGGCTATTCATGACTGAAAGTCTGAATATATGAAATGAATTTTTAATTAAAGTGAGTAGTTTTGACTATATACTGAAACTGACTTGAATATTTGGATTAGCTCTAAGGATATCCCATATTTCTCAACATTTTCATCAACAAGACTTACTATATTAAGGGAGTATAAATGAAGGAAATAAGAGTGAATAAAGAGGAGTTAAGGCAGGAAAGGAGGAGAAGCAAATATAAGGAAAGGAATTACAGAGCTGGCAGAGGTGATTACTTGATTCTACTGAAAGTCTTCAGAGAAACCATGCATTTATGAACTGTGAAAGGGGGAATTACAAGGTGATATTACTGCTAGTTCCCTTCTCACATTAGCGTGTTAGCCCTAATAGGATACCATTTCCCCGACTCTTACTATTGCATGAATTCAGTAGCCCTACTGCATCTCATGTCTCTGTGGCAACCAGGAAGTATAGAGACAGATGAGAGGCTATCCGGCAGTACATAAGACAATGGTTGACTTTTGCCCATGATTATTACAAAGAAATAGCCACCGTAACCAACCCTTCAGTCTGGAGCAGGATGTTAACAACAGGGACTCAGCTCCAACCGTGGGAATAGTCCACGCCACTGCTAGAGTCAGTGTAGCCAGACAAGAGACTGGTGAGTACATTTAGAGTGGCAAATCCAGTGTTGAGTTTGAGAAGTTCTTTATAGATCTTGGATATCAGCCCTTTATCTATAATGTCATTTGCAAATATCTTGTCCTATTTCTACACAAACTGCTCCGGGCAGTTGAAGTGAAAGGAACACTTTATGAGGCCAATGTTACCTTAAGATCAAACTAGACAAAGACATTATATAAAAAGTAACTACAGACCAATATCTCTCATGAACATAGACATAAAAGTCCTTAACAAAATTCCAACATTGGTGGCTCAGTTGGTTGAGCATCATCTCTTGATTTCATCTCACATCATGACCTCAGGGTCCTGTGATCAAGCCCCATGTTGGGTTCTACACCCAGCAGAAATTCTGCTTGAGGATTCTCCTTCTCCCTCTGCCCCTCCCCCTGAACTCTCACACACTCTCTCTCTCTCTCTCTCAGATAAATGAATAAATCTTAAAGAGGGGTGGGGGGATGTGTCAAGAGTAGGTAGGGATAGGGAGCATTGTCATCTTCAAGAAGCCTAATGGTGACTGCCTTCCAATGGAACTGACAGGGAAATGTTGCCCTGGAACTGGGCTCCCTTAGTATCAGTGAGGATACAGAGACCAGTTGGCAGCACTTAATTCTCAGATGCAAGGAGGACTTATTATTGTAAAGAGCAGCAAGCCTGGAAGGCAGCCAGGGTGTCTTCCTTTGTAACTCATCTTTTTCCCTGTTACTACAAAGTCCAGAACTCCATTTACACTTCCAAAGAAAAAACCTCACTAAAAGGGATCATGGAAATTACCTAATAAACTTAGGTCCCTTCTTTTAACAACAGGAATATTGAAGATGTAAGAAGAGGATATGAACTAACCTATTAAAACCTAACCTCTTCCTGGGATGACCTCTTTTATTCTTACAATTATTGCTAAGATTTTTACAATCTTGATTTTAATGTTTTTAATTCTTGCATTTCTAGGGTTGATGAAAATTTTTCAAAACCTTTCAGGTTTTGTTTGATTTCATGCAGGGACATCTAGGGTTAGAGCTACAGAGGGTAGCTGTATAAGAAGGCCCTGTACTGCCTCCTTATTTGGACAGATTATTTCTCCTGTATATCCTATGTATCTACTTAGGGACTGTTTGCTTTTTCTAATTCTTAATTACATATAAGGGTCCAGGAAATAAATTTAACTGAAGGAAAATTTGGGATAAAAAGAGTACAAAGATCTTTTTGAGATTTGGAGGACTCTCCAGCAATCCATGAAAGTTATATAAATTCCCTTTTTGATGACATTCTGAAATTTTTAGCATTAATAGGTTCTAGTTGTAGATCTTTCAGCACTGAAGTGTGAATGTGTTTAGTTCCATTTAAATAGAGTTGTTCAAGTAAATACATAACAGATGTGAGAGAAAATATGTAAGAGATAGTTATACTTTGCTTTCAGTTATTTAAACTTCATGGTAGAGATGAAATGATCATCAGTAACTTTTTAAAAATAATATTGCTACTACTCTTATTAGCTAGTCATGAATTTGGATAGTAGTAAACAGCTTAATCTCTAGGTTTGTGAGGGTTTTTTTTTTAACTTGTTTTACTCTCTTTTTCAGCTACGTTGACAAGCTATTCTGAAAATGTAGAACGCACAAAATATGTTGGGGAAAGCAGTAAAGAATTAGGTTCTGGAGGAAACCTAAAACCTTGGCAGTCTCAAAAATCCAGCATGGATTCCTGTTTGTATCGAGTAGATGAAAACATGACGGCTTCCACCTATAGCCTGAATAAGATCCCAGAGAGGAATTTGGAAACAGTTTTATCACAATCAGTACAGTCTATTCCTCTGTATCTTATGCCACGGCCAAATTCAGTAGCAGGTAAGATTTTTTTTTAAATTGACCATTTTACTGGCATATATACTGAAATGAAAGTAAATTCTGCTTTAATAGAATTTTCCATTCATTTTCTTTGACTAAGCTATTCTTTTGTGTTTGGGTAATATGCATGTGTATATCTTTTTGAACCTGGCAGAAGGTTCATCATGTTCAAGTGGTTGTTTAGTTCTGCTCCGAAAATGTGTAACAGCATGCATAAAATCAAAAGTAAAACCAATAAAGTTTATCATTGAATTTCTAACTGTATTTTTTTCACATCCGAAGTCTTTGAAAAGATTTCAGTTTGTGGTTTTTAAAAATGTTAGTTTTAAAAAACATTTTTAAATCAATGTGTATTTCAGTAGAAGTTGTATTATCAGAAATCATCATCCATAGTTTGAAGGAGTGACAGGCAGGCAAAGCAGAGCTCAGTATTTTCACAATACCCTGGCCATCCTATCAGAGGAGAATCACCAGGTACCCACATCGCTAAAGAATAACTCAAACACTCCTAGCAGTCTTAGTCATAAAGTCATAAAGGAAGTATGGGGCCATTATCCTTTAGCAGCTATTCAGAATTGATGTCAAAGGATATTTTTATACAGCTAAGTTGCTACTTAAGAATTCAGACCAGGAGCTTTTGCAGAATAGTTGGGCATTCTGGCATTTTCAAAATGCAACATCACCTAGACTTTGTCCCTACTATAATATCATAGTTATGTTGGCCTTTCTTACTTGCCTGATGAATGCCTGAAAGGTTTTTCTCTCTGACACAAGGTAATAAAATACATACTGTAGGTAGGAGCTCCCAGGTGTAATGATTTATATTATACAGATGATAGTGTGATGATGCTTCTTGCCTTTTTGTACCTTTTCTAAAACATTACTCTTTGTTCATCCTCTGGCAGACCATCAACCTCAGTCATCACATGCAATTATGTGGTGACGGCTCATCTGGAAGATCAGTAACTGTAGGCGATTTTAATATTAATTTTTCAAGATTATTCACTTTAAATAGTGACAGAAACTTTTCTCTCTTAGGTTCTTTGGACTATGTTGATCCCCATTAATGATGTCATATTAGAATCCTAGATGCTGTAACTTAGAAAGTGCTAAGCAAATTCAGTCTTTCCAGAATAGAAATGCTTAAATCCTTGCCTGCATAAAATTGAGGAAATGTAGCTACCAGCCTTAATGGTACATTCCAATTTATCTCTTAACTAAGCTGCAGCGATTTATAAGAAAATTCTGGCTCTGCTATTGGAGAAGGGCACTGAGCACTTGGTAGGAGTCAGAAGTAAAAGCTTCTCTTGTCCTCTTTTTGGTTTACCGGAGAGATTATAAAGTACTTTGCCCTTCTTGAGCATAAATATCTGTATTTACTATTTTATCCTATTCAGATACTAACCTTAGGTTGTACAAAGAGTTGTCTAGGACTAATTGGCCAAATATTATCTTTCCCTCTCTTTCTCTAAAGTTTTCTTTAGCCACACTATTGCTTTCTAGAAATTAGCACAAGGCACTATCATAAGTATCAGTGAGTTACCAGTTACTTCTGTAATACATATAGAAGAAATTGACTGTATAGCTCTATCACAAAGAACAGAACCTAGTTTTCTATACCAGGTATTTTAATCACCAGGTAAAAAATGCCATTTAAAATATTTATTTATTTATTTATTTATTTATTTATTTATTTATTTATTTATTTATTTATATTTTATTTTTATTCTTTGCCCAAGGGGTACAGGTCTGTGAATCATCAGGCTTACATCTTTCATAGCATTCACCAAAGCACAAACCCTCCCCAATGTCCATAACCCATCCACCCCATCCCCACACTCCCACCCCCCAGTAACCGAGGGTTAAAACATTTTTTAAAAAACTTTACAAAGCGGGATGCCTGGGTGGCTTAGTTGGTTAAGCAGCTGCCTTCAGCTCAGGTCATGATCCCAGTCTCCTGGGATCGAGTCCCATGTCTGGCTCCTTGCTCAGCAGAGAGCCTGCTTCTCCCTCTGCCTCTGCCTGCCACTCTGCCTGCTTGTGCTCTCTCTGTCTCTCCCCGACAAATAAATAAATAAAATCTTTAAAAAAAAAAGAAAAGATCACTTTGGGAAGAGGCAGTCTTTCCAGGCTTTAAAAAAACAAAACAAAACAAAAAAAACTTTACAAAGCAAGCAACATTTTATCAGGTGAAGAGTACCTTCTTTCTTTTACATGGATTGTAAGATTTTCATTTATTTAGAATTTTATCTTTTATCTTATAAGAGCTGATATTCTAGTTACTTAATAAAATCTTTTAAATTGTGGTCAACTTTCAGGGAATTGTCATCCAATCTGTGATTTTGAGGGCTTCTAAACTACCTCTTATGGTATATTTTTGGCTAACTGCCATTTAGCAACTCTACGCCTTAAAGGCATCAATATCTTTGTGGCTACAGTTAAGACTTCAGTAAGTTTTTGCATATTCTTTGGGATACTGACTTCAGCAATTTTTAAGATAAGAATTTTACAGAGAATTACAGGATGGAATTCTAATTGACATCCATTGCTATTTTTGTAAAATAGTGAGCCTTAGTGTGATAACGTTCAATACAGTAATTTATAAAGTACCATAGGAACACAGAGGAGAGAAGCATCCGAGCGCAAAGGAAGAGGGTAGAGTCACTTGAGTGGCTCAGTCCGTCAAGCATCTGCCATCTGCTCAAGTCATGATCTCGTGGTCCTGGGATCGAGCCTCATGTCAGGCTCCCTGCTTATCAGGGTGTCTGTTTCTCCCTCTCCCTCTGACCCTCCCCCTAGCTCTTGTTCTCTTTCTCTCTCAAATTAAGTAATTAATCTTTTAAAAAGGAGGGGGAGAGGGTAGAGAGGAATAGAAGACATCACAGAAAGGGATGAGTGAGAAGTCACAAGAAGGACAGACAAAAGAAGAAGGAGGCACCAAGAATTTAAGGAACTTGGCACATTATTGGCATTTCAGCATGACCAGACCCTGGGATACAGTGAAGGCATAGTAGAAAGTGATGTTGCAGGTGATACCAAAGAGCTTAAATGTCCATCAACAGTAGGCTGGTATAATAAATTTTATACAACAGTGAAGAAGAATGTTGTACCCAGGACAACATCATGGAGAGGGCATACTATATGAAATACGTGTATTTATATAAAGTCTAGAAAAAAACAGACAAAACTATGTCATTTCTATGGTGATAGAACTAAGACAGTGGTTACCTTTCGTGGGACTATCTAGAGAGCCTTCTGTATCTTGACTGGATGGTAGTTGCATGAGTGTGTACACATATAAACATTTATTAAGCTATACACTTAAGATTTATATAGTTAACATATATAAATCATAACTCAATTTAAAAAATGTATGAAGTATTTAGGCTTCTGTCTTTCTAGAAGAATTTTCCCTTTGGTGAGAAATAGTAGTTCTTGGTGACATAACTAGGTCTTTGAAGAAACACCTATTTTTAGTGTTGATTAAAAAAATCACCTAGGGGGCACCTGGGGCCTCAGGCTGTTAAGTGTCATACTTTCTTTCAGTTCAGGTCATGATCTCAGGGTCCTGAGATCAAGCCCCATGTCCGGCTCTTAACTATGGGTAGAGACTACTTAGGATTCTCTCTTCCTCTGCTCCCCACCCCCAATCAATCAATCAATCAATCAGTCAATGTTAAAAATAACCTAGTAACTTCAACAAATGGATCATTTATTTTAAGTGTTCCATTTGTTGAGACCATAAACCTAGGATCAGTATCCAAACTGGCCAGAAATGATTTTAATTGCCACCTTTGTTCAGTGTTAGGCTAGATAAAGTCCTGAAACAGCAGTTTCTGTGTGAATTTATCCTTTTTTAAAAAACAATTATTTCGAGTTATATTTTACATACCATAAGATTAACCCATTTCAAATAATCTACCCAATTTAGAAATTTATAGCATATTTACTAAATTATGCAACCTTTACCATAAATCAATTTTAGAATATTTTCATCATCCCAATAAAACCATGTCATGATGACATGTTCCTCATATCTATTTAATATTAATTTTATTCCCATCCCCAGCCCCAGGCAGCCAGTATTCGATTTTCTATCTCTGTAGACGTACCTTTTCTGGACATTTCATATAGTCTGTGGTCTCTTGTGTCTGACTTCTTAGCACAGTGTTTTTGGGGTTCATCTATGACATAGCATGTATCAGAAGTTTGTTCCTTTTTATTGCAAATAGTATTCCTTTGTGTGCCTGTACCATATATTATCCATTCACCAGTTGACAGACATTTAGGTTTTTTCTAGTTTTTGGCTATTCTGAATAGTGCTACCATGAACATTCGTGTGCAAGTCATTTCTCTTCGATAAATACCTAGGAGTGGAAATGCTGTATCATAGGGTAAATTTGTGTTTAACTTTTTAAGAAATTACTAAACTGTTTTCTAAAGTAGCTGCACCATTTTACATTCCCACCCGTAATGTATGCGTGGATTCCTGTTTCTCCACATTCTTTTTTTTTTTTTATTCTTTGCCCAAGGGGTACAGGTCTTTTGCTGCTACCATTTGTTACTGTCTTATCTCTTACTATAGTTGCTTGGGTGGATGTGAAATATCTTGTCACAGTTTTAATTTGTATTTTCTTTTTTTTTTTTTAAGATTTTATTTATTTATTTGACACAGAGAGAGAGAGAGAGAGAGAGATCACAAGTAGGCAGAGAGGCAGGCAGAGAGAGAGAGAGGAGGAAGCAGGCTCTCTGCCGAGCAGAGAGCCCGATGCGGGCCTCGATCCCAGGACCCTGAGATCATGACCTGAGCCGAAGGCAGAGGCTTTAACCCACTGAGCCACCCAGGCGCCCTAATTTGTATTTTCTTAATGACTGATGATGTTGAGCTTATTTTGTGTGCTTATTAGTTATTCATGTATCTTCTTTGGTAAAATACATTTTCTTTTTTTTTTTTTAATTTTATTTTTATTCTTTGCCCAATAAGTCAGTCAGAGAAAGACAATTATCATATGATCTCTCTGATATGAGGAACTTGAGAGTAAAATACATTTTCAAACCCTTTGCACATTTTTTTGTTGGATTGTTTTGTCTTAATGAGTTGTAAGCATTTGTTGTATATTCTAGTTACAATGTTTTATCAAACAGTGGGTTTGCAAAATATTTTCTCAAAGTCTGTTGCTTCTTATCTTCATTTTTTCATTGATGTATTTTGAAGCGCAAATATTTTGATCACATCAGTTTATCAAATTTTGGGGGTATAGCTCAGGGGTAGAGCATTTGACTGCAATTTATCAAATTTTTCTTTTTGTGGATCATGCTTTTGGTGTCATTTTTTTATTTTTCTAATAGAAAGTACACTGTTTATATCAAATACCACAGAACTGGGCGCCTGTGTGGCTCAGTGGGTTAAAGCCTCTGCCTTTGGCTCAGGTCATGATCCCAGCGTCCTGGGATCTAGGCCTGCATCTGGCTCCCTGCTCAGCGGGGAGCCTGCTTTATCCTCTCTCTCTGCCTACCTCTCTGCCTACTTGTGGTCTCTCTCTCTCTCTGTCAAATAAATAAATAAAATCTTAAAAAAAAAAAAAATACCACAAAGCAGTGATTTTTCTTTGTTATTGGAATTTGTTTTAAGTTCAAATATTGTAAAATATTTTCTGTATCACTTAAATACTTTTTACCCTCTTCTTTTCCCTCTCCTGCCCCTCCTCTATGTTCAAAAAAATAAAAGGGATAACATTAGCCTATTTTGCTATGCCCATAGACCGTAACTGTTGATTATTTTTCCATTTATCACAGTGTTCATACCATAATTCGGGCCTTTCTGGCTAGCACAGATTTTCATATTCTTAAGTAGTACTGATCATGCTTTTTCAGAAAAAGGGTAAAAGGTAAATGTACCATCAGAAGCCAGATAGATCAGGGGTTCCTGGGTAGCTCTGTTAAGCATAGGCCTTTGTCTCAGGTCATGATCCCAGGGTCCCTGCTCAGTGGGGAGTCGGCCTCTGCCCCTCCCCAACTGTATGCTCCCTTGCTCCCTCTCTCCTTTCAAATAAATAAAATCTTTAAAAAAAAAAAAAAGAAAGAAAGAAAGAAAGAAAAAAAAAAGCCAGATAGATCTCTCTTGGAGAATAGGATTTTATACTCCCCGAGTAGTACAAATTGACTGTATTGAATGAAGTATGAGCATCATACTTCATCAGAGAATTATTTCTTGTCATTGTTGAATGTAATATAAACAGATCTAGTGTTGCCTACAGTGCAAGTCATAGGTCAGGGAATAGTTTGTACTGGATTGTTTTCTGTATCTGGAAACCGTGGTTTCAGTATCCTCACAAAGAAGCAGGAAAGTGAACTATAAACCAGAGCACTCTGTTATCTTCAAAATTTAATAGGTTATAGGTTGAAAGTGTTTCCAGAATGTAGAGAAATAGAGTTACTTTTACAAGAAATTATCCTGCTAACTGTGTAATGTGTATAAATGTTTGGTAAGACCGCAACCTCTGATAATTAAAATGATTAGGTATCTAAATCATTTTTTAAAACAAATTTTCTTAGCTCTGGAGGGTCCACTCTAGATATATTCTAGATATAGCTCTTGATACAGCTCTAGATATGCTTATTTTGCTTTACTTTCTAATGTGCACATATGAGTGGTTCCCCAAAGTGTGGGAAGATCAAATATTCAAATCTCCTTGGTGAACAGGAGTAACTGAGGATTTCAAATATGGGATAGCTTAAAATAGAGGGGGAAAAAAACAGTGNGCACATATGAGTGGTTCCCCAAAGTGTGGGAAGATCAAATATTCAAATCTCCTTGGTGAACAGGAGTAACTGAGGATTTCAAATATGGGATAGCTTAAAATAGAGGGGGAAAAAACCAGTGTATTTATTTATACNGACACAGAGAGAGAGATTACAAGTAGGCAGAGAGGCAGGCAGAGAGAGAGGAGAGAGGAGGAAGCAGGCTCCCCGCCGAGCAGAGAGCCCGATGTGGGCCTCGATCCCAGGACCCTGGGATCATGACCTGAGCCGAAGGCAGCGGCTTTAACCCACTGAGCCACCCAGGCGCCCAAAACAGTGTATTTATTTATATNTCTCCTTGGTGAACAGGAGTAACTGAGGATTTCAAATATGGGATAGCTTAAAATAGAGGGGGAAAAAACCAGTGTATTTATTTATACTTATTAAATTGTTCTAAGCATATGAACAGTTGAGGGGGGAAAATGCCAGTTATAAAAGGCCTTGTTCAAATCCAGCTCTTAAATTTCCCTTCTTTTTAAAACTTTATCTCAGTATGAAAAATATAATTACTTTAAAGACAAAATAACGTTGAATAATGAGGTGAAAATATCGTTCACATCACTCCAAAAAATCTGGGGGAATACTTGTTTAAATGGTCCTTGCTGTGTTATAGACTTTTCCCTACGTGGAGAAGAGAGTCACCTCTTTTGCTTGAGCTCATTGGCATCTTTATGGGTCCACATCTTCTGGCAGGACCAGGAAATTGTCAAGGAATTATTTAAATTAATTTGCTGCATTGAATTCTAAAAATGAAATTGACTTTGTCATTCCATACAACCCTTGATTTTAAAAAGAATGAGAAGGAGACTTTTATAATACTTTACTTTGGAAGTGGGGTCAGTACATATACAAATGTTTATGATGATTTTTAAAAAATTTTTTCTGAGCTTTGAACTCACCTGCAACATAAATGGAAAAAATATATGTAAGGAAATTTTTTAAACAACCATGTACTCTCTATTAATTATTAAAATAGGAATCTGATTATTGTAATATAAATAGATTGATCCATTAGATTGGTCCAAAAGCTGTATACTTTTAGAAACATAAAGATTCAAGCAAGTGAAGTCTATACTTAGATGTATCATTTAAAAGCTCCACCATATACCACATATGAAGGTAGTGCTATTTACTGAAAATAAAAGCTATTAACTTGAATGACAAAGTAATTAAAGCTGAGTTTCGGCAGTCTCTACCTTCAAGACTTGAGTTTTTCCTGGAATAGCTCAGTCTTCTGAATATAAATCCAGATGTATATACACCTTTAAATTAAAATTCTAAGATATAGAAAATAAAAATTGTCTTATTGTTTTCAAAATGTAAATCACTACTGCATGTTTATTTTTTAAGCCTGTTATGTTGGAACGAATTAGAGAACTTGAGGACTTGCAGTTGCATGGCAGAAATTATCGGAGAGTTGGATGTCTATGATGTCTTAAATGGGATTGGCTGGGAATTGGAGGGATGTGGGAAGCAGGAAATACTTGCAACAGCTGTCCTCAGTGCTTTGTGTGAAAATGAGGAGTCTGTTAAGGAAACATATAAGCAGTGGAAGTCAGTTAAAATACAAACTCACCATCTACTTGCAAATGTTTGGAGCTGCACATTTTCCTAAGAAAAAGATCTTAAGAATCAGGTAAATAGGAATCATGGGGGATTTAGGTGAATCCAATCAGAAGCTGTAATGAGGATTTTATGAAGAAGAAAATATGGGCTTTTCAGCAGTCAGAATGTTGACTTTATGAATCAAGGGTATAAGGACAGCAGAGTGGCTTCTTGCCCAGGCTGTAGCAAACATAATGTCATTCCAAGCTCCCTGGCCAGGTCAGCCAGAATGACAGTCGTGCTACTAAAATCTGTTTGCACTAGTGACGACTGATATAACAAGAAACAATTCAGACTGGTTTCATACTCGATATAGAGTTGCCTTTGGAATGTTTTGTACCAAATGCTGTCTGCTGGATTTTTTTCTGCCCACTTATTTGTTATGCTATTTTGTCTTCAAAAAAGTATGTCAGTTAAATCTTCTATAAATTAATCAGCTGTTCCAAACCTATGAGATCTCAAAAAATATATATATGCTCCCTTTTTCCACTCCCCTCTTCCTTCTCTGAAAACAAGAATTTTTAATGACATATATTTTACTTAGAGATAGACATAGAAGTTTACTTTTTAAAGCATTTTCTTTTCACATCAAATTTTTTTTATTGTAGATTTGTTTTTCCTCTTTCTTTAGTTCAATCTGACTCACCTAATTATCTCCTATACTTATATCTGGAAACTGTTCATTAAATATTATAATATTAATTTAACTTGATGGAACTATCTCAAAAAAATTCGCCAGGACAGTTTCACAGTGAGAGGACCACTGTGAAGTGGGAACATGTATGTCCCTGTAGATCTGCCATTGGTGTTTGTATGTGATAAAGATATTCAAGGCATTGTTGCTGTAGCCACCTCCTTCATCCTTAGCTTTCAAAATAACCCCATAAGACAAAACCTAATTTGTCATTTACCGATCATTTATTTTATTTTATTTTTTTAAATGGAATGGTGAGGGAAACATTTTTTTTTAAAGATTTTATTTATTTATTTGACAGAGAGATAGAGAGCACAAGTAGGCAGAGGGAAAGGGAGAAGCAGGCTCTCTGCAGAGCAGGGAGCCCGATGCGGGACTCGATCCCAGGACCCTGGGATCATGACCTGAGCCAAAGGCAGCGGCTTAACCGACTGAGCCACCCAGGCGCCCCTCACCGATCATTTAAATGTAGCCAGAACACAAAGTATATGTCAAATACAATTATTTAGTTATTAGACAAGTGTTTACTGAACGTGTACTGTATATATATGGCAGGCACTGTTCAAAACACTTGAGAAACACCAATAAACAAAACAGAAATCCCTGTCCCCCCCCACCACGAATGAAGCTTACATTCTAGCCAGAGAAAATAAAATAAATGTAATAAGTAATTTACACAGTATGAAAGAAAGTGATATGTGCTATCGAAAAGGGAAGAGGGGGCGCCTGGGTGGCTCAGTGGGTTAAAGCCTCTGCCTTAGGCTCAGGTCATGATCTCAGGGTCCTGGGGTTGAGGCCCGCATCGGGCTCCCGGCTCAGCGGGGAGCCTGCTTCCTCCTCTCTCTCTGCCTACTTGTGATCTCTGTGATTTCTCTGTGTCAAATAAATAAATTAATTAAAAAAAAGAAAGAAAGAAAAGAAAAGGGAAGAGGGATCAGCAGTACTTGAAGGAAGTTTATATGAACATCATCGGAGCCGAGCATATTATCATAGTGATGTCTGGTAAGCATTAAAGAGCAATGAGGAGGGTGAAGCTAGAGCCACACATATATCTAAATCTAGGTAGGACTGGTCTGGAATTCGGTTCTATATTAAGCATAATAAATTAAGCGTAATGTGCAGGGTACTCTGATTTACTGTGAAGGGACAGGGTTATCAAAGATGAATCAGACGTTGCTTTCTTGCCTTCCAGAACCTACTATAACACAGGAAGACAGCCATGTAGGCAAGTAGCTGAATAACACAGGTTCTGATTAGCCATATGTGTATGTGGTTACTAAATGGGAGAAGCGATTAATTTTAACTGGAGGATCTGTCAGGGAAGCAGAGAAAATGTAGCTTGAGCAAATTTGACAAAGAGTGAGATGTTTGACAAACTACGACAGACTTCTCAGAGAGTAGCTTGCAATTGGAAAAGGCTCAAGTGATACACCTATATGACTAGTGGAACAAAGGGCCACAGCTAACAGAACTTCAGGCCTCCTGGCTCATCTTTCCAGTATTTGTCTCATGTTCCTTTAAAGAATGGGCAAGAATTTTGAAAATGATGAAGCAGTGGGAAACAAAGTAAGACTAAGGAGAATAATGATTTAATAAGGGATATAGGCGGTGGGAAAATATTTTGGATTATTTGATAAAGTTGTGATAGATTCAGAGAGCAACAAAAAGAAGCTACTGATTGCTAAAATGAGAAAAAGAATGCATGTTTGTTTGTTTTTTTTAAGATTTTATTTATTCATTTGACAAAGAGAGAGAGATTACAAGTAGGCAGAAAGGCAGGAGAGAGAGAGGAGAGAGGAAGCAGGCTCCCTGCCGAGCAGAGAGCCCGATGCGGGCCTCGATCCCAGGACCCTGGGATCATGACCCGAGCCAAAGGCAGCGGCTTTAACCCACTGAGCCACCCAGGCGCCCAAGAACACATGTTTTAATAGACTTAAGTAACACTAAACATATTTATTTGAACCCAGATTAAAACAGTAGTACCCCACTGGCTGATTTGAGGTCTGTCTGTGCCCTGAATCCGGGCTTCAGAGCTCTTACACTTGACACTGAAGATCACTGCTTTTCTTTAGTTCACTGTTTGCCTAGGAGTATTTGGATTTGTAGAGGAATGAACCGTTCATTCGGCTCAATAATTACAGTATTTGTCTTTTTCTCCTAATGTCATCTGACTGAAGTTGAGACATGTGCTCATTCCAAAATACCTTTACTACATTTCTTGGTTTTGTGAAGTAAAGCAATAGAACAATTGATGTCCATTTTCCTAGGAATTAAGATAGTAGAGATTATTTTAGCAAAGCTGGTTAAGTTTACACTAAACATTTATATTTAACAAATGCTGCCCGCAGTTCTTTGAATAGGAAGCTGACCCTGTGAAACGAAGGCTGGGGCTAGTAGTACCTGCCAAAAGTCTTTTCAGTAAAGAGAAATTAAAATGGATCATCTGTTATTCAGATCTCTATGCAAAGTGTAGATCTCCCTGAATTTAATCTTTAAAAGATTCATAGATGAATATAATACAGGAAAAAATTTAGAAAAAGGGGCTCTTTTTTCCTTAACATAGCTTTTTGCTCCACTGCATGTTGTTGCTGTATCTTTCCACCTACTGATAATGAAATATACATTCTCTTTTTATTAAAACGTATCAAGGGGTGCCTGGGTGGCTCAGTGGGTTAAGCCTCTGTCTTTGGCTCAGGTCATGATCTCAGGGTCCTGGGATCCAGGCCCGTATTGGGCTCTCTGCTCAGCAGGGAGCCTGCTTCCTCCTCTCTCTCTGCCTGCTGCTCTGCTTACTTGTGCTCTCTCTCTCTGTCAAATAAATTTTAAAAAAAAATTTAAAAAAAGTATCAAACCATTTTAGTGCGTGGGCATATAGAACCATTTTAGCAAGAGAACCTTGCTTTAAAATTACATAATGTGCCATTAATATTGCCACGATGGTAACCCAAAACTAAGCACTCATCCAGCAGTTAAAATTTTCATTTGAGTTTTGTTTTAATGTGAGTAAAAGATTCTCGTCGTTATTAGTATTTTTTCATATTACTCTTCAGTTTATCAGCTTTAGAAAGTACCTTATATGTATTTTTATTATTAGAAAAATAACAGATTTGGGGGCTTTTGTTTGTTCGTTTGTTTCTTACTGTGGAAAATATTTGAAGTGTGGAGATTTGTTAGTCTGTGCTACACAGGCACCTTCACTTTGCATTACAAGGTCTTTAATGCCCAGGTTTGATTACTGCTCTTTGAAGCCATAAAAAACAAGGAGTTGAGGGAAAGTGACAAAGATGAAGAGGGATAAAAAATAAGCCTTTTAAGGAAGAATTAAATCTGTTTAGCTTTAAAGGGGGGAGGGGGCACAATGCAAATAGCACTCATTGGATTGACGGACCAGATAGCTGGTTTCCAGGCCTGGCTCTACCATGAATGAGTGATTCACTGTAGACAAGTCAGTCTACACTACTAATCTGTAAAATGAGGGGATTTGACTAGTTTGGGATCAACAAACTTTCTATTAAAAAGCCAGCTAGTGGGCGCCTGGGTGGCTCAGTGGGTTAAAGCCACTGCCTTCGGCTCAGGTCATGATCCCAGGGTCCTGGGATCGAGGCCCACATCGGGCTCTCTGCTCAGCAGGGAGCCTGCTTCCTTCTCTCTCCTCTCTCTCTGCCTGCCTCTCTGCCTACTTGTAATCTCTCTCTCTGTGTCAAATGAATAAATAAATAAAATCTTTAAAAAAAAAAAAAAAAGCCAGCTAGTAAGTATTTTAGGCTTTGCAGGCCAATGTGGCCTCTCTTGCAACTCTGTCGTAAATGAATACTTAACAATGGCAAGGCTGTGTTTCAGCAAAACTTTATTTACAAAAATAGGCAGCAGACCAGATTTCATCTCCAGGCCTTAGTGTGCTGACCTCTGGACTAGATGACTGTTAGAGTCCTTTCACGTCTTCATTCTGTGGTATTGCTTTATTATCAACATCACATATATGAAAGGATTGCTGCTCCGTTATTTTCTGTGGTGTATCAGTCAGGGGCTAGCCAGGAGACAAAAACCACATTTTACCAGAAAATCTGATGTATAAAGAATGGTTGACTATGTTTACATGAACTGAAAATGTAAAAAGAAAACACTGAGGTATCATGGACTTAGCAACTGCGGAAGCAGCTACCACCTCTGGGCCTGCAGAACAAAAGGAGGTCGGGGTTATTAAACCATAGAAACTTGGAGGAAAGGCCTTGCAAACCTGAAACTCTGATCTCTGGGTAAGGGACCCTGCTCAGCTGATGCTAATATTTCTCTGCTCCAGGGAGGGCTCTGTGGGGATGGGAATTCTGAGGACCCTCCCCTCCTTTTTTTCTCTTTCTTTCTTCTTCTTCTTTTTTCTTTTTTGGTAGCTACACACATATAGACGAAGAACCAAACAAAGGAAAACAGACTTTGATTAAAGCAGGAGGGACTAATAAATATAAGAAGAACTAATTCACAGAACCACATTACAGTACCAGTGGGAATACTGTAAGAGTCATTGTCCCCAGCGTTTTTAAATGAAAAATGTTATGGTTATTTTTTCTGGATAGTTTTAGTTTCTGAATGCAGAGATCAAGATTATCTCTTGTTCCTCTGTTAGTCTCCCAGTGGGAATGATGTAAGAGTCATATCTCCAGTGTTTTTAAATAAAAGATTAAATAGTAATCTATTCCGGATCGTTTTAATTTCAGAATGTGGAGATCGAGATTATCTCTTATTCCTCTGAGACTCTCCCACTGATGTGTAATGTGGCATTTGACTTCCTTTTCTTGGTTTACTTCCCAGGAAGAGCTTTCAGACTTTTATTTCCTCACAGAAACTGTATCTATAAATTTGGATAAGTTCCTTTGGTCTAGGTTTCTAGTAGACCCAAGTAACTGAGGTTGTTGCAGTAGTTGAAGGATGAAGGGAATATATATATCTCTTACACATGTTTTCTCTTATTCTTTTCTGTCTTTCTCTATCTCTATTCTGTTTTTCTCTGTCTTCCCTGCCCCCCTTTTCAGCTCAGAGAGCACTTTGTGACTTTCTTCATGCCACTTAGTCATAATCCACCTTAGATTGTTGTTTGTGTCTTATCTCAACTGGGGATATGGACAGTACTTCATTAGAGCTCTGTAGCCAAGAGTGATCTCATTTTGCTTCCTCTCACCCACTCAAAACAGTCACCAGAGGTAAACTGGCAGCCAAGCCAGGGAGGGCCTCAAGAACAGGGCCTGGCACACAGTACACTCTTGGTAATAATTGCCATTCGAGAACTGAAAACCCCCGGCACAGTATTGTACATAATCAGCAACAAACTGAACCAACAGTTTAATTAATAATTTAGAAGCACAAAATGATTGTATTCTGACAGAAGTTTGGACATGTTGTTGCTGTTGTTAAAAACTGTTTTGTCTTTAGGGCTTCCTGATTCTTAATTTCCTTATTTTCTGGTTCATTGTGAATGTTCCCAACAGCTCTCAATATAGCAGTGCCAATACCCATGCCGTTTTCCCTCTCTCTCTTGTGGCTGGGTTAAAGGGTTTATACACGCAATGGGGGACCGTTTTTACCTATGTTCGGAGGGCAACTAAATGTCTCTTCGAATTCATGGACATTGGCAGTTCCCTAAAGGCTCTTTAGTAGTTCTCTGTTGTCCTAGTGCCTATCTTTCCAATAGATACATACACATGAAAATTGTTTTCAGAATGTTTTCATATTTCATTCTTTAGCCTGAAGGGAAGATGTTGAAAACAGAGCTTCATGTTTTTCTTACAGCTCAAAATGTTCTGGAACATGGTTCTCCACTGATGATGTTTATGCCTTGTTCTACAAATGGTAGTTGTGACCCCAAAGAAGCAAATCTAATAATTTTTCTTGTCAGGTACAAGTGTGTTTGCCAGCTTGTTGCTAGTACTCTTCATAAGCTCGGGCAGTTGATAGCAATGAAGGAGCTGAAGACAACTCTTGACATTTTCCCCCGGCACATGTTCGGGACACTGATGAGGACCATGAGTTAGCAAACTCTTGGTAAATGTGTATGGTGGAGTAAGCTCTGATTCCCAAGTTTGGGAGATACAGACTAACTGAAAGTTTTCTAAACTTACATATTTCTGACTAAACTTTTCTGTCTTGTCAGCCACAAGCTCTGCCCACTTGGAGGACCTTGCTTACCTGGATGAGCAGAGACATACACCTTTGAGAACTTCTCTTCGAATGCCGAGACAGAGCATGGGCGGTGCTCGCACACAACAGGATTTAAGAGGTTAGAACTCCAAAAGGGCTTTGCCTGGTGACGCCCAGGCAAAAGTGGACATGGGCGGTAGGCAAAAAGCTTGTTTCCTATTTCCACTCTTACTGAAGCCTCCCTTAAAAAATGAGTATGTCACCACAGAAGAGAAAAATAAACCCAAATACATCATACTCATATAGAAATTGTAATCTTGAACAGTTGGAAGCATTGGTCCTTGAAATTCTCCAAAGAAATAAGGGTAAATGTGGTGATGAAGGAAACAACCTTTTTAAGGTCCTGGATTTCAGAAGTGGTTGTTGATTCACTTCAGCCCTGGCCCCCTGGTGAGCTTGGTGCTAACGGTCAGATGTTTCGTGGAGAATTCATTTCGTCTTCATCCTAGTGGCCATTTCCGGCGACATACAGTACTTTTATTGACTTGGAGTTTCAGACAGTGCTTCTAGTTCTTTCCTGGCAACATTTAAACCACTTATTCTTTCCCACTCAGACAATAGTTTCTTTACATTTTTTATGCATAGTACTTGTTTCTATAATCAGAAACCCAATCTTTTCAAAGACTTCATTTTATTGATCCTTTCCAAAGACAGTCTAGTTGAGAGACCTGTTAGTGGTATCACTGCTTGTGCTTCTGGCTTGTTCAAAATGAACCAAATCATCTCTGATCGCCTTAACAGAGAGGTGGTCTGCTTTCTCTAGTACCTCGTAATCCAGAGTTCTAATATCCCAAGTGCCTTTTTAAATTTTATCTCCTAGATTATTTTCATCTTTCCTCTGTTCTCCTCCCCACCCTTGTCCAGTGCTAATCTGTCTGTACAGATCACCACATGCTTAACTCACCCAGGAAGTGTTACATTCATGCCTGCTGTCCATTCTGGAAGTCATGGTGCTGATAGTTTATCAGTGACGACTGGGTAACTAGGAGCATTAAATAATTGGTTGTATTGCTGCAGTTACCAAACTTCCCATCACCTATAGTGAGTTGACAACCTGTCAGTTTTAGTTCCCAGGCCTATTCATCCTCCTCACCATTTTTTTCAGCTAAGCCATATGCTAGCTAGCTTAGTGTATACAGTTGTATATTTCCAGCCTAGGAAGTGGAATTATATTAAGCACTACTTTGGTATATATACTTTAGTACATTTAGCACTACTTAGTGCTGTTTGATTGGTTATATCCAAAGCCTGAATAAATCTAGTCAAAAGACTAAACAAATGATTTGTGCCCAAACCAGAATACATAGCCATAATAAAGATTAGACACCTGATTTCACTCATATGTGGAATTTAAGAAACAAAACGAACGATCATAGGGGAAAAAAGGAGAGGCAAACCAAGAGACTCTTAGCTGTAGAGAACAAAGTGATGGTCACCACTGGGGAGGTGGGGGGACGGGCAGGATGGGTGAAATTGGGGATGAGGATTAAGGAGTGCCCTTGTCTTGATGAGCACTGGGTGTTATGTCTAAGTGTTGAATCACTAAATTGTACACCTGAAACTAATACTACACTGTACATTAACTGGAATTCAATTTTTTTAAAAAAGAAGATTGGATACAACTATTGATCTATATAGACCTTCAGATTTGGCTGAAATCTGCTGCATTGACATCACTTTGCTTTTCATTACTGGAAAACATACATTTTATTTTATTTCTGCTCTGCTAGTCATTGAATAATGGATTTTGTACTATAGGCATACTTCAGAGATCTTTCAGGTTCGGTTTCAGGCCACTGCAATTTTAAAGTAAATACACAATAAAACAAGTCAAATGGATTTTTTGGTTTCCCAGCACCTATAAAAGTTATGTTTACACTATATTGTAGTTTATTAAGTGTGTAAAAGTGTTGTCTAATAAAAACAATGTGCATACCTTAATTTTAAAATAGTTTATTACTTAGGGGTGCTTGGGTGGCTCAGTCAGTTAAGCATCTGCCTTTGGCTCAGGTCATGATCCCAGTGTCCTGGGATTGAGCCCCACATTGGACTCTGTGCTCGGTAGGGAGTTGCTTCTCCCTCTCCCTCTGCCTCTTCTCCTGCTCATGCTCTCACTCTCTTTCAAATAAATATCTTTTTAAAAAATCATTAAAATACTTTATTGCTTAAAAAATGGTAGCCATCATCTGAGCTTTCAGTGAGTCATAATCACTGACCACAGATCACCATAACAAATACAATAATGATGAAAAAGTTTGAAATAGTACACACATTCCCAAAATGTGACACAGAGACAGAGAGTGAGCAAATGCTCTTGGAAAATGGCACCAGTAGACTTGCTCAATGCAGGGTTGCGACGACAGACCTTCAAATTGTTTAAAAAAAAAAAAAAAGAATTATCTGCATGTGAAACACAAGAAAACAAGGTATGCCTGAAAGTAGAAAATAAAATCCATTGACAGATTGCAGCTGTATATTTTTGAGAACACTTCGTGTTGGGTTCTGTTAATACTTGATGGTGTGTATCTACTCTGGTATCTAAAGATTTAGTAAGATCTTTGACAGATGCATTCTAGTAAGCTTGATATTTAGACACAGATATCACTTATATCTAGAAAATAACAAAAAGCTTTGCTCTTGGATTGAGCTTCAGCCTACACATTCAGTAAAACCAAAGTACATCCATAGATTTTTCAAAGCATGCCTAAATCTTTAGAGAGCTCTCTGCCTGAATAATGCATTCCTAACAAAACTAATTTTATATTCTTGCAGATAGTGTCTCAACTTACTGTTTACACTACTACTTGAAGATGCAGTTTTTCCATTGATAAAGGTGCTATGAGTGTTTTAGTTTCTTAAAGTTGTCTGTTCTTTCAAGAGCTTTTTTTTTCCAGCAGTCTAAACAGTTAGAACATGCCATTCAGTTGAGTACTTTAATCCATAAGAGACTGGGTGTTTACTAAGCAGTATTTTGCCTTCTAAAATTAGCATACTAATCTTCCCTCCAAAAGTAACATGTTATCTTAATTACTGTTTACAAATGAACTCTCTGTCTCCTGATATGACTTAAAACACATTAACAGAAAAGGAAAGCAAACTTGGATTGACTTCCCTTATGTTTCTATAGACCTGCTTGGCAAGCCTTTATAATTTGTGCTTGTTATATCCAAAACATTGCACTTTATTGTAGAAACAGTATCATATTGTTTTCCTGGCATAATTTTAGAAAACATGTCACATCATGCTGTTTTATTTAAAGAAACATACAAATTTTAGTCATATTTTGGTTTTATATATTTTTCTTCTGGCTGTGGTTGAAGTAGAACAACTTTACCCCCCCAAAATAGTAATGCGATTAAAATCTTTTGTAGTATACACTAAGATAAATCTTTCTACATCAGAGAAGAGATCTTTCTATACTTTAAAATATTACTCAAACCAGTCCTATGAAATAGTTTTTCTATCACAGTTATCACAAGTGATAGGTTTTAAATGACCCTGGATCTTCAGAGAAGATAGTTAATAGTGATATATACTGTAGTATATCCAATGGCTACTGAATTTACTGACTGGTTCCAAGCGTAGAGATTATCTGAAATAATATCTCTTGAGGATATATAAAGAGGTAGGTAGCAAACATTTATTGGGCACTTCATATAGGCATTCTTGCATTATTCTGTTTAGAGCAATTATTCTCAAACTTTTTGGTATTAGCACCCTTTTACACCCTTTAAAAAAAATTAGTGAGGACCTTAAAAGCTTGTGTTTATATGAGTTATATTTATTGATATTTGCCATATTAAAAGTTAAACCCTGGAACGTGTTAAAGTATCTGTTCATTTTTCAAAAACAATCGTAGACTCATTATTTGTTAACATCACAAAAGCTCTGGAAAATTCTGCCATACACTTGTGAGAGAATGAACATAGAAAAAGACAAGTAACCTCTTAGCATGAAATAGTTTTGATTTTGTGGACCCCTGAAAGTATCTTGGAAACTCCCTGGGGCCCCCTGATCACACTTGAAGAACCACTGGTTTAGCAATTTGAGATAAGTGCTTTTACATCTTTAAGGACCATACAGTCTGTTTACAGTAATACAAAAAAAAAGTATAGTTTTAGAATTGGTTAAAAGTCATTCATAAACATTGTTTAAGAGTACAGGCATAGAGATGTACTCTTCATCTCCGTGACTTATTTATTTTATGACTGGAAGTTTGTACCTCTTAAATCCCCTCTACCTCACCCTTCCCCCTACCCACCTCCCCTCTGGCAGCCACCAGTTTGTTCTCTGTATTTAAGAGTCTGTTTTGTTCATTTGTTTTTAGATTCTATATATAAGCGCAATCATGTGGTATCTGTCTTTGTCCACCTAAGGTTTTCACATCTTTTTCTATTTCCACACTAGCGGGACCTCTTCTAGCTGATAGGCTCAACTCTTCGAGCTCTGTATAGGAGTACTTTTTGAATATTTGTCCTGAGTTCACTTAGGTTTCAAGAGATACCATCATTCTGGAATTCTAAGCTATCAGTGTATAATTCTTTAATCATTTTATCACTAGCATTTATTATGTTTTGTGTTAAAAGAGCTAGCCTTTAGTTGTGTTCTTTAGTTGTTATTTAAATGCAAATTTAAACGCAAATTTATTTATTTGAATGCAAAAACATTTATTTAAATGCAAAAGTTTTTTTTAAACTTTTTTTTTTAAGATTTTATTTATTTATTTGACACAGAGAGAGAGATTACAAGTAGGCAAAGAGGCAGGCAGAGAGGCAGGCAGAGAGAGAGGAGAGAGGACGAAGCAGGCTCTCTGCTGAGCAGAGAGCCCTATGTGGGCCTCGATCCCAGGATCCTGGGATCATGACCTGAGCTGAAGGCAGAGGCTTTAACCCACTGAGCCACCCAGGTGCCCTAAAAACTTTTTATTTTTTTATTTATGTATTTATTTATTTTAAAGATTTTTATTTATTCATTTGACACAGAGAGAGAGATTACAAGTAGGCAGAGAGGCAGGCAGAGAGAGAGGAGAGAGGAGGAAGCAGGCTCCCCGCTAAGCAGAGAGCCCGATGTGGGCCTCGATCCCAGGACCCTGGGATCATGACCTGAGCCGAAGGCAGGGGCTTTAACCCACTGAGCCACCCAGGCGCCCCCTAAAAACTTTTTTAAAGAGTTTTTAAGTTTAAAGTTTAAGTTTAAAAATGTTTTTAAAGGACAAAAAAGGTTATTTAAATGCAAAAACCTTACAGATAAGAGTTGATGCAGAATGGCTCTGTCATTGAGCACTGACCATTCTGCATGAAATCCAACACTTAAACCAGTTGTCAGAGTACCTGTGCAATAAATGTTTATTTGAATTAATTAAAAAAAAGACTACAGGCTTAGTTTGTTTAATAGTTACCTTAATAGTAACTACAGTTGTTTGATCATAATGGTAGTGTTTTGACCACTGAAGCAGAAGTTGCTGGGTAACGTCTGAGCTAGAATTTGGATCTTACGTGGGGTATTAACACTAACATTTGAAAAAAAAAAAAAAAAGCAAAGATAAAATACAGAATAAAAAAAGCAATAGAAGGAATTTTTAAGAAACATTCACATTTGTTTCATTAGTAAAAAGTCTTTTTTTTACTTCTCAAGGCAGCTGTTTTGAACAGCTGTTCTACCAAAATTGATGTTGCCAGAGACCCAGCCCAACAATGGAGAGAAGGTCACATAAGTCCATTGTCCAGGATCCCATTGCAGTAAGTTAGTAGATTCCTAGCTGTCAGCCATCCGAGAGCCTGAGCTCTAATGGTAAAACAGTTACAAAAGATTGTGTACTTGTAGTGCAGAGTGTATAGCTGGCTAACCAACCATAAATGCCTTTTCTAGTCTCAAACTCTGATGTCTTTGATAGATATTAACTTGAAACATTGTTAAAGTTTTTAATTCAAGTCTTAAAAATTATTTTGTGTTCCATTTTTAAAAGTTTAATCACCATTGTGTTAATGTGAAGTTAGGCTAAAAATAACCTACCTGAAAACTCTCATTCTTTCTGACCATCTTAATGGACTCTCTTCTTCTACAGAGAAAGACAGAAACTAAGTTTGGTGTCTAGCCAAAGGAAGGAAGAGGTTGTTGGTTTTTATGGATAAATGTAATAAATCTTATGATGGAATATATAAAAGGTACAAGGGGGAATTAAAATACACAAAACAAATCATAGCATACTGACTTCGACTAGTAGCTACTTGGGATAAATAACAATAAATTACTAAGATAATATTCTAACACTGTTCTGCTTGCAGCGATTACACAAATAATTAAAACTTATTTTCCAATATATGTTGGTTTCCCTAGGACTTTTACTAAATCCCATTTGTTAAATGACCATTCACAGGCGTTGGCTTTAGTTCACAGCTACCTTAGTAGATACTAGATGGGAGGGCATATGTGCAAATGATAATCTGACTCATCGGCAGAATTTATGTGAAATTGACCCTGCCACAGTTAATGTCGCTTTGTCAAAGCAAAATGTTGAATTTTTATCAAATAAAATCAGTGTATCACAATATTTGTGAGTCCCTTTTCCAAAACAATGAATTCATTATGAAGATGACTAAGATGCATGTCATGAAGCTAATACCCTTGCATTAGCCCACTGAGTCACACACCCCTGAGGTTCTTAGTCATCTTGATCATGACCTGGCTGGCTCTTTCTTACAGTTACAAGAGAATATTTCCATCATTGTCTTCTGTCTCACTGTTCACTGTTCTATTTTTACAAGATTAGATTTCTTTTAAAATCCAGAAGGAAGGTTGCATGCACATACTGCCTATAGATAAATGTTAGATGAGTAGATTGTAATCTGTAATTGTATGAAGTTGACCCTCACACCCCCCAGCCAGCTCTTTTGGAAAGTACCTTAAAATTTGAAAATGCAGTATTCAAACTGGATGTCCTTGAATGTCTACTAGAAACTGGTTTATGCTTTTTGTAGTAGTATGGCTATGCTTTTTTTAAAGCAGATCACTCCGTGTTAAAGTAGCTCCAGACGAATCTGGTTTTTATGTAAGCCAGCCTTGTTTAGTAAATTTCATCTTAAAGTTTAAGAATCCAAACAGTAGCTAATATACAACAGAGTTCCCTTGCATGATCCACAAGGGAGAAATAACCTTTGAGAAAGAGAAGAGACTATAAAACACATCTGTAAAACACAGGGTCTTCTAACAGGCACATATTGACCACTTGCATTAAATAACACACTAGTTAAAGAAAGCCTGTGGAGTAACATGAAAGAGATTCTAACCATGATATCTAATTCTGCAAGAATAAATAACTGAAAATATTTTTAAAGGCCTTAAGTGCAATAAAGGAAAAATGAGTAACCATTATGATATTTTGATATTTTGATCTAAATGAGATTTAAAGAATCAGCTTCCCAGTTAATCTATCATTATTTTCCCCCAAAAGTGACTAAATCTTATTAAGTAATCATATTGCCAGTAAATTTACTTAGGTAACCCTTTGCAAAACATTTTTTGATTCTGTAAAATGATTTAAACTTTCCAATCTTGTATATAAACTTTTTTTATGGTGGGGTGCCTGGGTGGCTCAGTCGGTTAAGTGTCTGCCTTCGGCTCAAGTCATGATCTCAGGGTCCTGGGATCGAGCCCCATGTCCTGCTCCCTGCTCAGCAGGGAGCCTGCTTCTCCCTCTGACTCTACCCTTCCTGCTGCTCATGCTCTCTCTCCTGCTCACTCACTCTCTCTCTCAAATAAAAAGATTTTTTAAGTTTTTTTGTGGAAGTACTCCACAAGTATAATAAAATACACAAATGGAAAATTTCCTCTGTAGAAGCATAGCTGTTTCATCACTGAGCGTTCACTTAAAAATATTTAATCTTAGGGGTGCCTGGATTGAGTGTCTCATCTTAGGGGCTCAGTCAGTTGAGTGTCTAACTCTTCATCTCAGCTCAGGTCTTGATCTCAGGGTCATGAGTTCAAGCCCCACACTGGGGCTCGTGGAGCCTATGTTAAAAAGAAAAAAAAAAGTTTAATCTTAAACTTCAAGTAATTAACCAGTTTTGATGCTCCAATAAAACTATATCTCATATCTCACATTCAAGGACAACAATTTAATAGTGTAAAACTGTTGACATGGTTATAAAATTATTTTATCAAATGTTTCACATTTTAGAAGCTTTACTGTTTTCATATTTTCCCTGCATTTTGGGGTGTTTAACATGAGGAAACAAAAATTGACAATATTTGAGAGAGTTAAGCTTTCCTTATTTCCTTTACTGTTTTCCAAAGGGAAAATCCTTTCCTGAAAATTCCACTCAGCAAGGACTCCAGATTTTTCTCAACAAATGTTTTCCTATAAGACCAATGTCAGGAAGCTGAAATTTAATATAGTTATTTGAGGACTCAAAGTATAATTTTTCAGAGTAAAATAAGCCTCTTCCCTTTTTTACCCCCACATTAATAGAATACAATGGACTTCTTAAAACACTAAGACAAATGTTGAGAATGGGACACTTTTAGACAGATATAAAAATGATGGCTTGCATTATTGGAGTTCTTATTCTTTGTAGACACAGTGCTAAGAGCTTTAAACGTGTTTTTTTTTAATCCTCACAACTTTTTGATCTAAGTAGTGGTAATAAGGAAACTGGGATTTGGAGAGGTTAAATAACTTGCTTAAGGTTACATGTCTAGTCATTGGCAGTGCCAGGATTCACTTCATATCTGGCTGATTCCAGAGCCTATGCTCTTAATCACCATATTATACAATGCCATAGACAGTATAATATAAAAAGCAGTAAATAATGTAATAATGTACCAGTACAATGGCTAATTGTAGATACTCAGGACTCAGGTATGGGGAAGAGAGCTGCATATCAACACTGACTGCCAATGACTGTCCTTTCGGTGGCAGCTCTGATCAAACAGGGCACTCTTGTGATTATTTAGCCCAAACTAGCTCCTACTTCCCTATTTCTGTTAATAGTGCCCCAATTTTTCACTCACCTAGGCTTTAACTCTTGAAGTCAGCTTTGAATCACTGTCTTCATTATCTCCTACATCCAGTCACTTAGGATGCCCTGAGGATTCTGCTCTCCCAGTTTCTCCCACTCTTCCCATGTTCTCCATTCTCAATACTGCTAATTAGCTTGTCTCCCTCCTCTGGTCTTTCCAAGTTCGAATCAAGCTAATGCCTGCCTTGCCAGATTAGTCCTTCTGAAATGCAGCTCAGATAATGTCATTTCTCTGTCTTATAGTTATCATTGCTACTATCCTTCTCTGGTCCAGAAATCAGAAAAATAAAAAAGCAGTTTTGGAGAAGACAGGTTATGGTTTGTTAGTACCTTTAAAAATTAACTTTGTTGATACTTAAGCTAAATAATATTCTTTAAAATGGACACTGCCAGATGGACCATGAAACAACCTGTGGAGGACAGGAACTAATGGAGCAGATATACTAGATAATATATGAGAAACCTGCCTAGACCATGCTTAATGAATTTTATTCATTCATTCAAAAACAAAGTCTTAAATCACTTCTATGCTAGTTGAGAATTAACACAATAAATTATACAGTAAGATCTTTTTCCGTATGGAGTCACTGACAGCAACTCAGTGTGTTTTTATCTTTTTACTTTTCTTCTAAGATTTTATTTATTTATTTTAGAGAGAGAGTGCAAGCAGGGGGAGGAGCAGAGGGAGAAGAACAAGCAGACTCTGCACTGAGCAAGAAGCCTGACATGGGACTCAATAGCACGACCCCGAGGTCATGACCTGAGCCAAAACCCAGATGAGATGCTAAACTGACTGAGCCACCCAGGTGCCCCAACTCAGTTATTTTTAACTGAGTTAACTGAACCATAACAAGGAAGACAAGTAGAATAATTAAGAAAGAAGAAATAGATAAATAAACACATGAAATTAAAGATAAGGGGGAAGTTTAATTATAATGTGAAAGATACCTAGAACTCATAAAGGAATTATAATGGAAAGAAATTACTTTTGCATTTATATTTTAATGTACTTTAAAAAGAGAGTAAAAAGGCAGCCTATGGAATGAGAGAAAACACTTGCAAACAATATAATTGGTAAGGGGTTAACAACCAAAATACTTAAGGAAGTCCTATAACTCAATAGCAAAGAAAGTTAATAACCCAATTTTAAAAACAGGCAAAGTGCCTGGGTGGCTCAGTCAGTTAAGCATCTCACTCTTAATCTCAGCTCAGGTCTTGCACTCAGGATCATGAATTCAAGCCCTGCATTAGGCTCCATACCCAACATAGAGCCTACTTAAAAATAAAATAAATAAAAATGGCAAAGGACTTGAGAAGACATTTCTCCAAAGCAAACATACAGATAGCCAACAGGTATTTGAAAAAATGCTCAATGTCACTAATCAGGGAAATGCAAACGAAAACCACAATGAGCTATCACCTCACACCTATAATAATGGCCATTAGAAAACACACACACACACACACAAAATAACAAGGAGATAGAGAAATTGAAACCCTTGTGCACTGTTGTTAGGAATGCAAAGTGGTGTAGCCACTATGGAAAACAGGATGGTGGTTCCTCAAAAAATTAAAAATAAAACTACCATAAGATCCAGCAATCCCACTTCTGGGGTACATATCCAAAAGAATTGAAATCGTGACCTCAAAGAGATATTTGTGCTCCTTTTTTCATTACAGCATTATTCACAGTAGTGAAGAGGTGCAAAGACCTAAATATCCATTGATGGATGAATGGATAAAGAAAATGTGCCATGTAGATGCAATAGAATGTTATTTAGCCATAAAAAAAAAGAAGGAAATTCTGTTATGATAAAAGGTGGATGAACTTTGATGATAATTATGCTAAATTAAATAAACCAGTCATAGAAGGACAAATACCACATGATTTCACTCACATAAGGTATCTGAAGTAGTCACACTTGTCAAAAGCACAAGGTAGAATGGTGTATGCGAGGGCCTGGGGGGAAGGGCAAATGAGTTGCTGTTCAATGGGTGAAGTTTCAGTCATACAAGATGAAAAAGTTCTAGAGATCTGTACAACATTGTGCTTGTGTGCTGATGATCTTGTTTGCTGATTTGCCATCGAAATTTTCTTTGATGAAGAAGCATCTGTGCATGTGTTTTGTTCACTTTTTATTGGGTTGTTTCTTTTCTTGTTACTGAATTCTGAGAGTTTGTCATATAGTTTAGATATAAGTTCTTTATCAATTCTATGCATTGCAAATATTTTTTCCCATATTATGACTTGGTTTTTCATTCTCTTAACAGTATCTTTGGGAGAACCAAATTTTTTAGAAATCCAACTTACGAATTTTTGCCTCATTGGATCATTCTTTTGGTGTTATGTCTAAGATTTTTTTGACTAACCAAAGGTCACAAATATCTTCTATATATTTTTCCAGAAGTTTTACAATTTCAGATTTTTACATTTAGGTCTATGTTTGATTTTAATTTTTATATATGGTACATGATATGTATGAAAGTAGTTTTTTGGGGTTTTGTTGGGGGCTTTTTTTGCATACACTTATCCAATTGTTCCAGAACCATTTGTTGTAAAGTCAACAAAAATCTTATATATTAACTTATGTAGTTCTCATTTCTGGTGTTCTTCATTTCTTTGTGTTAATCCATATTTCTAGTGACATTTTTCTTCTGCCTGCAGGTCTTTTTTTTTTTTTTTTTTTTTTTTTTTTTACATTTTTTGTATTGTGGATCTGCTGGTGATTAATGTTTTCAGTTCTTATATGTCTGAAAAAATCTTTATTTCACCATTACTTTTGAAAGATAAAGTTTCACTGGGTTTATAATTTTAGGTTGACAGGTTTTTTTTCTTTCCATAATAAAAAGCTGTAGGTCCACTGTCTTCTCAGTTCCATTGTTTCTGATAAGAAATCTGCTGTCATCTTTATCTTTGTTCCTCTGTACTTTGTATCTGTTTTATTCTGTGGCTACTTTTAAGATTTTCTGTTTATCTTTGGTTTTGAGCAGTTGGATTATGGTGTGCCTTGCTGTTGTTTTCTTCATATTTCTTGTACTTGGGGCTCATTGAGCTTCTTGGATCTGTGAATTTATAGTTTCCATCAAATTTAGAAATTTTATAGCTATTATTTTTTTAAGGTTTTTTTATTTATTTGTTTAACAGAGAGAGAGCACAAGCAGAGGCAGCAGCAGGCAGAGGGAGAAGGAGAAGCAGGCTCCCCTTGGAGTAGGGAGCCTGATGTTGGGCTCTATCCCAGGACCCTGGGATCATGACCTGAGCTGAGGTCATATGTGAGGTTTTCTATTCTGGCTATTGGTAATGGACACTATTCAGGCCCTCTTCCTTCTAATCACCTTGGATAGGTCATCTCCTGGTCTTGGGCAGCTTTTTCACATGTGTGTGCCAGTCAGTACTCCACTTTCCACAGATCTTCAGATTTTTTCTGTTCAGTGCTCAGCTTCTCAGAACTCTGTCCTTTGCACAGTTGCTTCCTTAGTCTCCCTGGATTCTCAGTTCCATCTCCTCAACTCAGGGAGTCTCCCAGAATCTGACAGGGTTTTCCCTCCTACGAATGGCCTGGAAATTCTCTTAAGGCAGTAAGTGGGCATAGGATATGCCTATTGTTTTCCATCTCTCAGCAATCATTATTTTTCATTGCTTATGTCTAATGTCTTGAAAACCATTGTTTTATATACTTTGTTAGAGGTTTGGGGAGTCTTTTAGGTAGGAGGGTAAATATAGTCCTTTTTACTCCATCTTGGACAGAAGTAGAAATTCATGTTATATTTTTAGAAAGAAAATTATAGATGAAGTAACCAGAGCGTAAACCTATCTCTCATTAGAAAATGACTGGCTTAAGGGCACATAGGTGGCTCAGTCAGTTAAGTGTCCAACTCTTGATTTCAGCTCAGGTCATGATCTCAAGGTCATGAGATCAAGCCCTGTGTTGGGTTCCACACTGAGTATGGAACCTGCTTAAGATTCTTTCTGTCCCTCTGCCCCTCCCCTCCTACTCACTCTCTCTCTCTCTCTCTCAAAAAAAAAAAATTAGGTTCTCTGTGAACATATTGTACATATAATGATGAAAAATTAAATATGGTCATTTATTGCACAAGAATAAATCTCACATGTAGCATTAGCAAGATCTCAGTTGCTAAATGAATTTTTGTGGATCCAGCCTTTTCAGTGACTTTTCTAAAAGAAAGCAAGAATTGTCTTTAGAAATATTTATCCTGTCCTCTCTGGACACTAGCTCTAAGACACTATTTTCTCCCTTCCCCTATCTTCCTGTAGCAATAGTATTCTTGGATTGTTGGTGCTTAGGTCAACATTCAGGCTTTGCCTATGATATGCACAGAGCTTGGAAAAAAGCATTTTTTCTATCTTGTTATTTAATGGCCCACTTGTTTCTGCCTGTTGCCTTTATACAGGAATGTATCCCTGAAAGGTACCAAATGAATGAATTCATTTCTTTTTATTATTAAAGTAGAGAGCAATGATTTTTCAGGAAACCTGAATTTGCATCCCTTAACTGTCTTCCTTGAGCCCTCCTGCTCTACCACAGTGAAGTGTATACTACTATATTTCCCTGCAGCTGGGGAAGAAAAATCTATATTAACTATTTTCATTCATGAATTCATTTATTAAATGTTACTGAATATACCTACCCTATGACAAGAACTGTGCTAGTTAGTAAGTTAATCAAGTTAATAACTTAATAAGTTAGATGACTGTGGTAGGGTGAGTTGATGACATGTGAGGGTAGAGTGTAGAGGTTGACATGATCATGATGGCTGGATAGACGGATAGATAGTTAGATAGATAGATAGATAGATAGATAGATAGATAGATAGATAGATAGATAGATGTGGTAGCTATATACAAAAGGAACAATAGCCTATTTAAGTACATAGTAAAAACAAGAGATGTTGAGAACCTAAACTATATGCTGCCATTCATTGAGGGTTAAGGTTCTGAGCTAAGAACTTAACATACATGTTCTCAGCCTAATGGGGTAGATACTCTTATTACCCTAATTTACAGATGACAAAATTGAGACTTAGAGTGATCAGCAGGTCCCCCAAGGTTACACCACTATAGTAGCAGTGGAATAGGAAAGAAAAAAGGAATTATATCTGCGATATTCCTCAAGAATTATTTTTTAAAGATTTACTAATTTATTTTAGAGAGAGAGAGAACATGAGCAGGGAGAGGGACAGAAAGAGAGGGATTCCTGCTGAGCATGGCGTCCGACATGGGGCTCGATCTCACGACTCTGAGATCATGGCCTGGGGTGAAACCAAGAGTCAGACACTCAACCAATTGAGCCACTCAGGCGCCCCATTCCTCAAGAATTATTGATAGGGCTTGTGATAAATTAGATATAAATACTAAGGAAGAAGAAATCCTGATGAGTGTCAAGTTTCTATCTGGAAAGACCAGGCAGATTGGTGACATTTCATTAACTGAGATAATAAGTGGAAGAGAAAGAATACATTAAGGTGAGTGAGACAGTAACTTTACTTTTTTTTTTTTAAGATTTTATTTATTTATTTGACACAGAGAGAGAGAGATCACAAGTAGGCAGAGAGGCAGGCAGAGAGAGAGGGGAAGCAGGCTCCCCACTAAGCAGAGAGCCCAGTGCAGGGCCTGATCCCAGGACCCTGAGATCATGACCTGAGCCGAAGGCAGAGGCTTAATCTGAAACACCCAGGCGCCCCAGTAACTTTACTTTTAAACAAGTTTGAGGTTTTTATTGGAAGTCCAAGCAAATAACTCTTGTGAGTTGTTGGAGATGCTGTATAGGAGTTTGGTAATGAGTAATAGAAATACAAACCATCACCACTTAGATAGTTGTGAAAGCTATTAGTCTATTCCTTTGAGATTATCCAGAGAGATCATGAAGAAGGAAAAAATGAAATATAGAACCAAGAATTGGCAGTATCTTAGGGATGAGCAGAAGAGGAGGAATCATTAAAGACTCATCAGGAGGAGAGGTCAAAAAAAGAACTAGAAGGAAGTGTTACCATGTGAAGCCCAAAAAGGGAATGCATTTCCAAAAGTGGGGTTAGTTAAAAGTGTTAAATACTGAAGAGTGGTTAAGAAGCATAAAGACTGGGGGCGCCTGGGTGGCTCAGTGGGTTAAAGCCTCTGCTTTCGGCTCAGGTCATGATCTCAGGGTCCTGGGATCGAGGCCCACATCGGGCTCTCTGCTCAGCGGGGAGCCTGTTTCCCCCTCTCTCTCTGCCTGCCTCTCTGCCTCCTTGTGATCTCTCTCCCGCTGTGAAATAAATAAATAAAAATCTTTAAAAAAAAAAAAAAAGAAGCATAAAGACTGGAAAAAGAAATCAACATACTTAACAATTAGAAAGTCTTTAATGATTTTAAGCAAAACAGTTTGAGCAGATATGCTGTTGAATAATACAGGAGGAGGCCAGGCTACAGTGCATGATTGCTGCAGATGTGAAGAGAGCAAGCAGGGCTCTTTCAAAATGTTGGGTAGGAAAAAGAAGAAGGGAGGTAAATCAGAAGTCTCAAAGGGACGAGGTCTTAAAGAGAGTCATTATGTTCTCAGTATCCTTTTCCTAAGTTTTGTTTCAAATAAGTGTATGTGGGAGGGAGGTGATTACGGTTACTCTGGATGTCTTTTTGGCTTGATGATGTCACTAGTGCTAGTAGCTAACACAGTTAACCACCAGACGCTGTCCTAGGCCCATCACATCTATTAACTCATCTCATCCTCAGGTGTCATTGTTATCCCTATTTATAAAATGAGGCTCTGAGATATCCAGAGCCTAAGTAATTATCCTGAGGTCACACAACCAGTAAGTAACAGAGACAGGATACAAACTAAGGGATCCTGGCTCTGAGTCCACAGTTTTCCTACTCTGCTAGGTTTCCTTATTGACCCCAAAAGATATTCCACTTTATTTAACCTTTTTTTTCTTTTTTTAAACAGAAGTTTTCTGGAATGAACATTTCTCAGACTATTATCTTTAGATTGTCTTTTAAGACCTGCTTCAAATTACTTTACATTCTTTAGAAATTCATTTCCTGGTGTAGAAAGAGCTGCCTACTGTAGTCCTATCCAGAGCAGCAAGAATAAACAACAGACCCTAAAGAGGTTTGATTCCTGTAAATGGGAGCGTAGACCTTCTAGAAATTCAGTAGACAAATCAACCCCTGCCCTGGTTTAAACATTTCTTAAGAAAAAAATAAGCGTGTTTTTTGACTGATGTTTGGTGCTGATGTGATATCAGGTTGTGTATGCAGCACGCGTGTTTTTTCTCTGCTTTGCGTTGAGAATGGCATGCATGTCATGAACCCTAAGAATGAGCCTGAAATTATCTTTTGTTCTGAGGAACAGAGGTGCTTCCAGGCTAGACTTTACAGTCATTGTAGAAGAATGTGAGGAAACACATCTCTACTCCTGTTTGCACCAGACCTTGGCTGTATTACACACACCCTTTCTTCTGCCAGTCCTGTGACTGACTTCTTTTAAGATGATTCATGATTGTTTTCCATGAGTAAATACGCTTTAGTCTAAATCCACTTAGAGCTCCTTTGCCTCCACTTCCCCTTCCCCTTTTCCCCTTGCTGCAGCTGTTTATATTTGCATTTGGGCAGACTGATCTCTTAGCCTTAATGCACTTTAGTGTTGTTGTTTTTTAATGTTTACTCTTTACCTTAATGAAAGGTCTGTTTTCTCCCGAAGCCTAGGTATATAATTACACTTATTGGTGGTCTCACAGAGACTGTTTCCTTTGCATTGAGGAGATGCACACACTGCAGAGATGCCCACACCAATCTGAGTCTGGAGTGATTATCAAATCCTTTTTTTTTTTTAAGATTTTATTTATTTATTTGACACACAGAGAGAGATTACAAATAGGCAGAGAGGCAGGCAGAGAGGG
>LNAC01000306.1:1301990-1317588 GCA_002007465.1 Ailurus styani | reverse complement strand
GCCACTCTGGAAAACAGTATGGAGATTCCTCAAAAAGTTGAAAATGGAGCTACCCTATGACCCAGCAATCGCACTACTGGGTATTTATCCTAAAGACACAAAGGTAGTGATCCTCAGGGGCACGTGCACCCGAATGTTTATAGCAGCAATGTCCACAATAGCCAAACTATGGAAAGAACCTAGATGTCCATCAAATCCTTTTTAAAACTACTTTCCTAAGCTTATCTTATTTGTGTGCCCTATTGAAATGTGGTTCCTTCCCTTTTTTTTTTCCCTTTAACATTTTATTGGGAAAATTTTCAGATATACCAGAAAGGAAAGAATCTTACAGTTAACACTTACATACCCCCCCTGCCTTGATTATATCATGAACATTTGCTATCTTATGTGTCTATCCATCTGCCCATCTCTTTACCCACCCATCATTTTTTATGAATTTTAAAGTATCTGTACTTCAATACGAATATTCATACAAATATGAATTTTGAGGTATCTGTATGCTTAAAAAAATTATTTATTTGAGAGAGAGAGAGAGAGAGAGCGTGCCCTCAAGTCAGGGCGGAGGCAGAGGGGGAGAATCTTCAAGCAGACTCCCTGCCTGAGCACAGAGCCTGATGCAAGGCTCGATCTCACAGCCCATGAGATCATGACCTGAAGTGGAAACCAAGAGTCAGATGCTTAACCAACTGAGCCACCCAGGCACCCTGGTATACTTTATTAGAAAGCTTTGAGACAGGTGGGATGTCCTTTGCTGTGCTGAGACTGCCAACCCTCGAGTGCCAGGGGTAAGAAAGCCACACCTGTTACTAAACGGTATGGATTAACTCATCTTTTTCCCGTTAGCTCCGCTGTAGTTGCAGTGGTAATTTCTCATGGATTATTTCAGTGTTTCTGCCTTAGCATATCTCTTAGAAACCAGCTGATATCCCAAACAAACATTTATTTAGGAATATGAACCCTACAGAGAACATCTATTACTTCCATGTCCCACAATGCAGGCCAAAGTGCTTTCTTGTTCGTATATATCCTAAATTTATTGTTGGTACATAGGAAGTAGGGCTTTCTTTTATCATCCTGAGCTGACAAAAGCCTTAGGTTCTGAGGTACAGAAATTGTTTCTAGGCTGTTCTTGGCGTCTACAGTTGTTTTACCATATGGTACTGGGCTAATTTTGTCTGTTCTTCCCTTGAGGCTTTTGTGAATTGATTACATTTTTAGAAAAATTTTTAAATAACTTTTTAAAATGTCAAAGCTTTCTCAGTAGAATAAAATATGATGGGAGATTACGTCAACATGAGAACAAGTTAAGAAATTTTTCTCAAAAACTTAAGCATTTAAATTGAGTCTATACTTAATTCCATATTATAAATTAGCTTTGGTCATATTCATGAAAGTTCTTTTGATACAAAATATAAAATAACCTTGGACCTGAAGAAATAAGTCAGCTAGTGTAGAAATCAAATGAGAGTTTCTATAGCTCTTATCTCTCTGGAAAGGTCATTTCTGACCAAACACACAGTTTCTAAAGGGAAGCACAGGTGAAGTGAAAGAGGAAGAAAACAGTGTAGACCATCAGCTAAGCCCAATCAATCCTGGTCATCAGTGGGCTCATTCATGTCACTTTCAGATTTGAAAGTCACATCCTGTAGAACAGTTGCAACATAATATAGTGGAGGGAAAAACCTGGATTTTTGAGTCAGAATTAAGTTTTGTTTCTAGTTCTGAAACCAGCTGTGTAACTTTAGGTCTCACTAGGCCTGATTAGACTCATCACAAGCCAACTGATATATTTTCTCTTTCCTCTCGGGGAGCCCGATCACCACTCATCCCAATCTCAGTGTGTCTCTCTGGGTGCTCACCAAGCAAACTCAGACAGCCTGGAAGCCCCAAGTGGATAGCAGCCACCTACTATCAAGTGACATGGAAAATGGTGGAGTCAGGAGCTCCAAGAATCAGTCCCACCACTGAAGCAGCCATTAGGCTGCCAAGTCTGACAGAATCAACCTTTTCAGAACTCTGGAATTGCTAAGTGAAAAATTAAAAAAGGAGATTATAAAACAGTATGATCCCATTTTGGGTTTTTAGAATAAGTATTTGTGGTACAGAAAAAATTCAGAGTATATGTGAGTAGTGTTTCTCTCTGGCTACTGGAAGTACAATTGTTATCTCGTTTATCTGCTTTTCCTAAATTTTCTGTAGTGAGTATGTATTACTTCTGTAAAAAATAGCAAAAAGCAAAATAGAACAGTTTGGCAGTTTCTCAAAAAGTTAAACATAGAGTTTCCAGATGACTCAGCAATACTACTCCTAGATATATACCTAAGATAACTGAAAGCATATGTACACAAAAACTTGTACATGAATGTCAGTCAGATAGGCTATTAGTAAAGTTTTGGGGGAGTCAGATATTACACATGGATTTTCAACTCCATGAGCCATCAGCTCCTCTATCTTCCATATAGTTCAGGGTTCAACTGTACTGAAGATCCCCGAACTGTATACTTTAAAAGGATGAATTTTATGATCTGTAAAATATAGCTCAATAAAGTAATGTTTAAGAAAGGTAAAATACACTATGAGCTACAAGCCATTGGAATTAAAAAGAATATACTTAGCCAGTTATAGTCAAATTTTTCACTGAATTCTGTAATCATAATTATGGATTTTTTTTTAATTTTAAGTCCAGTTAACATATAGTATTGTATTAGCCTATAGCTATAGATTTTATTATTTTTTTTAGTTATGGATTTTTAAAAAGTAAGTTTTGTTAAAGAGATGAGAATTATAAGCAATTATATAGCTAAATATCCACAGCCTTTTTTTTTTTTAAGTGAAAATTTGGGACATTTTAAAACTGTTAGAGGAAACTATTTTCTTCTCATTTTAGAGTTTGGCTTTATATTTTTCATTATTTGCACTTTTTTTTGGAGTTGTTATCCTTTTTTAATGCTCAGTTATCATTCCTATAGCTTTGAGAGAGTTTTTAATGAGAGTGTGTACATGTATGCTTGCTTGTAAGTAGAATTTCTCAAGCTGCCATCTCTAGATTCCATTTAATTATGTATAGGTGGCTTAAGTATGTTCTAAAATAATATAAGCAGTGTAAATAGATCTCATTTCTCTCTTTCTCCTGTCCTCATTCCCTTCCCCTGGGCTTTATTCTCCAAAATTATAAATGGGCTTAGAGTATAATGCCTTATTCTTCATTAATTATTTCGGTAAGCATTTATTGAGTACCTACTATCTGTCAAAGCACTGTGCTCAGGTTAAAGGTACGAACATAAAATACCTGGTTCCTGGCACCTGGGTAGCTGAGTCAGTAGAGCATGTGACTCTTGATCTCGGGGTCATGAGTTCAAGCCCCACCCTGGGCATAGAGCTTACAAAACAACAACAGGAACAACAACCTGGTTCCAGACAGAATGATACATCTTAGAGCTACTCTCTGAACAGTTAGGAAGGCATTTAAGCCAGAAAAGGGAGGTCACAGACAAGACTTCTTTCTACCATCGATAAAATTAGAAGGTTGATCTTTGAAACCAAGTCACACCTATTACGCATTTTTAGAAAACTATTGAAAGTAGAGCCTATGCTTGGCTCTTAGCACATCCCACAACTACAGAAGCACAGAAAAAAATCTTGAGAAAAGCATTAGAATCTGTCTCCAAGACATGGTGTATATAAGCCAAAACTCTTTGTTGGTTTTGTTTGTTTGTTTGTTTGTTGTTTTTTTAAATTGGCATGAATATAAGCAGTAGAGGAGCAAAGACCTGAGGTCAAAGTTTGGTTTCTGCTTCCTTGACTGCTTAACATGTTGAAGACTTTTTAAACTATCAGAGCTTTTAGAGGCTTTGCTTATCCTAAATATACCTACTGAAGTAAAAAGAAAAATACCATTACGAACTTAAAAGGATTACTGTTTTCACTGGTATTTTTAAAGGAACAGATATGCCCTCTTTGCATTGCCTAATATGCACTGAGATAGCCATATTAGTTGTTAAATATTGAAATATATCCTTACTGGTTGGTAAAGAGCTGATACTGTAAGCCATCTGGTTGCTCTGCTGTAGCCAGGATTCTCCCCCAGGGACTCCAACCCTGGATCTCCCCACAATCCAGCAGCTAAGAGGTTATCGCCAGGCATAGACGGAAGCCTGGACCTGCTTCTGTACGACTTTGGCGTCCATTCTGAGTGCTGGTGCTGGGCCCTCCCCACTATTTAATAATTTTGAGTATCACCCTGTCTTTCTGACTGTTCCATAAATCATTGGCATTTTAATTGTGTTTGTTTTCTGCCAACTAGCGTATCAAACGACCCTAGTTCACCTGCCATTGCTCATCTGTGTAGAAGCAGAGTTGAGTTATATTATTTGCTGAATAACCCAGAATGCCATTGTACTGTAACTAATAGTCTCCTAAACCATGCTGCTTTTCTTCTGTGTTTCTTTCAATGATGACAGTTTGGGCTAAGTTGTGTGTTCTCTTATTGTTCCTTCCAGTTCACTTTGCACCTTACAGGCCTCCAGATATCTCCCTGAAGCCTTTGCTCTTTGAAGTGCCCAGCATCACTACAGAGTCAGTGTTTGTTGGCCGGGATTGGGTTTTCCACGAAATCGATGCTCAACTTCAGAGTTCAAATGCCAGCGTCAACCAAGGAGTAGTGATTGTGGGAAACATTGGGTTTGGCAAAACTGCCATCATCTCCAGACTGGTGGCCCTCAGCTGCCATGGAACACGGATGAGACAGATCGCCTCAGACAGCCCACACGCCTCCCCCAAACGTACGTATTCCTTTTTAAAGAACTCCCTGCTTCGTTGCTCTAAAAGTTTCTCTGACATATTAAGCCTTGTACCCTTTTATTCTCTGATCTGCAAAACCTGACTTGCACGAGAGGACCATTAATTCAGTTGAAAGAAAGAACGTGAAACTCTGTTTACATTTAACCTACATATCTAGCCGTCACCTAAGTGGGACTGAGAAAACCTTTCTCTGGGGATAAATTTATGGCTCTTCGCTTCTGGCGTTCTGGTTAGTCTGTCCTATGGGCACCGACTCCAGCCTCGCCTGGAAGAGCCTCTCGCACCCATCACCATCAGCTGCTGCTCAGCCTGGGCCCAGGTCTTCTTGTTCCGAGCCGGCGCAGTCTGTCTGCAGCCTCCATTTCCTTGCTCTTGATGTCGGTACTGCGCTGCTTGGGCTTGAACTTCATTGTGTCCTTGAAGGGTTTCTTCTACTTCCTTGTGAGAAGATGCTGAGATCTCGTATATATTCGTACTTCTTTCATCACAGTCAGGGCACAGCCAACGATCACCACCAGGATCTTGTTTATTTTTAAAATACTCACGTGGTCCTTAGTACCTGGTACTCTAAGATCTTAACCAATATTAATTCACCCAATCCTCTTATCAACTCGGTAAGGTAGTTCCTGTTATCTTCATGTCACAGAGGAGTGATCTGAGGCTCAAAGAGGTTAAGTAGACCTCACAGGTTTCAAAGCCAGTAAATGGTGAAACAAGAATTTGAGCCTAAGCAGTGTGTATCAGAGGCCAGTCTCTTATCCACTTTGCTGTCCTGCTTCTCCTTATTGGAGGAACTCATCTGGAGAAAGGAAATGTATAAATATTCTTCCTATATAACCTGTATAGAACCAGTCTACCTGGTTTCTATTAGTTACAAGAGAACAAAACCTGAGACTATTGCGCTGCTAGTCCAAATCAATAATCTAGCTCACCGCAGATTTTCAGACAGCAGCCACTAGAAATGGTTTGAGATCATAGTAGTTACAGAGTCTAGCACATGCTTTCTCGCATGTGAGAGAGGGACTCACCTCACGTCCTCCAGACGTTCTGGCTTCCTGATGAAATTAATTAGCAGTCTCCTTTCATTAAGTAGGAATATTACCTCTGGTTAACTTAATGGATATCTCACATGGCGAAGAACTAGTGTCTACAGAGAAAACTTGTTGAATTGAGAGTCCCTGTTTACCAGGATATGATAAAAATTCATATGGAAGAATTCCTTTCTCACAAGCAGCATCATGCTTAGTTTCTACAGGAAGCTTTTCTTAGGTAGATTGGCATTGTGTCATGAGAGCCAAGAGCCCACAGTTTGAGCCCTGACACTCAAGTGACTACACATACTTTGTAACTTGAGAATTTTAATTGAGCTTCTTAGACCTGTTTTCTCATCTGTAAAATGAGGAAGTGATCTTTAAGATTTGTTCCTGTGTTAAAATTCTGTGATTCTAAAAACATATCTTCTTGAAGTTGAAAAGTAGTTGAAATTAACTTTCCAGCCTATTCCAGCATTTTCCTTTGAGCACTTAAATATCACACCAGACTACATCTTATCTGAGTAATCCAAGAGGTTAACTCTATGAGTGTGTCAGAAAGAAAACCAGATAGCTAATAGTGTCTCTGACTCCTCTGTGTATCACTGTTGCAGATAACAGAATAGTAGAATAAATCCCAAGGGCAAAAAGAGCTGCTTTCTGAGAAAGCAAAGGTACCTGGGAGAGCAAGGGTTAACAGAACGCAGCCTGTGTGCTCCCCAAAGCAGAGATTCTTTAAAGGTAGTTAATTAAGTTATTCTTTGACATCCATTGCCTTTTATTTCCAGAGATACTCTAAAAATATCAGGATACTGACATTCTTGAGATAAATGTCCATATGTTGTGACTGTAGATTTGCCCTGACAGTTAACTTTCAAAACTTGAAGATGGTGTCAAAGGAGATAGAATATGTGTTATGTTTTTATCAGAATTACACAGAACCAGCAGTTGCCTTGTACAAAATAATTTTTGTTGTAATCTGCCCAAGTCCAAACTACATCCTACCTCTGCCACCTTCCCAGAGCCACTAGCCCTTAAGAAGGGTCAAGAATAAGTGACTGATAAAGTGTGAGAGCTGTTTTTTGGCATTAATCTGTTATTATGTAAGCTGGTGCTGGGAGTTTTACTAGCAACAGCAGAATTTCTTTCATTAATGAATAAGAATGATGTCTGCATGGAGAGATGGCTTAATTTTTCCACAGAGTTTAATTTATATCAAGCTTGGATAGATTTGTTTGAATTCCCAATGGCTTTCCTAACCCTCCATCAGTGATACCAATGATCGAGTTGTAGAAATAACGAAAACAAGATGGAAAATCGCTGGAGCTCCCAGCTCCCATCTCTGCATCATCTGCCTTCTTTTCTTCCGCCCCTGCCTCCTCCACACTGTGCAGCATTGCTATGAAAGATGTAAGCCGCTCAGCCTGCAGCCCTGCACTGCCTGGCTCTGTCCTTCCCCCACAGACACTCAGCCCCCAGCCCGCCCCCTCCTTGTCATTTCCCTGGGAAGGTACAGAAAAGCTGTCAAGGCAGGCACTAGCCTGTCATCCTGCTTTCCACCCACACCCCTTCCCCAACGCGACTCCCCCGTCAGTCTCCACCACCACCACCACCGTCATCACCTACCCTCCCAGCACAGACACACAAAGCACAAAAACATTTTGTAAAAATAGAGCCGTTGTGTAATTTAGGCTTTATTACGTTAACTACAAGTGTACTGAGTACAGTAGTTAGGGAAGCTCTGTCTAATACAAGACTATCTTTTCCCATCCCTAAAAGTCTCAGGGTAGGCATTATTTAGATTTGACATTTGCCAACAGCTGCCAGGCCCCAGAGAGCTGTTAAGTAAGTAACCCCTACCCTTCCTAGTCTGCTCACTTCAGAAGCAGTGACTGTTTTGCCGGTTTTCTGTGCATATATAACACTGCCTATCTCTGAACTTCTCCTGTTCTCTGAGTACCAAGCAGAGAGTAAAGATACTCTAATAAAAAGGAAGGCATCTCCAAAAAGCAGTGGCCAGAAGACAGGGTATTCAGGCACGAATTGTCCACAAAATCAAATACCAATGAAAGGGGAATGGGGTGGGGAGAAAGAATAAACAACAGAAATAATACAGTGACAATCACAGAGCTTTACCTCAGTTCACACATTTCCAGTCTTTTTCCACTGCTGCCTCCCACTTCTATCCTCCTACAGTTATTCTGAACTCGGCTCCAGTGACCAGAGAATTTACTCTTCCAGCTGGATGAAGAAGTCTTAATTCAGCGGAGAATTAAATGAGTGGGGAGTTAAATGTGAGGACTACCTTCCCCTATTCCTCCTCCTTTCCAGTGGCTAGTGACCATTAACAGTCTACTGAGTTTGGTACCCATTTTTATACTGTGATCTGTAACAATATATATATATAGTCTATAATTTCTAGTAGGAGATAAGACATCTTCTAAATAACATGAACAAATGGGATTTTTTAAAAATAGCTTTATTAAGCTGCGATTCACATACCATACAATTCACCCACTTAAATTGTTCCACTCAGTGCTTTTTGGTATATTCCCAGAGTTGTACAGCAATCAGCATCATCTAATATCAGAACATTCTTGTCTCCCCCTAAAAGAAATGCCCATTAGTGGTCAATCTCCATTCACCCCCGAACTCCTTACCTTCACCCCTATATAACCACCAGTTTACTTTTTGTCTGTATGGATTTCTCTACTCTGGGAATTTCATATAGAGAGAATCATACAGTAGATGGTCTTTTGTAACTGGCTTCTTCGAGGGAGTGTAATATCCCATTGTATGGATAGTCCATATTCCATATTTTAACTGCTCGTCAGTTGGTGGACATTTGGGTTGTTTTTACTTTTGCACTGTTATGAATCTTGCTTCTTTGAACATTTGTGTGCAGGTTTTTCTGTGGACCTAAGTTTTTATTTCTCCTGGAAAAGAATTGTTGGATCACAGAACAAATGGAATTTAACCAGTCTTCCTGTAATTCAGGGTTTTATGAATATCTCATGCAAACATCTCATCTTTTTAATCCAGATGTGGATGCCAACAGAGAGCTGCCACTCACACAGCCACCTTCAGCCCACTCATCCATCCCCAGTGGAAGCTGCCCAGGAACCCCAGAGATGCGCAGGCGGCAGGAGGAGGCTATGCGGAGACTAGCCTCGCAGGTACAATAGGATTTCCAGGGTGCGGGCATGCCAGTTCCGTTTTGACACCAAGGGGCAAAGGTAGGGGGACCCTTGGCAAAGTGGACAGAAATGTGTACAGCTATACCATGAGACCATGGAGAAGAGTTTCTCTTTCTGTGCTGTTCCTAGAAAAATACGTTGTCATTGTAGAATGAAAACCTTATTGTTTGAAAGGCCCTCGGAAGTAACCAGAGTCCCATAATGAATAGATAAGGAAGTTGAGACTCAAAGAAGTTACGTGATTTACACAAATCACAGTATAAGCACTCAGTGGTTTTTTTAATTTTCATTCCTAGTTCAAAAACTCTTCCTAGTATTCTATACTGTCCATAATATTTTTTATATGTTTGGGTTTTAAATTTCTATTTTTATCTAAGTAACATATGCATGATTTTCAAAAATCAGTTAATGCTCAAAGACTTACAATAAAAACCAGCAATTCTTTTCCCCTCCTCAAGCCAAAGGCAGCCACTTTCAACCCCTGAGGCTGTTCTTCTGATCTTTACCTCCACTGTTTCTAAATAATATTCTTAAACTGCTGTAATTTTTTTCATCAGTTTTATGTGTTATCTCTTGCTGCTTCTTATGGATGATGAGAATTTTAGGTCTTTCACTTTCCTTCCTCCCTCCATCATCTCTGTACCATTATATCATGATTTTTGTCTGAATCCACATTATTGTACTTTCAGTATTAGTACTGTACACATAGATTTCATTGTGAAACCAATTCCTTCCCAAGCAATTTTGCTTTTCCTGGGGTTATGAAATGCCTCATTTTAAGTTTTGCTTATTCTTGGCAGGGGGCACCTGGCTGGCTCAGTTGGTAGAGCATGTGACCCTTGATCTCAGGGTTGTGAATTCAAGCCCCACGTTGGATGTGTGGCCTACTTAAAAAAAAATTAAAAATAAAATAAAGTAAAATTTGCTTATTTTTTTCAAATCTATAGCTATAATCCATAATCCTTAATAGCTTTATAAAATGCCTCTCAGTACAATTTTCCACACCAGTTACATTTGCCCCGAGACATCTATCTTAGAGCCTTCCATCCAGCTCATCCTGGACCTAGGATGTTCTCGAGGCTTACCACCTGGCTGTTATCCTGGAAATTCCCATTACTTCTCTTCTGTGTTTGACCCCATGTTATCATCTTCTTTCTTGATTTTATTTCTCGTTTTGGTGGAGCACATCCGCCAGTGGCTTCCTATGAAATAGTGCACGGGAGGTAAGTTTTTAAAACTTAACATTTCTAAAAGCATCTTTATTCCATTCTCATACATAACTATTTATTTGATATAATGTAATTCTAGGCTAAAAATTATTTCCCCTCAGAATTTTGAAAGCATCGTTCCATTTTCTTGAGCTTCTAATGATGTTACTAAATTATATTCTTATTCCTAATTCTTTTTTTTTATTAAATGTATTTATTTATTTGTCAGAGAGAGAAGAGAGCATGAGCACAAGCAGGGGGGTGGCAGGCAGAGGGAGAAGCAGGTTCCCCGCTGAGCAAGAAGCCCGATGCTAGATTCGATCCCAGGACCCTGGGATCATGACCTCAGCCTAAGGCAGACACTTAACTGACTGAGTCACCCAGGCATCCCTTATACCTAATTCTTTATACCATTTTTTTCTCTCCAGAAACTTAGGATCTTCTTTTTTATCACCATTGTCCTTGGACCTTTTTTCCATTTATTCTGTTGGTACCTAGCAAGCCCTGGAGATATTCTTTGATTCTGGGAAGTCCTTTTGTACTACTTATTAATAATTTTATCACCACTGTCTGCTCCGTTTTCTCCTTCTACATCTCTTTTTAATCAAAAATTAGATTTCTTATACTAATACTCTAGCTTTCTTTTCTTTTTTTTTAAAGATTTTATTTATTTATTTCACAGAGGGAGAGAGATCACAAGGAGGCAGAGAGGCAGGCAGAGAGAGAGAGGGGGAAGCAGGCTCCCCGCTGAGCAGGGAGCCCGATGCGGGCCTCGATCCCAGGACCCTGAGATCATGACCTGAGCCGAAAGCAGAGGCTTTAACCCACTGAGCCACCCAGGCGCCCATACTCTAGCTTTCTTAAGCTTTCTTTCCTGTATTCTACTTTGTTTTTCTATTTTGGTTTTTGATTTAACTTTAAGTGATTTTCACATTACCTTCCAATCCTTTCACAAGAATTAGCTATCATAGTTTTAATTTCCCATAACTCTTTCTTTGACCCTAGTTGTTCCCTTCTTTTTCATAGGATTCTGTTCTTGTTTTATAGATGCAGTATTTTCTCTTATCTCTTCCTTGGTATTTAGGCACTGGAAAACTGATTGGAAGCTCATGTGTATAGAGAACTTAACTATACAGAAGTAAGATGGCCCACCAGTCTTTATTGGAAACACCCAAAAGTCAGTGTTGATAAAGTTTTTTCCTTGGGCTGTTCTTCTTTAGCAAAAATCCCACCAATCTCTTTCCTGGAGGATATATATCCTGGGTACATATCTAGAGCTGTCAAGAGAAAAGTTAGAGTTTCACCCTTCAGTGTGCAGACTTACTTAAGTCCCTCGTTTTCAGTCCTGCACTTGACCCTTACCTATTCTGTGTCTAATATCCCTAAGTCTATTCTCCCTGGTTTTGTTTCTCTAATGAATATAATTCTCTTTCCTTTGGGTGTTGGGGAAGGTAGTCACCTGGCTGGGCAGGGTGGGTGTGGCTGTCTGGAGAGCTAACTGCCCCTTACATAAACTTCATATAATTTCTGTATTTTCAATTCCCTTCCTCACCCCCATCTTCCATAGTACCTGGTGTTTCTAACTCCGGCGCTTTTCTGAGGTTTTACAGATGATTTGGCCTAGTCCTTTTGTCATTACCTCCAGCAGGCAATTGTTTCACCTTCTACCTGTTGAGTCATTTATGATTGTGCATCTACTTTCCAACCTTATATATTATAATCTGAGATTATAGACAGATATCCCTATAGGTGGAGTTTGCATGTCTCTTGTTCTCCTTATTTTTGAGGATTTTCAAGAGAAGAACAAGAGTTTTAAAGTATTAACAATATTCAGAGAAATCTCTTGTCATGGTTAATTAGTAATGAGGACCAGGGAGTCATCTGTAATATCATAAGGTTCTAATTTCTTCATAGAAATCCAGTCCAGCCCAGAGCTCAAAACAGCATATTTCGCTCATATTCATTCCCTCAACTCAATGAAACTTTAAAAGACAGTTGCTTTTTTCTAGATATTTTGTATAAACTAGCTCCCACTTCTTCTTTAGAAGAATCAGAATAAATATCACCTTGGAAATATATTGAATGTTGAAGAGCTTCCATCATCATCATCATCAATTTACTCATTTAGAATGGATATTTAGAATGCATGTAATACAAGACTGAAATTAAGACAGTGAACGAAACAGACACAATCCCTGCTGTTACGTAGCCCACGTTCTCGTGGTGGGAGAAAGCCAATAAGCAAACATGTAATATGTCAGATTGTGATGAGGGCTGAAAAGAGCTCCAGGAATTATGTCTCCCCACATTGTCACTTCTTAGTCTCTCTCTCTCATCAAGAGAACAAGTCTCAAGATGTTTATGTTCAATATTTGGAAAATGTTACATATTGTTAGTAGGAAATTAGTGACTACACTTAAGAAGTGATCTCATTTTAAATTCCATGATCAAGTCTATCTTAAGCAAAATGTAAATAAATCCTTTTTGTGCCTAGAGATGGGATATCTTCAAATTTATATTTAACATTAGATAAGAAATGGCCCTTTAAATTAAAATTGATGTTGATGTTCAAGATTTGGAAAATGTTAAATATTGTAAATAGGAAATTAGTGATTATTTACACTTGAGTAAGTATATTTTAAATATATTTTAAATTTCATGATTATTTCTTCCTTAAGCAAAATATAAATGCACCTGTTTGCACCTAGAGATGGGATAGTTTTAAGTTTATAGTAAATGTTATACAAGAAATGGTACCTTATTATCCCAGTAATTGTGCTACATGTTACATTTTAAGTATATAAGTTTGTTCTTGGAAGCATAGAGCAGAAGCCAGCAATCTTATTTTTCACTATAACAAGCTGTAAGCAGAAGCCTTTTCAGTAAGGTTTCAAATCAATTAGTATTTTGATGAGGTAAGCTAATATATGTGAATTAAAAGTGTCTGTGAAAAACCTCTTGATTTGATAGACAAAGTTCCTAGTGCCGATTCTTGTACATCAGTAATTATCATTGGTATTTTCAGGACGTATAGTTAGGTGGGGAGGAACGTGCAAAGGAGTAACTATGGGATGCTAACTTTCATGTAAGAAAGAAAGGGATATAAAAAAATACACAGGTATCTGCTTATTTGTGCAAAAGAAATGCAGGAAGGATAAACCAGAAGGAAAAGACACTGATTACTTAATCAGGTTGGTGGGAATAGAGAATAGGAAGAAATGGGTAATGGAAATGGGGTACCCATTTAAATGAAGGGAGATATCCTTTGCATATATCTCTTTGTATAGCTGTGACTCTTAAAAACATAGTGATGTTTCACATACCCAGAGTATAATTAAAACCAACCAGTATGTTGGGGTCGGGGAAGCCCAAAGTGGAATCCAAACTTTTACAAATAAACCTCACCATATTTCAAGATTTTATCCCTTTATTTAGAGTGAGAGAGATTGCACACACGTGAGCAGGGGGAGGTGCAGAGGGAGAGACTCCACGCTGAATGTGGAGCCCAGGCTCTACCTCACAATGCTGAGATCATGACCGCAGCCAAAATCAAGAGTTGGACGCTTAACCAACTGAGCCACCCGGGTGCCCCAAACCTCACTGTATTTCAAATGAATAACATGACCACACTGAAGAAGGCAGTTTGGAAGACAACATCTTGACTGAATACTGCAAGGCTAAAGACAAAAAGAACTGTGCATAATGCTATATTCTGATTAATAAGCATGTTTCTCACAGGGGTATGCTTAGCAATTCTGAAAATCCTTCATATATGTATTAGAGAATTGATTGAATATATATAAATATTGTAAATAGCAACCCCAGGTTTCTCATTGTTGGAGAAAGAAGTTAACAAATGAGGAGAGGGAAATCTAAAGTGAGCCACGTGGCACTGGATTGAAATCTGCGGTATCAGTGTATATTCACAATTTTTAATATGTATATCTGTATCTAGAGATACTTCAATAGATATATTTAGAGAGAGATACAGAAATATAGATGAATCTTTGTGTGTAAGTTAGTGTATGTATGTGCATTTCCTAGCTGTCTCCACTGAGAAGGTCCCAAATCAAAGACACTTCGATAGCAATTAGCACACCTACTATTCAGATCTTGTTTTTTATAAACACCATTCTCCAATAAAAGACACCAGGGCTCTGAAGAAGTCAAATGATGCCAGGTCTGGGGCAGAGTAAATTTAAGATGAGCCTGAAGCATGTTATGGTGCCAGAAAGCAAGAAGGTGCTTTAAAAAGATGGGAACTTCTTGAAAGAGCACAGATACCAACCTGAAGGAAATCTTAATGACTGAAGCAGGAACAAAGTGACAACAAAATAAATATAGTATTGGGTATAACTAATGGAATACAATAAATCCATATTTATTAAATCACTCAAGTAAATAAATGGGGCGGGGGCGGGGGACAGCTCTTTCTTCCAGCAGAATTCCGATAGTAAATTAGAAGGAATTAGAACATCACTCTCAGGCAAACACTACATGGTAATTGTTGCAGACAAGACCCACTGATGGGTACTAAAGTCAGTGGGCAAAAATTTGAGGAGAAACAGGATTTGCATTGTCTCAAAGTATCTCCCCCAAGATACTTATTAACTACAAGGGGAAAGACAGTGACTTTGTGGTAGACAAATGTGGCAGAAACCTTTACTTTAACCAAGGTGATCAAAGTCAGCGTCCCCAGTAACAAAACATGTCAACATCCTGGGCCCCATGATTTGATCCACTGAGAAGGACACAACATTGTTTTTGTGGTATTCTTGCCCAGAAATCTCAGTTGGATTATGAGGAAAACATTAGATAAACTCAAATTGACATTCACCAGAATAACTGATCAATACTCTTCAAAAGTGTCGAGGTCATGAAAGACAAACACCGAGGAGCACTTACAGACTATAGGAGTCTGAGGAGAAATAACAACTAAATGCAATACAGGACCTGGAGAGAATCTTGGAATAGAAAAAGGGCATTAGTGGAAAACTGGTAAAATTTGAACAATGCCTTTAGTTAATAATATTGTACCAGTATTATTTCCTAGTTTTGGTAATTATGCTGTGGTTATGTAAGACATTAATAAAAAGAGAGGCTGGGTGAGGGATATACAGAAACTCTGTGTACTACTTTTGCAACATTTCTGTAAGTCTAAAATTAGTTCAAAATAAAAAGTTAAAAAATAAATAAAAGTCCTACTGCCAAAAAAAAAAAAAAGTAGATCTCCAAGCTGGAAAATTACTGAGGCANCCACAGTGAACATAATACTCAATGAAAAGACTGAAAGTTTTTCCTTCAAGGTCAGGAACAAGGCACAGATGACTGCTTTCGCTTCTGCGGTTCAACAATCTTAGAT
>LNAC01000306.1:1217232-1301954 GCA_002007465.1 Ailurus styani | reverse complement strand
GCGGGTGGTCGGCAGCTCCAGCTAACCGAGCACACCGACCGGAGAGAAACAGGGTCTTATATAGGAAGGCACAAACAAGTTTTGGGTGGGGCGCAACTGATTGGTTGACAATTTGAACTTTGAAAAAGGCATACTTGGAGTTTGCTGATTGGTTTTGAGTACCCGCGCGCGCGAAGTGAGAGGCGGGAAGGGGGAACAAGCTGATTGGTTCTGAGGGCCCGCTCGCGCAAGGGAGGGGAACAAGAAGGGGGAAGGTAGGAAAGCCATCATGGCGTCTCTATTATTTCTATAAGCCAAGCAGTGACAGTAAAGCAAAAGAGCAATTAATATGTGACTAATAACCCGATTAATAACCTAATTTTTACCTAAAAGCCAGCGGTTTACAGAAAAGCAAAAAAAGCAGTTAGTTATCCTATCTACCTTCTAGGGGAAGGGTCTTTCAAACCCAAGTCTGGAAGCTATTCTTAGCTTCCAGCCCCAGGGTAAGGATTAGAGTCCCAGTTGAGGGACTGCGAAAGGCAAGGAAAGGTCGTTATTCATACCAAACCTCCAGGTCCCTGGAAATATTAGAAGCCACACTAAAGTGTTGGAAGGCATGTGCCGAGCAAAAAGTCATTCAGGTGGGGATGAGGGAATTCAAGGAATGATGAAAAGAAGACCTGGAGTAAAAATATGAGAGCAGAACTAAAGGGAAGCTGTTTGCAACATTAGAATTTCAATGGTACAAGTGCCAGTCATTATGTAAATCAGGTTATTTCCAAATGAATTCCAGATCATCAGAACTGTCCTTTTCTTTGTGTGAGATTAGCTTAATCCTGTCACAGATTATTCATTTGAAGTAAAAGAGCCTTTTTGGAGAGTGAAGGCCTGGGATTTTTAACAGGAGCCTGACAGATTTGCTGTCATTCAGTCATTTGGTTAGGCCCTTTGATGAGGGTTGTACTTCATTTTACAATTTCTTGTATACAGCACTAAATCAAAGCTTTTTTATTTATTTATTTTTTTAAGTAATCTCTACACCCAATGTGGAGCTTAAACCCACATCCCCAAGCTCAAACTGAATGCTTCACAGAATGAGCCAGCCAGGGGCCCCAAATCAAAGTTTCTTATACCCAAAGCTATACTGACCTCCAGTCTTTTATTTTGTCTACAAACCTGCCTTTTTCTTTATCCCCTCATAGATGTAATCTAAAATTTACTTTCTATTGGGGCATCTGGTTGGCTCCGTCCGTTAAGTGTCCTACTCTTGATTTTGGCTCAGGTCATGATCTCAGGGTCATGAGATCAAGCCCTGCATCAGGCTCTGTGCTGAGTGTGAAACCTGTTTAAGATTCTCCGTCTCCCTCTGCCTCTCCCCTTCTCTCCCTCCCTAAAAAATAAATAAAATTTACTCGCTGTCTTTCCCAAAGAATTAATATAATTCTGGTCATATCCAACATATTTTGACTAGAATTATTTTAATAAGAAGTCTAGGGATTTCACATAAGAAAAACTTGAAGTGGAAAGAAATTAATAATACAAGAGGCATAGCTGAAAATGAAATTTCAACAAATCATCATGAGAGACAAGAATTCAGGGAGAAAGATTCTACCTGCTGATTTATCGGGGGTAAATTATTTCTGAATCATTTTCAAGAATTTGGCATGATAGTGACTGAATATAGGTGGCCATGATAACTTTCTCAAAGCTGCAGGGAAAAATCTAATACCACTAAACACTGGACCAATGAGAAACTGACAAAAAAAACTACATTATCAGACTTGTTTCCTATTTATATATGTAGGAAAAGTTATAGATGATGTCAGCAAACAATTTGGAGGAAGTACCAGATAGATTTGACAAATGAACTGTTTGGCAGTTACTATGTATGCATGTTCTGTGTATGCATGCTACGTAACTGGTTTGAATGTCTAGTAAATAACCTATTGTGAGCCACAGTGCAAATTCCGTGAAGGTGTTGAATGGTCTTACTGCCTGAATTCTGCAAAGCAATCGAGACTTTATATTTGGAATGCTTCAGAAATATTTTAAACTAAAAGAAAGAAAGGTAGCCACAGAAGGGGTAACTTTAGCAATGTCCTTTGTTAGATAAAACCTCATTCAGCCTAGAGCACAGATGATTTTTAATAAAATCAATAAGAGAAACCTCTTCCTAAATTTCAGCATTTTTATCTTCAAACTTCTATCCCATTACTTTAGGTAAAGGGTAAGTTTCAGCTGATTTGTTCAGCTTTGCTTCACCTCGACATGTGGAAGCAATCAAGGTAAAATATGATGAAAGTTCATATTGATTCAGAGGTTTGCTCTTTGCTCTTTATGAAGGGGATATTTGTATCCACGTGGATATAACCATTGACATTCACTGTTCATTGAGAGGACAGATCAGTTGCTGCCAGGTTTTCTCTTTGGTTCTTTACATTGGGCTTAAGATAGTTAATGAAGCAATGACCACTCTATCTAAAGAAAAGAGCAGAGATTTTTAAAATGTAACTTCTCATTTCCAATTCCAAATTGTGATCACATATCATCGCTTCACTCACAAGCAATTTCTATCCTCAGCTGTCTATGGATAGTAACATTTCCTGTATTAAATTTTTCTCTGTGTGCTTAATGAGGAGGATTTCAGATGTTTAAAGAAAAAAAGTGACATTTCTATTATTTGTTAAAGAGCACGAATGACCATACCTGTAGATCAGAAGTCTTTTCAAAATGGAACACTTTAGGGGCGCCTGGGTGGCTCAGTCCTTAAGCGTCTGCCTTTGGCTCAGGTTATGGTCCCAAGGTCCTGGGATTGAGCCCCACATTGGGCTCCCTGCTCAGCGGGAGGCCTGCTTCTCCCTCTCCACTCCCCCTGCTTGTGTTCCCTCTCTCGCTGTGTCTCTCTCTGTCCAATAAATAATAAAATCTTAAAAAAAAAAAAAAAAAAGAACACTTTAGTGGATGACTGCTTCTGGGGCAATTCTCACCTGCCTAAAGGCACAAAGCCAGTAGCCAAAAAAGAGAGAGTATACAGAACTTCGATGATGTTGATGATGATGGAGAGGAAGAGGAGGAGAAGGGGCTCGGCGATGATGATGATGATGATGGCAGCATCAGCTGTCATCACTGTGCACCTTCTTCTCGCTGAGCACCATGCCAAGTGCTTTCCATACGTTCAAGCTGAAGCTCCCCTGCCAATTTCATGTTATCTCTTCAGTCACTTCACTTTCGTGAGTAGTAGTGAGCCATCAGAGTGCTGTAGATTAAAATCACCCTCTGCACTTACCCTTGAGGCAAAGAGAACAGCCAGGAGGTATAGAGTGAGCTCTGTGCAAATTCAAACAAATTAAAAAAAAAAAACCCAGAGGTTAAAACCAGGCTCTGGCCAGACAGCCCAGATGGATGGATGATATTAAGACTCACACATTTTCTAAGTTCTTTGAATGTAAAACCTGCAGCTAGCAAAAATCTCAGTCATTTCCTTTTTCCTGTCATCTAGTTCTGCTTGTCTCTGGGTACCAGAAAATATGATTATTCCTAAATCTGAGTTATTTTTTGTAAAGCTATTTACAACAACATTAATTTTAAAAATTAAGGACTTAAAACTATATGTGTTCATTGAGATTAGCAAGGCTTTTCTGGGGTCGTATTATTCCTAACATTTTAATACAAGATTAGACTTTTTCCTATCTGTTCCATGCCAAATAAATATTAGAGAGATAAATGTAAATCTTTATTCTCGGGCTTGTTTCCTATTTCTTATAATCTAAAACCCAACTCCTGCAAAGGAATCTTATCATGCAAAACTCAGTTTGCATTTATGAATCTTAATTATGAATTATAATATATGTATACAATAGAAATACTGTATCAAATTTCTGTCTTAGATAAACAGGCAGTTTCTGAGATAGCAGCTTTTGTTTTTACTTGAAAAAGTTAAGGAATGGGGAGATGGAAGACCATGTCAGAGAACGATCCTACGGTAACCGTGGCTGCTGCTCTTGCTTCTGACAAACCTGTTTGCGTTGTCATCTCTTTCTCGTAGGTGGTTGCCTATCACTATTGCCAAGCAGATAACGCCTACACCTGCCTGGTCCCAGAATTCGTCCACAATGTCGCTGCCCTGCTCTGCCGCTCACCTCAGCTGACGGCCTATCGGGAGCAGCTGCTTCGGGAGCCTCACTTACAGAGCATGCTGAGCCTTCGGTCCTGCGTGCAAGACCCCATGGCCTCCTTCCGGAGGGGAGTCCTGGAGCCCCTGGAGAATCTCCACAAAGGTACAGTTGGGGAGCTCAGAAGGCGAAAGGGTGGAAGCTTTGAAGCCCAAGTTCACCTCGAGCGTGCCCTAAAAATGATGAGTTTTATCCCATTGCCAAAACCAAATGTGCCGTGACTGATATCCCACAAGATATCAGTCATTTTACTCAAGGGATTTTACTCAAAAAAAATTAAAATTCCTACAGGAACTGCTACTTCTTTCCTCCTTTCCCGCTAAAAATTCTTGTTCTCGCTTCCAAATAGAATACATTTTTCTTATACTCAAGGTAGTAGAGCTTCTAGTCCTCTCTGTAGCGTTCAAAAAAATCAGTAAAGCCATGGCTCCAACTCCATGTTGTGGAGTTTGTATGGTTAGAAACCTCCTCATCATAATGTTGGAGTTTTTCTTTTTTTTTTTTTTCCCACTCCACAGTCAGGTAAAATGAAATGGCATCCATGGCTGCACAGCTCTGTGTATGCGCTGAACCTCAGCTTTCTGCGAAAAACTATTTAAAAGGTATTTGAGGTATTTTTAAGAAATGGGGGGAAAATTAAATGGAATCCATCTCCCTCTCGTGCTCATGCCCTTCCTCCCTCTTTCCTCTGCAACTGTGGTGTCAGCTGTGGCCTATGCGCAAGCATCCCCTCCACCCGTGTCTACCTCATCCCGTTAGCCATGTTTTATCAGTGCCGGAAGCCAGAGAGAAGGACTCGAGCAAGCATGAGGTTCCTGAGCAATCACGTTTATTCCTGAGAGAATTTTTTTTTATCTTTCTTCAAGGTTTTGGAAGTACTCAGTAAGAAAAAGTGATTGTAATTGCCTTTCTCCCGACCACCATCTTCAGTTATTTCAACCTCCATACTAGTTACTTGGACGTTAGAGTTGCTCTTCTCAACTCTGATGACATCTCTCTACCTCTACTACCTATTAGCTTCTCTGTACCCTAGACTTTTTATTTATTTTTTATTTTTTTTAAAGCTATGCTTTTTTTTAAAAGATTTTTATTTATTTATTTGACAGAGAGAGAGAGAGAGAGATCACAAGTAGGCAGAGAGGCAGGCAGAGAGAGAGGAGAAAGCAGGCTCTCCGCCGAGCAGGAAGCCAGGATAGATGCCAGGACCCTGAGATCATGACCCAAGTCAAAGGCAGAGGCTTTAACCCACTGAGCCACCCAGGCACCCCACCCTAGACTTTTTTAAACCTTGGAATTTCTCCACAGAATTTTAAAGTATATTTTCTGTACGATCAGTCTACATCCTGCTAATCCTGCCTTCATGATATTTCTCATATCCATCAGTCTCAAATTCATTCCTACCATTGTCACCCCAAAGGCCGTTCAGTTGCTCATGGCATCATGTCTGTATTACTACTCTTCCTGGTCTTCTCTGGTTTTTGAGTTTAGTGCTGCTTTCACATCATAGTACACTTGGAAAATTAAAAAAACTTGTATAGCATAGTGAGATTAAAAAATCGCAACTCTTTATAGCTAGACATGACTGGCCTTGAGGTTACAGCTGTGCTAAGCCCCCAGAGCCCTGAGGTCTAAAGAGATTCATTTTTAAGCACACCCTTAACCCATTCTTGACACGCCTGGTAGGGAAGCTCTGCTCCAGCCTCCACAGTCTTGTAGACTTTATGTACTGCTTCCAAATAAAGGTTTATAAAGTATCACTATCATCATTTAATTTGATGATTAACTAAATAGTTAGAAACCTAACTGTTGCCTACTGAATTAACTTCCAGCTTCTTAGTCTAGTATGTAAAGTACTCGATGGCATGGGTCCAACCTGCTTTCCAGCCTTAACTATATACTTTTACCTGTATGAATCCTGTGTTTACACGTAAAATACTGACTAGTTTTTAAACACTCACCTACGTGTTCCTGCCTCTGGAGAAACATGTACATTTCTCTGTACATTTGCTGTACAAATGCTCATTGTACATTTGCTCATTGTTCCATTTCTTGTTATGCCTTCTGCTTACATCTCTATTAGAATTCTACCCATCTTTCAACAACCAGCTTAAATGCTACCTCATTCATAAGAGGCCTGCTGATCCCCCTGCCACCCTCTAGTAAGATACAGTATTCTTCCAAACTGATATTAGGTTTTTTAATATTTTTAATTTAGGGTACTTAACATATTATTATATGCATAGTAAGAATGTAAAATTTTATTACTAACATTTATTGAACTCTATGTCAGATACTCTATGTTGTACTTTATAAGAATTAGTTATTTCTCTACCTATCATATCCCTTTGACTCAATCGTATGCTACTGAAGTTAGGAACCTTTTCTCACTCGTCTTTTATCCTTCGTTGTAGTTACCTCACCTTGAACACAGTAGGCACTTCAGGAAATAAAGTTTGAACAAATGCGTGAACGTAGAAATTGCTCACATACTGAGTGCCTTGAAGGAAGGACAGTGATACGAAGATCTGCATCTTGTGGCTCATTCAAGGAGAATATCCAGATGCTTGCAGATGCAGCTCTAGATTGTCAGCCATGACTCATGTCTTTCAATTTGCTTCTATACGTAGGTCTCCATAAATAGCTTTAGATAGCCTTATTGATAAATACTATTTGAAGTGAATTTAATTATTCCATCTGATTCCTGTGTTCTTACTTTTAAAACAAAATCCCCATCATGAGCAATAGCTATAAACACAATTTATAAAGTAAATGAAACACTAAAAATTATTTTATCAACCAATAAGGAGGTAGGAAGGAAAAATAGAATAAAAATTTTTTTAGGCAGCTCTTTCTGCCCATGGGTCCTGTCCCTATGCTTTAATAAAACCACCTTTTTGCCCAAAAAATAAAATAAAATAATTTAAAATTGGACAAGTGGGAATCAAAGGCACAGCTTACAGAGTATAGTCAGTGATGTCATAAAAGTGTATGCTGACAGATGTCAGCTATACGGGTGGTAAGAAGAGCATAACATATAGAGAAGTTGAACTGTGTCATAAACCTGAAACTAATGTAGCATTGTGTGCTATCTATACTGAAATAAAAAATTTTTTTTGGGCGCCTGGGTGGCTCAGTGGGTTAAAGCCGCTGCCTTCGGCTCAGGTCATGATCCCAGGGTCCTGGGATCGAGGCCCACATCGGGCTCTCTGCTCGGCAGGGAGCCTGCTTCCTCCTCTCTCTGCCTGCCTCTCTGCCTACTTGTGATCTGATCTCTCTCTCTCTCTGTGTCAAATAAATAAATAAATAAATAATCTTAAAAAAAAAAAAACTTTAAAAAAAAATTTTTTTTAATTAAAATTTTTTAAAAAAGAGAAATGTAAGAAAATAAAATGGTGCTGTGTTAGGCTGCTAAATGAAACAGTAAGTCAAGCAGAGAAAGAAAAATACTGTATGAGCTCACTTATATGTGGAATCTAAAAAAACCAAAAACAAAACAACAACAAAAAAATAAAACAAAACCAATCTCATAGACACAGAGAACAGATTGATGGTTGCTGGAGATGGGAGGTGGGGAAAGGGGTCAAAAGATAAAAACTCCCAGTTATAAAATTTGTAAGTCATGGAAAAATACAGCTTGTAACTATATTTAATAATACTGTATCACACATTTGAAACTTGCTAAGAGAGTAAATCTTTAAAGTTCTCATCACAAGAAAAGAAGGCTTGTAATTGTGTAAGGTGATAAATGGTAACAGACTTATGGTTTTCATTTCACAATGTATGCAGATATCGAATCATTATGCTGCAGAACTGAACCAAAAACACAAAATCAAATTAAACTTTTTTAAAAAGTAAAATGCTATACTTAAAGCCAGTCATATCAATAATTACATTAAGTTTAAATGGACTGAGCATTTCTGTTAAAAGGCAGAAACTACCAGACCAAATAAAAAGCAAGACCCAAACATGCTATCTGAATACAAAGGTTATCTGAATACAAAGACACAGATTGAAAGTGAAAGCATAGAAAAATATATACCATGTAACCATGGAGCATAAGAAAGCTGAAGTGGGAATATTAATGTGAGGCAGAGCAGACTTCAAGACAAGAAGTACAACCAGAGGGCTACTTGCTAAACATAAAAGGACCAATTTCTGGGAAGACAAAATAATCCTAATGTGTATATACCCAATAACAGGCTCAAATTACATAAATCATTGTCAAATCACTATGTTGTACACCTGAAACAAATATAACAGTGTATGTCAACTGTACTTAACTAATACATAATTTTTAAAAGAATGAAAAAAATGTTTCAAATAAGTTTTTAAGTGAAAAAAATACATGAGTCAAAAACTGATAGAACTAAAGAGATAAAATAGGCAAATAACATAGCTGGTGATTTTACCACCTCAAAGTAAGTATTAGAACAAGCAGATAAAAACCAAGTGTGCTGAAGATTTCAATGACACTGTCAACCAACTCGATCCACTTACCATTTATAGAGTACTACCCAATAACTACAGAATATATATTCTTCTCAAGTGTACAAGGATCATATTCTGGGCCATAAAACCAAGTCTGAAGGTTTTGTTTCTTTTTTCTTTTTTTTTTTTTAAGACTATTTATTTGACAGAGAGAGTGAGAGAGTGTACAAGCAAGGGGAGCAGCAAGCAGAGGGAGAAACAGATAGAGGGAGAAGCAGACTCCCCACCAAGCAGGGAGCCTAATGCAGAGCTCAATCCCAGGGCCCTGGGACTACGACCTGAGCTGAAGGCAGACGCTCAACCGACTGAGCCACCCAGGTGCCCCAAGTCTGAAGGTTTCAAAAAATTAAAATCTTATAGAAAATGTTATCTGAGATAATGGAATTAAATGTGAAGTCGATACAAATAAAATCCCCAAATACTTAGAAATTTAACAACATACTTCTAAATAACCCGTAAGACAAAGAAGAAATCACAGAGGAAATTATAAAGTATCTCAAAATGAGTAGTGTAAAATCAATGTCTAAGTTTCTGACTTAATAAACTAGAAAAAAATGGGGAAAATAAACCCAGAGTAAGTGGAAGAAAATAGTAAAAACAAGAGCAGACATCAATAAATAAGAAAAAATTAATATTTAAAATGAATAAACCCCTAGCAAGACTGATCAAGAAAATGAGAAAAAAACTCAAATTAACATCAGATATAAAAGGGAGATAGTATTATAGTTTCTATAGACATTAAAAGAAAAATAAGGGATTATTTTAAACATCCTTATAACATAAATTCAACAATATAAACTGGATAAATCCTCTAAAGGACAAAAAAAAAAAAAATCCTCTAAAGGATTTATCACTAGCTTACCAAAAGTGACTCAAGGGGAAATAGAAAATCTGAGTAGCCCTTATCTATTTAATTTAATTTGTAATTTAAAAGGGAAAAAATATTCAACCAAAAAACTCCAGACTCAGTTGGTTTCACTGATGAACTGTTTTCCACATTTAAAGAAGAAATAGTATTTCTGCAAAAACAATAAAATTTAAAAAAGAAGAAATAATATCAATCATACACATAATGTCTTTAGAAAACTAGAAGAGAAGGGAACATTTCTCAACCTGTTTTATTAGACAAGTGTTACACTGAAACCAGAATACGGTAAGCATCTCATAAGAAAAGAAAATTATAGATCAGTATTCCTCATGACCATAATAGCAAAATCCTGAAAAAACTAATAGCAAATCAGTTTAGTCCTACTCGATCAGGAATGCAATGTTAGTTTAACTTTTGAAAATGTATCAGTGTAATTTATCATATTAACAGAATAAATGAGAAAATCTATATGTCTTTATATAAATGTATATATAATATATTCACATATAATCATCTCAAAAAATGCACTAAAGCATTTGACCAAATATTATAATGAACAATAAAAACTTTCTACAAACTAAGAATAGAAGAAAACTTAGTCTAATAAAGGAAAACTCCAAAAAATATATAGCTAACAATGAAATGTTAAATATTTTCCCCCAATAGTGAGGAACAAGACAAAAATATTACCTCACTCAAAGCACTTATATTAAACATTCAACTTTCCACTGGTAGTCCAAGCTAGCACAAAAGAAAGCAAACAAGCAAATAGTAAAGATTGGAAAGGAAGAAATAAAGCTGTCTTTATTTGTAGATTATTTTCCTAAAACACTCTAAGGAATCAACTAAAGAAAAAATAAACCTGCTAGAACTAATAATAAATATAGAACTCTAGACTACAAGGCCACTATGCATATATCTATTGTATTTTTATACTGGCAGAAAACAATTGAAAACTGAAACTTAAAAGGTGGTGTGGCAGTTGTGTTTTGTTTTGTTTTGTTTTGTTTAAGCTTTTTTATTTATTTAAGTAATCTTTACACCCAACATGGGGCTTGAATTCACAACCCTGAGATCAAGAGTTGTACACTCCTCTAGCTGAGCCAGCCAAGAGCCCCAGTTAGTGTGGCAGTTTTAAAAGATGGCTGTAAATTCTTTGACATTCCTCCTGTCCAGAGTTGGGGGTCTGTATGTCCTCCTCTTGAATCTTAGCAGGCTTGTGATTGCTTCAACCAATAGAATACTACCAGGTGATGCTATGTGACATCTTGAGGCTAGGTCATAAATGTCCATGCACCTTTTTTTTTTTAAAAGATTTTATTTATTTATTTGACACAGAGAGAGAGATCACAAGTAGGCAGAGAGGCAGGCAGAGAGGAGGAAGCAGGCTCCCTGCTGAGCAGAGCCCGATGCGGGGCTCAATCCCAGGACCCTGAGATTATGACCTGAGCCGAAGGCAGAGGCTTAACCCACTGAGCCACCCAGGCACCCTCCATGCAGCTTTCATCTCGTTCACTGAAACACTTGCTTTCGGAGGATTGCACTGTCATGTAAGAAGTAAAGAAATACAAACACGTAAGTGTTCTGGCTGACTAGCCCTGATATGGGAGTTTTTGTTCCAGATGATTTCAGCCCACAGCCATTTGAGTAACCCCTACCTGTCTGATGCAGCAGTAGGTAACTGGAACAAACAATGTTTTATGTAGCATCAAAGTACTGAAGAAAAAATTTAGCAAAAGATGTATAAGACCTCCTCAGTGAAAGCTACAAAACATTGCAGAGTGAAATTACAGAACTTAATAAATGGGAAAAAATATAACAAGTTTGTAGATTAGAATTTTTCCCCACACTGGTCAATATAATCCTAATGAATAAAGATAAAGGCACTTCACAAAAGAAAATACCAAGTGTGTCTACAAGCACATGAAAAGGTGTTTAACATCATTAGTCATCGGGAAAATGCAAATTAAAAGCACAATGAGGCACCACTTTACTCCCACTAGAATAGGTTAAAATTTTTTAAGTCGAACATCATATGTTGGTGATGATGAGCAACTGGAACGCTTGCACGATGCTAGTGGGAGTATAAAATGATACAACTACTTTGGAAAACTATTTGGCAGTTCATTAGAAAGTTAAATATAAATCTGCTTTATGACCAAGAAATTCTATGCCTATGTATTTACCCAAAAGAAATGAAAACATATGTCTACAAAAAGACTTGTACAAGATTGTTCATAGCGGCTTTATTCATAGTAGTTCGAAACTGGATACATCCCAAATGTCCATCAACAGAACGAATAAACAAACTGTAGTATGTTCACTCAATGGAATACTTCATAATATGAAAAAGGAACAAACTAATAATATACTCAACAAAGTAGATGAATCTCAAAATCAGGTTAAACGAAAGAAGCAAGTGTATATAGTCTATGGTGATAGAAGAATGATTGCCTATTAATGATTGGGAGGGAACCTAAGGGAAATTTCTGGAATGATGGAAATGTTTTATATTTTGATTGGAATGTTAGTTGCATGAGTATATATATTTATCAAAACTGATCAAAGTGTGCAGTTAAGATCTTCACAATTAACTCTAAGTAAATTTTATCACAATAATTTTTAAGATAGATAATTTTTAAAGGTAGCTGAAGCTTTCTTTCCAGGGAAGTTCAGTGGAAAACATTTTCAGTTTAGATTCAGAAGCTAGATTTCAAATTGTACATTTGTCTTTCAAAAAATGAGTCATGAAGCTTGTGGGTCACTCAGTCGGTTAAGCGTCTGCCTTTGGCTCAGATTGTGATCCCAGAGTCCTGGGATCAAGTGCCACTTTGGGCTCCTTGCTCAGTGGGGAGTCTGCTTCTCCCTCGCTTGCTCACTCTCTCATATAAATAAATAAAATCTTTTCTTTTTTTTAAGTGGAAGTATTTTCACAATACTCTAAGGTTCTGCGAGCGTAGTGTCTAAAACACATACAAGGATGCCAGGTGGCTCAGTTGTTTCTGCATCCGACTCCTGATTTCGGCCCAGGTCATGATCTCAGGGTCATGAAATCGAGTCCCCCCCATTGGGCTCTGCATTGGGAATGGAGCCAGCTTAAGATTCTCTCTCTCCCCCTCCCTGCACGCATGTGCACCCTCTTTCAGAAAAAATAATAATAATAATTTTTTTTAAAATAATAAAACACATACATGCAGAACAAATGGAAAAGTTTTGAAATTTCCCGGTGAGCTCTTGCCTCAGCCACCAATATGCAATGAAAGGAGATACTAATTTGTTATCACAACTAAGAGGAAGATAATTCACATGTAATGTACAGCTTTTCTGAACAAAAATGTTATCTGATATGAGCCTTCCTTTCCCTTTTGATAATCCCTATACAGTATACCAGTAATAAAATCCCATGCAATAGGATTTAGTTCTGACCATAGTACTAGCTACCATCTCTTCTCGTGCAGTCTCTGTAATTCTTATTTCTCTCAGATTCCTAGGTACAGAGTCTCAGAACAGGGCTGCTAAGCACATCAGTTCCAGTATTTGTTAAGTGTACATATAAGCGAGGGCAGTAGGGAATCCCTGGTGAAACACAGTTTTGCAAGGGAATAAAAACAAAGGTTAAAGGCTTAGAAACTTTTCCAGGGACTTATCAGCTAGAACAGTGGCTCCTAAACACCAGTCCATTTGACGTTTTCATTAGTCCATTACAAAATAAGAAAACAAACAGCCTAGAATTTGTGTGACTATAGTTTGGTATATACATGTATGTAAAGGTTAGAGATTATGTCTTTCCTTTTCTTTTAATATTAAAGTATTTTTATTCTATGAACTAATGGTGATAGGAGATGGTAGTTGCACTTTAAGTGCTTTTACATGGTAGGGCACCTGGCTGGCTCAGTTGGTAGAGCACCTGACTCTTGATCCCTGGGGTCATTAGTTCAAGCATCATGTTGGGTATAGAGAGTACTTTAAAAAATGATAATAAATAAATAAATAAGAAGCAGCAATCCTTCGTTGGTCCCCAGTTTTTTTAAATTTTCATTTGTCTATAAAATATTTTATTTACTTATTTTTTAATCTTTTAAAGCTACTGATGATAGAGTATGTATTTAAATAACCTGCAAACGTTTGGAATGAGCATGCAGAAGCATTCTGATAAGGCTAGTTGCATTTGAGAGGTGAAAGCTAAAGATCCTTAAGGCCTCATCTCTTAAATTTATAACTGATATACCTTATTTAGCAGAGGAAAAGGAAAATTTTTTAGGAATACTTCTCATTGTTTGGGCGCCTGGGTGGCTCAGTGGGTTAAAGCCTCTGCCTTCGGCTCAGGTCATGATCTCAGGGTCCTGGGATCAAGGCCCGCATCGGGCTCCCTGCTCGGCAGGGAGCCTGCTTCCCCCTCTCCCTCTGCCTGCCTCTCTGTCTACTTGTGATCTGATCTCTCTCTCTCTGTGTCAAATAAATAAATAAAATCTTTTAAAAAAAAAAGGAATACTTCTCATTGTTTTATAATATTAGTACCATTTGGAAATCCTTTGCATTCATTCTTCTGAATCCTAAAAAAGGTACTCTTAGGTAAATGTCCTTATTTCTTAGCAGATGAAATATTTTTGATACTTCCTTTATAATCGCCTGTATTAATAGATGACTTCTAAGTAACTTCTTCAAGGAAGCAAATCTCCAAAAAAAGGAAGATAGCCAAGACTGAGAACAATGTAATTAGCATAAGTGGGATATACTTCCTTTTTTTTAAAAAAGAAATGATAGTGTCTACTTTATTCTTGGCATGAATAATAATCTACTGGGAATTTATACAAATGAAAATGTGATTTTTATCAGCCATTGAATTATCTCATTCATTAAAATGTCCACATCACAATTTAGACCATGTTCTTGATCTTTATGCTTAAGAATGTATTTTAAATGTTTTTCTCAAAATCCCCACAGATGCATTATCACCAGACTTTTTCTCCACTGGAAGATCATGGCTTTCTGACGGAGTCTGAGTGAATTGTTAAGGGAGGTATAATTAAAGTTGGGGAGGCAGTAGTGTGCTGATAAAATTTTAACAGCCAGCTGGAGAAGGAGGACTTGTAATATTTGCTGGTTTCCACTGTGTAAATCAATATTCCCACGTTGGCCAATTTCAGGCTGCTAGCTGCTTAACAACCAGCTCTTAAAAATACTGCAGTGGGTTCTCCTGGATCAGTTCAGAATGACTTCAGCACACCACTTGGTGGGGCAAGGTGATGGTGCTCAGTAACAAGGGAGAGATCTATTATAGCCACCAAGCAGAATGTAATTAGAAAATTCTGCCATGGACATTAAAGGCACAGTTATCCTTATGGGTGCCATGGTCCTCGAAATCAAGAACATAAGAGCCCCCGCTTTTGTGGGTCAGTCCATTAGTTCCAGACAACTCTTTTGTCTTCCTTAATTCTTTGGACTCCCTTATAGGAGTAATGTTTTTTCATAGTACTATGTCAGTAAGGATGCCATTTCATTAATAATCATTGTTAATAGAGCTAGCATCCATAGTTCATTTCAAAAAGTCACCAGATGAAAGTAACAGTTAAAATTCTTCTTAATTTGAGAACTGACTTACAGTCCTTAGGATATTGAAATTAAATTGCTATAAAATAAAGCTTGTACTTTGGGGGGGAGATAGTTTTATTAATCATGAAAAAATCTGCATATTTTCAAATGGAAAACCAAAATATGTATTTTTGATTGGTCTTGACTCTTTTAAAAGAGCTAGTCTTGTACTGAAGTCCACAGACTTTTCCTTCTGTCCCCAACTTCCTCTTTTCCTCCTCAGACTCAGATATAACCTGTATTCCATTTCAGATATCCAATGACTTCTTTCTTCCTCCTGCTTTCCTCCTTTCAGAACCTGTCAAGTCCTACTAAGCACAGTTGATCCTTAACCAACCCAGAGGTTTGGGGCACTGACACCTACAAAGACAAAAATTTGCATGCAACTTGTGACTCCCCAAAAACGTAACTATTAATAGCCTACTGTTGACCTGAAGCCTTACCAATAACATAAACAGTCAGTTAACACATATTCTGTATGGTGTATGTATTATGTAATGTATTCTCATGATAAAGTAAGCTAGAGAAAAAAGTTATTCAGAAGGTCATAAGGAAGAGAAAATACATTTATAGTACTGTACTGTATTTATCTAAAAAAAATCCACATGTAAGTGAACCGATGCAATTCAAAGCCTATTGTTTAAGGGTCAAATGTAGTAATTTTTACTTATTACTTGCAATTCATTTGTACTAATGTGTGCATTTTAATCTCTAATTTGTTCACTGTGGTTCAAGAATCACTAAGCATTTAATGAGAGTGGAAGCCTGAAAACCCACCAAGCCTTTTTCTACAGCCTAGTCCTAAAGATAAACTGATTTTGTCAAGCTGGGAGTTCAGGAGGGAACTAAACACAAAAGTGGCAGGTATTTGTTTTTCCCATTGACTCCTTCCTGGGAAGATCACACAAGGGTCTGGTCCCATTGAAGCTGCATTAGATCTTGGGATCCAACCTGCCTACTTGAGATCTCTTTATTGGCTGGGATTCCTTCTCTTTGTTCCACACCCTTCTTTCCCACCATACATTCACATGAAGTCATATATACTGCTTTGAACTTCACATTAAACCTCTTTTGGTGGGGGGGTGAGGGAGAGAATTCCCAGAGGAACGTGTGACTCTGTTCTCTTTAAAGCTATCAGATAGAAAAAAAACAACACATTCTTTTCAGCATTTTCAAGTATGGGAGGAAAATGAATTTCCATGTGCAAATTTCCACAAATGTCACATTCAATCTGTCTCACAACTGATAACATGGGGGAGATGATGATGATCATACATACATACACTTCATATGTTACATATGTAACAAATCTTTCACCCCTGGTAAAAACAAAATGAATTCCCTAAATGAATTTGTCTTTACAATAAATTAGGTACCCTGACCATTTAGTAAACACAAGAGATCTTTTCTAATTTTTTTTTTTTTTTCCTCAAACAGATACGTGGTCAAAGACCCAAAAAGAACTCAGTTATCCACTTGGTAATTATTAAGTAATCTGTTTCTTTCTGTCTCAGAGAGAAAAATCCCAGATGAAGATTTCATCATCCTAATTGATGGATTAAATGAAGCAGAATTTCACAAACCGGATTATGGGGATACAATTGTTTCATTTCTGAGTAAAATGATTGGAAAATTTCCTTCTTGGCTCAAACTAATTGTAACAGTTAGGACCAGTTTACAGGTATGTGTTTGTTTGCTTTGAGACCATAAATTATTTCTCTTGGAGAGTGCTTAAAAAAGTTCTAGATCTGTGTTCCCTTAGTGATGAGCTTTTTTTTTTTTTTACACCTATACCATGTCCTAGAGCACTAGCAAGAATAATTCCCTAAGAGTATATTTTGAGAGTGAGAGATCAGATGATCTAGAGAGACCAGTCTCTGTATATGGATGACTCTCTTAGTTCAGATTCTCATTCCCATTGCTCTGGATAAGTTTTGATAAAGTGTCCCTCAAATAACATGAAAAAAAAGTCCATTTTTCTAGACTTTGTCCTGAACACAGCAATGCAAATTCAGACCCTAACACTCTAATTTGCTGTTTGACTTTTGTGTGACGTTTTTTAAATCATGTAATGCCATGCAAAGCCCCATTCTGTCTGCCATTTAGAGTCAGATTTTCTCCTTCCCCCCTCTGCTTCAACTCGAACAGCTTTTCGACGGTGTATGCCTTCCTCCAAGAAATATTGGCAGTATTAAGGCTTTAGATTAAATGTTCTAAAACTGGGAGATAAGATTTTTTTTTAATCTTTTTTAACCTTCCATCCTCCCTCACTGGTCACTTAATGGCCTGGAAGAAGGACTAGAAATGTGGGACTGAACCTGCAAAGACATACGGGCTAAGAATAAATGACTTCACCTGATCTCTCTCAAGATTGCACAAAACCTTGTTCTCATTGTAGCCGAGTCGGTGTCCCCTATTCCTTACATATTCATACTTGGTTTGGAACAGAGTTTCTCAACCTTTTTTTTTACCTAATGATTGTCTTGTTTGTTGAGCATCAGAGTCTCACATATTATACACCTATCCCACTATCTTGATACAGCCCATTTGTAATAATTACTAATGTACAGAAAATAGCTTCTCCTTCGTTTCCCCTCTCCCAGGGACTTAGTAGTATTCCTGCATGTGCATCAATTAGCTTTGCTGCCTTCTTTGATCAGAAACTATACTTATAATGATGGCCACCACCTTGTAGATGTTCGTTATTAATCTAAATGTAATTTAAACAATGTGGATAAATCAATGTAAATGCATCTTTACAACTAAAAATTGTATAGTCTACTGTTACTGGTCAATAGCTTGATTGTTAAAGATGAAGGATGAAAAAAGAAACTTCGAGGAACACAATCTCTGACTAGTTTTACTAAATGTATGCTTAGGAGATGTTATCCTCATTTGTATTTTTACATAAGAACATGTGCAATCTCAAAAGACATTTTAAGTATGACTTGAGCAGATGACTTTAACTTTTCAGCTATGCCAAAGGACAGGAAAAGTACTACTATATATACTAATCTCCAAAGTCAAAATTTCAGTGTCCTCATAAATCAAGACCTGTAGTAACTTCCCAGATACTTCATTCACTTCGACCAAGAATTTTCTTATTTTCATTCAGCTCTGACAGTAAAATAATTCATAGGTCATTAAAAAAAAAACCCTCATATTTAATCATTCATTATTTCCACAGACATTTCTTAAGTACTTCAAGTGTGTCAGGCACTTCCTAGGAGCTGAAGATCGAACAGTGAACAAGACAAACTCTATCTTAATCTCTGCCCTCATAAAGCTTATATTCCAGTGAGGAACACAAACAAAAACTAAATGAAAAATTAAACATATATTAAAATTTTAGGTAGTATTGGTGTTATGAAGACAAATAAAATTGTATAAAGAGATAAATGGGGATGATAGTTATTTTTTTTTTTTAAAGATTTTATTTATTTATTTCACAGCGGGAGAGAGATCACAAGGAGGCAGAGAGGCAGGCAGAGAGAGAGGGGGAAGCAGGCTCCCTGCTGAGCAGAGAGCCCGATGTGGGCCTCGATCCCAGGACCCTGAGATCATGACCTGAGCCGAAAGCAGAGGCTTTAACCCACTGAGCCACCCAGGCGCCCAAGGGGATGATAGTTATTTTAGACAGGGCAATGGGAAAGCCCTCTCCCAGGAGCCTGGCAAAATAATGAGATCTGATTTACCTTTTTAAAAAGATTTCTTTGGCTGCTGGCCACAAGTTAATAAAATGTAGGGGATCAAGAATAGGAGCAGTATAAATGAAAGGTGATGGTGGCTTAGACTGGAGTGTTTATGTCTAGAGTGTCTAGTCTTATGACTAGAGTCATAGTAGGGACCCTGTGAAATGGTCATACTTAGACTATACTTTGAAGGAGAATCAAAAGGAGTTAATGATGGGCTGAATGTGGGGGTGACCAAGAGAGAAGTTTCAAAAGCAAAACATGGGATTTTGGTGAACAATTGGGTAAAGGCCAGTATGAGGAAAAGAGAAAGATCACAGACACCTATAATTTGGTGGTAGACTTGGTGGTAATGCGGTTTTTTGACACGAGGAAGGTTCTGTGGCAGGGGGCAAAATTCATTAGTTCTAATTTAACCATGTTAAGTTTGTCTATGTAACGTCCCAATGATGTAAATGTTGAGTAGATCAAGGTATACGATGAGAGCTCAGGGGAGAGGACTAAGCCAAAAACACAGGTTAGGCCTCATCTAGGTGAGGTGAAGATTATATAAAACCTTAACAAGAACCATTTCAGTGAAATGATGTGGTTGAAGTCTGATTGCAACAAATAGAGGACTGAAAGGGAAGGAGAAAAAAGAGATAGGAAGTAGGGAGACTCTTCTATGAAGTTTTGCTAAAAATAGGGACAGAGATACAGGATAGTAGTTGGAGGGAGAGATTGTGGTGCCATTCGTCTGTGTGATCCAGTAGAGAAGAAGAAATTGATGTAGAAGAAAGTGGATACTTACAGGACCAAAGTCTGTATACAGATAAGGTGGAGTACAGAGCATAAAACCACAAAGCCTTACGACCTCTCCCCAGTATACTTTCCAAGCATCACCAAAGTACCAAACATATTAGAAGTATTCCTTTGAGCTAAGGCATCTCCAAAAAGTCTGCATTAAAATGTAGTCACCTTATTAAGAAGGTTAGAAAGGCACATTTTTATATGGTGTTCTTTGAGTCCTCATGAATTTCTCTTACTGAATTGTATTTTGACATCATGCCATGGTTTACACTGAGAAAAATTACAACAAAAGAGTTATATGGTGCTCCATTTGCCCTTCATGTTAGGAGTGTTATTTAGAGTATTGATCATTAAATCACTCCTAGTAGCCTTTATGAAGATCTGTAAAAATTATCTCAAGTCTCAATATTAGGAAAAATTGTGTCCCCTCTGTGCAACAAATTTGTTTTAACCTATGGATACTAATACTTGATCCTATTTCCCTCTTTGGCCACTCGGAAGTTTAGGATCAATGTACAGACCTCAGAGTGTATCACAAGAGTTAGGGGAAACTGAAGGTCTTTCTGTCTCTCTCTCTCTCTCCATCTGTTTTAGGAAATTACCAAGCTGCTGCCTTTCCATAGGATTTTTTTGGATCGACTAGAAGAGAACGAAGCCATAGACCAGGATCTGCAGGCTTACATCCTGCACCGGATACACAGCAGCTCAGAGATCCAGAATAACATTTCACTTAATGGCAAAATGGACAATACTACATTTGGCAAACTCAGTTCTCACCTCAAGACCCTCAGTCAAGGGTCCTATCTATACCTGAAACTCACATTTGACCTCATAGAGAAAGGCTATCTAGTGTTAAAGAGCTCTAGCTACAAAGTAGTTCCTGTCTCGCTCTCCGAGGTTTATTTACTGCAGTGCAATATGAAGTTCCCCACCCAGTCTTCCTTTGACCGGGTGATGCCTCTCCTGAATGTGGCAGTGGCCTCTCTGCACCCACTGACTGACGAACATATCTTCCAGGCCATCAATGCTGGTAGCATTGAAGGCACCCTAGAATGGGAGGATTTTCAGCAGAGAATGGAGAACCTCTCCATGTTCCTAATCAAGCGCAGAGACATGACTCGTATGTTTGTACATCCTTCTTTTCGAGAATGGCTTATCTGGAGAGAAGAAGGAGAGAAAACCAAATTTCTCTGTGATCCCAGGTAAGCCATAGACCTGTAATAAGCAATTCTGAGCCTATTTTGTATTGATTGCATGGAGCATGGGTATTGAAAGCAGTGAGAAGTGTTCTTCATTGAACATTTCACACAAAGGAAACATCATCTCTGTTTCTTCTCAAGACAAGGCTGTAATGAGGTTTATTTTCTCACAATGTTATTTCCACAAGACTCAAAATCTGCATAGATATTTAGAATACCCCCCTACCTTCCCAAATATTCCTAAACGGTTTTCTTTGTGCTACTGAACCCAGGCTATAATTAATTTAGCCATTTCATAGACTTCTTCAGTGTTCTTCCGATGTGAAGAAAGAATTGATATATTGCTCATCTCTTTGACTTAGACCAGAATCATTTTTAAATTGCAATTGCCCTTTTAAAAGCCATACCATTTTTAAAGCCACCAGTGACTAAGCCCATTAGAGCCCAGCCAGTGCTAAGGTTTATGTTGGAAAATGGAATCTTAAACCTCATAGCTGAAACAGACCTGAAGAGTTCAGCTGGCCTAGCTACCCTCCTTGTAGATGAATAAGTCACCATTGTCCCCATTTTACAAAGGTCCCCTTTTACATAGGCCTTCAGTTGCTGAATCAGTGCTGGAAGTCATCAAGTTGCTAGGTGGGGGAAAGGAGGAAGGACTAGAAAAAGAACGGCAGATATGTGGTCCGTACCACCTCTCCCCTGCCCTGCAACCGTCCACACCCAGCACTCTTGCCTCATCGACTTGACCCTGACTTAACAATCTTTCTCAGCTCAACATGCCAGACTAGGTGTGAAACTGTTTCCTGTTCTCTTGGGTAGAACCTAGATCTCTAGCATCCTAGTGGGGTGTACTTTCTACTCCACACTACCTTTTTTTTTTTTTTTCCACACTACCTTTTTAAAAGAATTATTCATTTAACAACGTTGGTGTTTTCCAAAGCAGACCTATCCCTGCCTTCCTGGAAACCAAGAAGACACCAACAACAGAGCTGGCAAATGCAGAGCTTATTCTGGCTTAGAAAGAAGAGAGGCCAGATTTGACTGTGCCTCCATCCGTGACTCATCCGAGACTAAACCTCTCTGACCATGCTGGGGTTTTATTTCTCTCCTGGCGTGTTCTTCACCCAGCCTTATTGGACACAACTATGCTTGTGGCCATGCTGCTCAGCCTACTTCATGCCAGTTCGTTAGAAAATTAGTTCCAGATTCTGATGAAGATATTAAGCCAGGCAGTAGATTCTATGGTATTTTGGTATTTTCCCTGAGAAACTTTTAAAGAAACAAGCTGTAGTGGAAAGAACATGGATTTTTGAGTCATTACCTGCATGTAAGTCGTATTTCTTCTAGGAACTGTGACCTTTGGAGAGTTTTATGTTGCTGAGACAATTTTCTCATCTGTGTAAAAGAGATAATAATGCCTAAAGTTGTTGAGAACTAAATGAGGTCATGTAGAATAATACCTAAAATAGTACAAAGAAAGTATTTAAGGAATGCTCTTCTCCCTGTCCCTCCCTTTGCAGTAATACACCCTTTAGAAATACCTTAACTAAATCCTGTGGCTAATTAGACAGGCAACAGTAGTCTTCTGCTATTAGCATTCAGGGGCACAGATTAAAAAAAAAAAAAAAACAAACAACTGAGTTTGAGTTTCTTCTATGAATCGTATGACACTCCCAAGAGTATTTTATTATAAATCCCACTAGTACTGCTACGATGCTTAATACATAGAGTTGGCAGCTATATATTTAATAAAAAGAGATAATCTAGAATTGCCTCATGAAAACTTTGAAATCAGTTTCCAGAGAAACTTTGCTAGTTGATCTGCTCGCTCTCTTCCTGGAACGTCTCAGAGAATTGAATGCTGAGGTCCAAGCCAGCCAGGCTACCACTGAATTAACGTATCCTTACAACAGATAAAACCTCAGGGGCTCCAAAAGGAGAAAATACAGTATTTTGCAGACATATCATGACTTTACAGGCTTACCTTTTCAGCATGATTTATTAACCAAAAGCATCCTGGCAACAAGCTGATACACTGGGACAAGCAAACACTTCCAACTTCAGATGCTTTGTAGTCTGTTCCCTGGTGATTGAATAACACGCAGAGCTGCTGAGGGATCATCATATATCACTTAATGGCAGAGAGAATAAAATTGTAGGACCAGGAGTTATCAAAAAAGCTTCCTTACATTTCATTTCAGTTGGAATTCAGCCTTCTACCCAGCACTGTCTGGCACCAGCTTTGTTACTGAAGTATTGATCTCAGAGTTTCAGGCCCCCTGGGTCAATGAGATGGAAATTCACTAAGAATTTAATGCTATTGGCAAAGCCCAAGCTGGCCTTTCAAAGAAAACTGGCTATAATTGCTATCCATTTCAGGCAAGTCTGATTAGCAGGGCTCTTTCAAAGCAGGGTTTGTCTTTGTGGCCTTCAGCCTCTACTTCCCATACATTCCCCCTCTGCTCTTCTGTTCTTCTGTTTCTCCCTAGTTTCTCTCTAGAGCATCGCACATATTTCAGTAGGCCAGAGAGACCAACTCAGTGCCTCTGAAATCACACCATGTAAGCCCATGCTGACAGGTTTGTCTCCGTGTAAGGAGAACTCTCAAAGGCAACAGAACATCTCTGGCTCTTCTAGTCCATCTTCCTGGGCTTTCAGCACTCACTCTTTCACCCTGAACTTGCAGACCTTATTAGGGAATTAGACACAGATGAGAATATTCTGTACTGAAGCCAAAAATTAGTTGATGTTCATCAGAAGTAGGCCACCCACGGAGGTACTTCTGCTAAGCTGAAGAGAGTCAATAATCTGAGGATGGTGCTGGAAAGAGGAAATAGCAGAGCCAGAGGTCAGTGCTACAGCTGAGATAGAGTTTTCCTTATTTTAAATATCAGATGGCCTGTTGTCCCAGGATGTCAGAGAATTGACATCCTAGAGAGAATGATCTAATGTTGCATAAACATATAACTGTTACAGAAAGAGATGAGTTATAGATGTCTTTTCTCAGCTTGGTAACAGGACGGGGAGTGTGTGTGTGTGTGTGTGTGTGTGCGTGTGTGTCAAACTGTAAACAGAGCATCACTGAAAAATTTTTTATCACCTCAGAACTTCTAAAACTTTGGATTTATATTCTGGGTAAAAATATGCCTCTTGAAGCCCTGACAAATCTTAGACCTCACCATCTTATTCTGCTTTCCATTTCCCACTATTCATCACTGTCATATCCTGTCATACTCTGAAATTAATCCATCTTATATTTTATTCCCTTGGGCACTGAGATATCAGATTAACTCACTAATCTTATAAACTAATGTCTGCTATTATGCTAATAAGAGGGAGATAGCAAACCCTTTTGAAGCAACTTGTTTGAAACATTTCAAGTAAGGTATTTGAGAAAAGTCAACAGTCTTTGTTATCTAACCTATTGATAACTTTGATAGTTGAAATTTGGGGCTGGGAGAGTACACAGTTGGGGGCTGCTGGCCCTTGCTACTTAATATTCCTGCATGAACCCCCACTCCTTTTTTGTTTCCTTTCTTCACTATCTTTGTCATCACCGTATCTAGCCTCCCCTTCCATCAGAACAGCTCACAGATCAACATTTGTGTATATATATATATACACACATATATATGGGAGTATATATGTATGATCTTTATATAAAGATCAGAAGACTCAGTTGTCTTTTTTTTTTTTTAAGATTTTATTTATTTATTTAACTGACAGCGAGAAAGACAGTGAAAGAGGGAACGCAAGCAGGGGGAGCGGGAGGGGGAGAAGCAGGCTCCCCGCTGAGCAGGGAGCTTGATGCAGGGCTCGATCCCAAGACCCTGGGATCATGACCTGAGCGAAGGCAGATGCTTAATGACTGAGCCCTGCAGGTGCCCCTCAGTTGTCTTATTTTTAACTGTTTGAATAAAACACATGAGTCTTGTGAACTTTTTTTTATTAACAGAACTTCTACAATCTAATGAGGTTATGATTTGGGAGCCTCATCCGGGTTGACCTGGTTTCCTCAAACTAAGAGAAGCAAACTTTATGGAGGGAGAAAAAGGGGAAGGGCTGCACACAAATCCTGTGAGGACAGTTGAGTACTTATTTGACTGTCTGTGACTAGAATTGATATCTTATAATACATGGTCTGTTGAGATTTTTCCTGATTATTTTGGTCATGTTAGTCTGTGAGTTGCACATTGGAGACCTGATGCTCCACAGTCCATGCCACAAAGCAGACCATTGGAGGAGAAGCAGTTCGCCTAAGGTGAAAAGAAGGTATTCCCCCTAAAAGGGAAAACTAACTGTGCAGAGGACCTGCTCAGCCTGCCTTCTTAGAGACTACGTGGGTCTGGAGTAGCCCCAGAATGGGGAGTTAAGGTGATCCTGATTGTTTTAATCCAGACATGAGCCTCTGGGCAGGATGGCATTTAATCTTGCCCTCGCTGAAGCACAAACTCTGGGTTACTACTGAGAGCCATTGCAGGCTCCCTCAACAAACCCTTACATTGGGAATAGGTTCTGCTTTCTAAAAGCATTAGGAAAGAATTCAGCAAAGTGATGGATCATGGGAAGGAAAAAGGGGTCTGGAAACACATCACCTCTTAGGAGGTTTGGAAGAGTTACAGCAAGGAAAAAGGTGGTGTATATCCTTCACTAGCACTTGACTATTAGTAGATGATATTACCTACCTGGAAATATTAATTCTCTAATCTCTGTGCCGGGTCTACATCTGCTGCACTTCTAATTCCTTCCTATCACTGGGGAGAAATTCGTCTTCTTTTTTTTTTTTTTAAAGATTNCTGCTGCACTTCTAATTCCTTCCTATCACTGGGGAGAAATTCGTCTTCTTTTTTTTTTTTTTTTAAAGATTTTATTTATTTGAGAAAGAGAGAGAGTGAGAGAGAGCATGAGAGAGGAGAAGGTCAGAGGGAGAAGCAGACTCCCCGTGGAGCTGGGAGCCCGATGTGGGACTCGATCCCGGGACTCTGGGATCATGGCCTGAGCCGAAGGCATTCGCCCAACCAACTGAGCCACCCAGGCACCTGGAAATTAGTTTCCTGTTGTCACAGTTTGAATGTGTACTTTCCAAGGAGAGATTTCATTGATGTGTAATATTATTAGAGATTTGTCTAATTTGCCGATGAATTTTTCCCTTATTATCTAATCCAGTTTCTGACTCCCTATTGGCATCAAGAATAAATGTGAGACTCATATCTGAAGTATTACTCTAGTCACCTAAGGTCATGGTTTTGTGATTTAAAGCAAAGGAGAAATTAGATGAAATCTAATGTATTTCTTGGACTGTGTCCAGTTTGCCAGTTGGATGAATGTCCTTCAACTTTACAAATTTGTTTTCTTTCAGTATAAATCGTAGTACCCACATCTATTAGTCAACTAGGCAAACTGTTCCCATCCTTAAAACTCTTATACCTTCAAAGATAGGCAACAATAACTCTTTTTTCCCCTTTTCCAAATCCAAAATTAAGTTTGGAAAAAGCTGGTAATCATTCTTACTGTCATAAAAACTCATGTGAAGTTTGCTAAGTTAGTTATTATAAGATGAAAAGAGAACATTCTTTTATGATTTGGAAGGCATGCAGAAGAGTCAACTGAAGAAAACATAAAAAGGACTTGCATTGTCCTATATTTGATTTTGCTACAAGAAAGCAATATTGCTCTTTACATTTAAAATTATATATATATATATATTTATATTTATATTTAAGTGGTTATGCCCTGAATAGCAAATGCTGATTAAAACAACTTACCTAAAAATCTAAAATAGGAAGAAGTAGAGCAGGCAATTAAGGAAAAGTTTTGGTACAAAACGTAGCATAGGAAATAGAGGCTAATTTGTCCTATTAATGAGTGTTGCAGCAACACTGGCTGAAGGAAAAGATGGGAATTCCACAGGCTTTCCTAGGTTGTCAAACCAAGATTAATGGCCCAGCAATCAGAAGTAGTTATCGCCAGCTTAGGGGGACATGACACCGCATCTTCTTTCTTGTGAGTGCAGCAACTTACTCAACTGTCTCTAGAGACTTTCAAAAGCAGCTAGATCTCCACATTTGGTAAAATCAGCACTAATAGCCTTCTATCCTCTCAACCATAAGAGCCCACAGCTGTGAGACATGTATTCGCATGTATTCACTCAGCCATCAGCATATCCAGTTGGTTTGGCCGTTCCAATTTTACTCATAAGTATTCCCTGACTTATTTCCACCTCTACAGACCACACCCTGGATTCTCATGTGAACGGCTTTCACCTCCTAACTAGGGAGAGCCTCCCCTCTATCCATGCTCCACTAGGAGCCAAAATCATTTTTTTAAAAGCATAAACCCATTCTTTTAAAACCATGTGACTCCCTCACGAAAACCGTTTAGTGGCTACTTGAAAGCCCTCTATAACAAAGATATCTTCTGCCCACCTTTATAAATGGAGCTCATTCATTCTCCCTCTTATTCATGATATTCTGGTCGTAACTGTCGTCTGCTAATTCCCAGAACTTGCTAAGCTCTCTCCCAGCTCTGGGCCTTCGCACTTAACAATTCCCGCCATCTGGAGCTCACTTTCCCTGGCTCATCACATGGCAAGATCTCTCACTCCTCCTTCAGATCTCAGCTTAAAATGCCATCTCCTCAGAGACTTCCACTTGTCACCTTATATAAGTAAGTCCTTCCTTGTTTTCTTTATCATAGCAATCTATATACTTCCTAACAGTTGTCCAATCTACTATTAATTTGTTGTATGTGAATACTTGTTTCCATTGTCCATTTTCCCCTCTAGAATGTGAGTGAGCTCATGAGGACAGGAACAGTTTCTATCATGCTCACCTTGGGCTTCCTAGTGATTAATACAGTACAGAGCACAGAGCACTCAGTAAACAGTTTTTTTAAATTCCGAATTAAGTAAACAAAGGAATGATAAGTGGTACTAATTTTAAGCCTGCAACTAAAATATCTGTGAAACTCTTCTGACAGTTCAACAAACAGTGTCTTTTGTTCACTCTGTCACCATGTGTCAGGAATAAGTGAAGACACGCATTTCAGCAAGGATTCAATGAACAGTTATTAAGTAATATTTTCAAGACTGTGTTAAGCACTGCAGAGGATACAAGTATGAGTTAGATAGATCTGTCTACGAGGACTTACAGGTTAGTGGTTTTCACAGACACATTTATAACTAGCTGTAAATCAAGGCAGAGTGCTATGCTAGAGGTATAAACAATGAGCTGAGCAGCATGGGGGAAGAAGAGAGAAGTGATAAATCTTCAGTGCCTGCCGTTATTGTTTTAAATTGTGACAAGTCCGTGGAGTCATAGCTCTTCTGCTTCATGAATCCCTGCCAACCGCCTAAAGACTTCATTGTCAGAGCACAAGTGTCCATTTTCCTCAGGCCGGTGATGCATTAACGGAACAGAAGGGCTACAGGAAACTGGGGGGCAAAGTGGGAGAAAGCAGGAAATTTCTATCCAGATTCCATGTCTAAAAAGAAGGAATGCTGCTGCACCCATTTCTACAAAGGCAGATCTTGGACACACTTTACTTTTACCGTCTGCGACTTAGGGTTGACTTTCATCAGGCTCTTTCACTTCACTTCCACATTTGAATATGAAACAGTAGGACAAGCTGACTAGCAGTGTGTTTTGTATCCAGGTGCCATGAGAAAACCATGATGAGAACATGGCAAAGCAGTTACTGACTGATAAGCTAAAGATGGAAGAAACTTTTGCAAAGATGTGTGGGTGTCATTTGCTGAGAATTGATAGCAACAAGCAGACTGTAAGGCAGCAACTGCCAAAGTGTGGCTGCAGGCAGAGTTTTTAAGATGAGAGGTGAAAAAGATCAGGAATGTCAGTGTCTTCGCAATATTTGAGTTATAATTCTACTCATTTCACAGTCAAACAGTGGCAACAGAGATGCCTGCAAATTCAAGGCCAAAGTGGGTTAGCGAATTAGCGGATCTGCAATTCCTTGTGTTGCTCTTCCTTGAGCCCATCTGCTTAGCATGGATTCATTCATGAAACATTTACTGAACTTCTACTGTACACCAATGACTGTGCTATCCACTAGAGAAACTTAGACGAATGAGACACCTCCTGACACTAAGGCATTACCTTCCAAAGGGAAGTCAGACCCCAAGCAATCAACAAGAGTGCCATAGTATGGAGTACCCTAGAAACCTAGACAAAGATGAAATGCTTTGCAGAAGAGGTAACATTCCAGTTGCATCTCGAAGGATGAGTTGATTCCTTGAAGCAGCGCTGGAGTGGAGAGTGCTGTAGGCAGGCAAGAAAAGGTCATGGCAGGAGCAAAAGCAGGTGTGAAGATAGGAAATGCCTTTGCTGAATTGTGAGAAGATCTGATTAGAGGATAGGACACAAGGTCAGAAAGAATGAAAGAATGAATGGAAGTGTCACTAGAAAGAAAGTCTTGACTGCCATGTTTAAGACTTCACAATTTATTCTGTAAGTAACAGGGAGTCTCTGTAACTTTTTTAAGGACGAGGAGACAATGATTAAATAACTCTGATGATGTGAAAAATAGCTCGGGGACAAGTGGTGTGTGGAAGATGGGTTGAAGAAGAGGAGAGAGTGCAGGTAGGGATACTAGTTATGAGGTTTATAATAATAGTGTAGGTAAGAAATGCCAAGACCTACAATGTGAGAATGGAGTGCAAGGTATACATGAGAGAGACATTCTGGAGATACTCAAAAGCACTTGATCTTTTTTTGTGTACAGTCATTGAGGGTGGAGGGCTTAAGAATTACTGTGAAACTATCTTGAGTGATTGAGAGGAGTGAAGTTACTGACCAATATAGAACATTCTGACGGAGGAGGGCTCCTAGCATGAGGAAAGGCGGGAGGAAGAATAATAGGATTAACTGGAGAAGGTGAGTCCTGTTTTGGACGTGTTGTTAATGAATTACCTCCAAGGAAGGTGTGCAAGTATATTTAGAAATGTGACTTTGGAAAATAGGGAAAGAGAAAAGTCAACGCACAGGGTTCTGGATTTGGAAGTCATCAACAAGTAACTGACAGCAGAAGTTATAGGACTAAACAAGGTCACCCAAGTTAAGACTATAAAGCAGGAAGTTTAGAAGCGTGAAAACAGAATAGTTGCATTTAAACATTAGGGGAAAATGATGACCTAAATAATAATTTACAAGGGAAATATTAGAAGAAGAAAGAAGAGAGAGTAAGGTCACAGAAGTCAAAGGAGAAAATTTTTCTGGGTCAGGTCTGAAGTGATGAATGTAATCTCTGCCTGTATCGCAATGGCCAGAACTCCATCATCAATCCCACCTGAGTAAGTGAACGCAAGGTTCCTGGCAAAGTCGCCACTTCCCAGCAACAAGTGTTGGGTGTAGAAGAGAGCCCACATCTTTTGTAGACAGCTAGCCCTCTCTGCGCCATAATTCTAATCTCACTAGGTCTCCCTAAATAATTCCCCACATCTACATCTATGCTATAAAGACATTCCACAGCAGCAGCTCACATTATTTCTGCCCAAATTATAAGATAGATTAGCTGGCTTGTAAGCAACGCCTTGGCAGCAGGCTGTAACTATACCACTTTATCACATCTGAGCACTGCACAGAAGAATATCAAAACACCTAAGTGGTGTTTCCCTGAAACACTAACGTGTTTTATATCGACTTTCAGCATAACAGCTAATGAAATCTTTGTGACTACACGTCAGTGACTGACTAGAACAATGGAGGAAAACATCCATGCTGGAAATATTTAAGTCAAACATTTCTTAGCATGTTTCCCTACTACAAATAGAAACTTAAGTCTAGCTGTCTCCCTGGGGTGCTAAGCGAAAATCTATTAGAAAAACAAACACAGTGCCATTATATATTTTGTGTAAAACAGCTGTTCTTCAGTTTCCAAACTGTTAAACGGGCGAAGGGAAGGGAGGGTGATTCTTGCTTTATAAAGGGTTTTTTTTCTCTATAAGACTTCATAGCTCTGAAGTCTTGAGGTATAGGGACACAGGATTATCATGTAAGAGTGACTCCTCACTGACTTATAATCTGTCAGTGTCCAAGGGTGAGCATCCCTTGTCCCCGATAAACCATCTTGAGAGGCTGTGGATGCCTGCCAAGAGGAATGGAGGTAGGACTGACCTTCTGCTATTCTGGATACCACCTTCTCTACCTTTTGTCACAACATACACATCCAGGATAGGGGAGAGGGGCCAGTGCTAGGGGAGGAATCTGCAACTCTGACCTGTGATTGGTTCTCCCCTAAAATACCTAAAAGCAAATCCAACTTGAATATAAAGTTTAATATCCTCTTGAAAAACCTCTGGTCTACATGAGAAATTTATATTCCTCCTGTTAGCTTAAATTTTACGTTATTTCTTAGGGACCAGTTAGCTCTGTCTTCATCTCCCCTCTCTGCCTGAAATTATGCTATCCCGTTTTCCTGAATTGACTATCAGTGAATGGCACCCATACCCAATAACTGCTCCCTGATGTGTGGATTTCTCTTTTGGTTGTGAAGGTAGTGGGGTCAAGGTGTGGAGGGATAAAGATTGGGATTAAGGATAGGTATTGCATTTAAAGATTAAAGTTCTGTTTGAGCACACAGTTATCTTCCAGTATGTATAAAGTCGTCTGGTTAATATTCATTCCTTAAGTATAGCACTATCCTAGTTCTTATGGAAAATATACATCTCACGTAACATAGCTCACTTAATTCTCACCACAATCCTGAGAGGTCGTTATCACTATTCCTGTCTTACAGAGAAGTTAAGTAGCTTTTCCAAGGTTACAGAGCTTCTAGGATTTGAACATAGGCCTATTTTGATTTTTCTTCAGCGATGAAAAGGCAGCACTGTGAACACAGACAGAGAAATTTGCTATGTAGCTTTGAATCACAAGGTGATCTCATTATATATAAACTATGTGGAAATAATTCTGCCTTCACCACTGCTCCCCACCCCCGTTTGGTCTTTATTACCACATATGAACCCACACCAAAGTTGACTTTGATTACCATCATCTTTAATTATAGAGAGAAGACATAGTTTTGTTCAGTCATGCCTAAAATCACATCACACCGGTGAGGGCTCCCTCTGTTTTTTAACTAGTCGCTCCCAAAATGCCAATCAAAAAATGTCAAAATTAACTGCTGATTTTAATTATGTTAAGAAGTCAAGGTTTATACCATACAAATGAATACATTGCTCTTAATATTGGTTGACTTTTTCACACAAATATGCCCATTTTTCGCAGAAATGAAAACCAAGTTGCTAATCTTGTCAGCGTGTTAATGGAACTAGGTTTCAGAAAACCCTGGGTTCTCTTCCCGTCTCTCGTTGATCCCAGCCACGTGAGCTGGGAGCTGTCCTTCAGTCTTGCCAAGTCTCTGTCTTCCATGATAATATTAAGAGTAATATTTAGTCCTATGCCTATAGTATAGGTGTTTGTGAGAATCTAAAAAAGTGTTAAAGTATTTTTAAAACCGTAGGGTCATGTGCAACTTTACAGTATTATTAATTCACTCATTCTACAAATATGTGTTCCTGTTGCTTAATAGTACATATGTGAAAAAACATGGCTTCCAGCCTCCATACAGTCTTTTTTTTTTAAGATTTTATTTATTTATTTGAAAGAGAGAAAGAGACCACAAGCAGGCAGAGAGGCAGGCAGAGAGAGGGGGAAGCAGGCTCCCCGCTGAGCAGAGAGCCTGATGTAGGGCTCAATCCCAGGACCCTGAGATCATGACCTGAGCCGAAGGCAGAGCTTAACCCACTGAGCCACCCAGGTGCCCCATCTCCATACAGCCTTGTGGGAAAACCGACATGCAGACAGGTAGTGTGCTGCGGTAGGTGTGATGGGGGTATGTACCAAGTACAAGAATCTGAGGGAAAGAGTCCCTTGAGTCTATCTGGTGGGACCAAGGAAGACTTCAAAGAGGAGATGGTGTGAGCTGAGACTTCAAGAAAGAGAAAGAGTTTGCCTGGTGAACTAAACGGGGAAGAGAATTACAGGCAGAGGGAAAGTGTGTTTGAAGCCTAGAATAATTTACTCCATCTGAAGTTAGAAGCACCAGGTAAATAGACAAGGGACAAATTATGCACAGCCTTTGAATACCGTGCTATGGAGTTTAGATTATGTATAGGAGGAAGTATAAAGCCATTAAAGAATTTTAAGCAGGCTTTTTAATCAGGTTTCTACACTGCAGATTATTGGCATGGGCCAGGGAGCAGGCAGTGGAGAGAATGAGGCTCTTATAATTATCCAAGAGGGAAAGTACATAAAGGGAGAAGAAAAACAACTGCTAGATTTTATGCCCGAGTGACTGGCAATATATTAAAAAATAAATCCTGAATAGATTTGGTTTTGAGGGAAAGCTTCAACTTCAGATAGTGTCATATGACAGGTCATGTGAAGTCTGAGAGATCCAGCTGGCAATTAGAGAAGCAAAACAATATGACTGTGCTCGAGATGTCACTGTGGTGAGAGCTGAAGACCTATGAAATAAGAGGAAATGGGAAATAAAGCAGAGAAGTTACATCACTGAAGGAAATGGGAGAAAAAGTTCCAGGGTGGTGTCACAGAGAGCAAGAGAAGAGAATTCAGGGCAGGTAGTCAATAGGACCTAAGGCTGGAGGGAAAAAAGAAAAAGATAAAGCTCAAAGGCTAAGAGACAACCAATTAAGAGGCTGCTGAGAATCGCAGAGAATGGCGAAGCTAGGAGTTAAAAGGAGTAAGGTTGGAAGTGAGCAAATAATTCAAAAATAGAAGTAAACACAGACAAGTATAGTGTAACACGTTCAGATGGTAGGTTAGCCGGCGGCACCATATCTTATCAGAACAGCAAGGGACAGATAGAAATGCCAGTGTATAATATAAATTGCTATTTTCCTTCGTGTCCTGAACACCATAACCTCTGAGTCCAGTGAACTGATCAGAACCTTTCTTTCATGAATGAGTTGATATGCTTGGGTCCAAAAGGAAATGAACTAGTTGTCACCTTCATCTTTTCCTTGATTCATATTGCTTGCTGTTTCTCCTTGGTGCAAGATCAATGACAGCAAAACGACATCAACAACAGCTAGCTGAAACGCATACTAAAGAAATGCAAACATCTTGTCAGGATTTCTTAGTCAGGGTAGTAAAATGAAAGCAGTAGGGTAACGTCAGTTCTGTGTCTAATTCATTTCCTTGTCAGACCTGAGTTTTTAATCCTAACCCTCATGGGAATGGCCTGAGGTGTAGGTAGGTAGTGGGTCAGAGGCCTGTATTCAGGGGTTTTAGTACTATGTAGTGGAGTCTATGGATGAGTCACTTAAAGCAGTAATTCTTACAGCAGGGACGCTACAGTAATTTCAGTGTTAATAACTGGGCAGGACTTTGAGAACTTGAGATAGGGCACTTCATAAATGTTGCATGTCATCCTCTAATATGCTCTATTAAAATAACCTACCAACTAAATTGGGCTTTCAAAGGATAAATAAAAGTTCAGTAACAATTTCCAGATTTTGTGAATGTGGAACAATCTGGGTTCATATCCTCAGATGATACTCATGATTCCATGCAGGCTACACTTCTCTGAGACATTCTTTCAATTAAATAACTTCCTTCCCATTATGGTTAATCTTACCCAGTGAATTAAGTTGGCATAGTGTCCACTAGAATTCAGAAATGCTTGAAGCTCAAGGTTAGAACATGGCAGAATACATACATTCACACTTAAAGGACTTTATCGGGAGGCACCTGGGTACGCAGTGTGTTGGGCATCAGACTCTTGGTTTGGGCTCAGGTCTGATCTCAGGGTCGTGAGATTAAGTCCTACATCAGGCTCCACACTGAGCATTTCTCTCTCCCTCTCCCTCTGCACCTCCCCTGCTTCAAATAAAATCTTCTTTAAAGAAAGAATATATACCATTAGGATGCTTTGAGCTAGAAGAACTAGAATGCTCCAACTCAAATGGAGTCTAAATAAATGTATTTGCAAATGTATAAAGTATACAGTAATGTATAAAGTATAAATGAGTTACTTCATATAACAAGTCCAAACTTCGGGGAGCTTCTGATGCCATATAATCAGGGCGTAGGCTCTATTTTTCTGCATTTCTCTTAGCTTAGCCCTTCTGTTAGCTTTGTCTTCAGATCAGGTGACCACATGATTGTGAGAGAGCTGTGGCCGTTCTGAATATCATGGGCTGATAAGGCAACTCACAGAGGCAGAAAAGAGAGTTTTCTCTTTCTTAAGAGATTAGGGGTCCGTTATCAAGGAGATGGGGAAGTGGATGCCATCAGGAAACCTACAGTCGTGTAGAGGAGAGGCATGGAATAGTGTGCTGCATACTGTACGAGAGAGATACACAGTCTACAATGCTTGTACCAAAAAGAAAATACTCCCTGTTTCTCGGCTGCAGGGAAGGTAGAGGGGATGAAAAACTTCACTTGGGGAAGAGGTGGTTAATCCATCCGGGGACACGTTGAGCCTGAGGTCCTGTGGGACCTCCAGGCGGAGAAGTCCAACAAACGGTTGAATGTATATTGGTGTTAAGTCTCAGAAGTCTAGATCAAGAAGAAGACACAAGTGGTGGTGAAGGCTCTCAGGACAGATGAGCTAATGGAGAGAGGACAGACAAGGACCAAAAAGGAGATCCTGTGGAGCACTGACATTTAAAGTATGGGTAAAATAAGTGGAGAGTTCACAGAGACAGAAAATAAAAGTGAATCTTTTAATGCCATCTGTGTGTGGGATGGGTGTAAGCCAACTAGAAATGACATTTTGTGATATTCACACGTGTGATCTGGGTGAAGGACTGGTAAAAGCTAGGGACCTTTCAGTACCCATTATTTGCCCAGCAGCAGGTGCCCTTCTCTAAAAAACTGGTTGCATGGGACAGAGTTTCGCTGGAGGTATGGCTGGACCGGAACAGCCCCCCACCCAGCACAGAATGGGGGCATTAAAATTCTAAAACGAGTCTCTTTTTCTTTGCAGGAGTGGTCACACATTACTTGCTTTCTGGTTTTCCCGTCAGGAGGGAAAACTAAACCGACAGCAGACTATCGAACTGGGACATCACATCCTCAAAGCACACATTTTTAAGGTAATTAGAGAAGTTGAAGGCTTTTTTCTTTCTACCTCCAGCAGACTTTCCTTAACACTGTGTATGAAGCTACTCATTTCAGTGTCGTCCCTGCTTTTTGTTTAAAGTTGATCCACCTCCTAAAATTTGTGGCCTTTTCCTCTCTAAGTCTTTGGAAAGAGAACCACATTTGTCACCTCCCAGTTTAGCAGATCGCTAGGCTTTTCAGGAAATGTACATGTATAATCACTTAGGTAGGAAGCATATACACGCATGCATGTGTCCTCCATCTATGACTTACCATCTCCTGAAGGAGATGCTGTAGCAGTTAGTTGCAGATTTTCAGTGTCTAAAAACAAATCACTAAGAGCAGTTACTTTTTCAATATTCTTATACTTGTTTTATGAAGAATTTAATATTCCCAGTACTGTGATTTCCCAACTATTTATCTGGAACCAACATTAACCTTTCTTTGAGCTACTTCCCCCATTCTCCATTCAAATTGTAATCCCCATTTTTCTCCGAGTAGTTTCAAAACTTCTAAGAACTCTGTGGCATCCGCTTCCCTCTGTCAGCATTCACAAGGCTGGAGTGGACACGTGATGCCAGAGGACCGCACGTAATTTGTCTGTCTGTGCCTGTATGCGTTCCCTTGTTTATTCACCACTTAGTAGGCACTGTACTACAGGGATACACAAACAAAAAAGGTCAAGTCCCTAATCTCAAGGCATTTAAAGTCTAAGTAAGAGTTGTGGGATAAAGCACAAAAGTCGGGAAAGAAATTTATTCCCCTGGTTTTTGTAGCCCACAGTTTGCTATTGCATCTGCTACCTCCAGTCCCTGTAATCGCTTCAGAGTGCTTTTCCTGCTTCAGGATGGAGAAATACAAGTATCTTCAATAGTTCTCTGTGTCGGACTTCCCCCCGAGGGATACTATTGCAGATAAAACGGTTCTCTTCAGAGAGAAAGATGGCATTAAGGGCAACTCCGAGAACCTGGCAAATTCTTCCCAGTATATAAGCGCACAGCCGGAGAAGCCTGTTCAGCAGACATACAGAAGTGGAACCCACAGTGACAAGTCCTTTATTTGAATCATAATTGTCTTATCTAACAAATCACTGTGCCAAAAATGACCCTACCCAGTGAGTGACCTTACTTAGCGGGAGCAGAGTGAGACTAAAATAACAGGCCAGGTGTCTCATTCCAACTTCAAGCGGACAAAAAAGTGTCTGCTACTTCTACAAACTCTGAGATCATTGTCCTTCAGTGAGATAGGAAAGTAACATAAGTATTAAGCATTACCGCTTTAAACACTTAAGCTTTTAGCCTCACCATCGGCCTAGGATCAGATATAAAGAAGTTGATTCCTGTCTTTTCTCTACCATAAAATAAACAAATACCACATTAACAGATAAATGAAAGTTCCTTTGACCCGGTGTGATTATATCCAATACGTGGAAACCTTCGTTTAAACCACACGCTTCTGTCGTTGACACAGTTTTATCTTACGTTGCTGCAGACAGCATGGTTGCAGGAGATAAGACAGACTCTGTGTGTGATTCTGGCCATAAATACTCGGGTGCACAGCATATGGTGATGACATGACCGTGGGCTGAAGAATGTAGACCTGGACTATGACTTTCCTGGTGGTACACTTTTCGGGGTCCTTTAAAATGCCCAGTGCTCCCTGTTGATTTACTTTAGCTTCTCCCAGACTGCTAGAATTTTCAGTCCCCATTAGTTGAGGGTCATGAAGAGGCAAAGACAGACTCTATGGTTATAACCAGTACCATTTCATACTTCCAATTAGCATTGACATATACTCCAATTTATATTTCTTTCCAATTAATTTTAAGTTCCTTTTGTTTTATCTTTATTCATGAAAAATTGTGTATAATGTCATTAACCACCTTTAAAGTACGAGGTCGTAGGCCTATAATTCTGGATATTTGGCTGGCTAAGGAGCCCTTTTCATTCTTTTTTGTTTTTGTTTTTAAGATTTCATTTATTTATTTGACAGAGAGAAAGAGATCACAAATAGGCAGAGAGGCAGGCAGAGAGAGAGGAGGAAGCAGGCTCCCTGCCTATCAGAGAGCCCAATGCGGAGCTCGATCCCAGGACCCTGAGATCATGACCTGAGCCGAAGGCAGAGGCTTTAACCCACTGAGCCACCCAGGCGCCCCATTCTTTTTGTTTTTAACAGTTTTATTGAGGTATAATTTATATACCATAAAAGTAACCCATTTTAAGTGTATGAATCAGTGACTTTTAGTGTATTTACAAAGTTGTGTAACTATCACCACTATTTATACTTTTCTGTCACCCTCAAAATAAACCTCATGCCCACTTGCAGGTACTCCCCATACTTCCCTGACAACCATCATCAGTCTGCTCTCTGTCTCTATACATTTGACTTTTCTACACATCGTATATAACAGAATCATACAGTATGTGACCTTCTGTGTCTGGCTTCTTTCACTTAGCATGTTTTCGGGGTTCATCTGTGTTATAGCATGTATCAGGACTTGATTCCTTTTTTTCCCTAAGATTTTTAAAACTTACTTATTTTAGAGATAAAGAGAGAAAGTGCACGCATGCTCAGAGAGGAAGAACAGAGGGAGAGGGACAAGCAGACTTCACACTGAGCACAGAGCCCAACGCAGAGCTTAGTCTCATGATCCTGAGATTGTGACCTGAGCCGAAATCAAGAGTTGGATACTTAACCAACTAAGCCACCCAGGCACTCCACTTTATTCCTTTTTATTCCCAAATAATATTCTGTTTCGTAGATACACCATAGTTTCTCCATTCACCAGTTGGACATTTGGGTTGTTTCTGCTTTTTGGCTATGGTGACTAATGTTGCTATGAATGTTAGCTTACAGATTTTTCCCTTTTTTTGATTTTTTAAAATAAAATTATCCATTTTAAAGTGAACAACTCAGTGACATGCAGTACATTTACAATGTTAGTGTTCAGGGTTTTATTTTATTTTATTTTATTTATTTATTTGTTAGAGAGAGAGAGCACAAGCAGGCGAAATGGCAGGCAGAGGCAGAGGGAGAAGCAGCCTCCCCACCGAGCAGAAACCTGATGTGGGACTCGATCCCAGGACCCTGGGATCATGACCCGAGCTGAAGGCAGCTGCTTAACCAACTGAGCCACCCAGGCATCCCAGTGTTCGGGTTTTTATGTGAACACGTCTTCACTTCTCATGGATATATACCTGGATGGAATTACTAGGTCATGTAGTAACTCTGTATTTAACATTTTGAGGAATTGCCAGTCCATTTTCCAAAGTAGCTGCTTTGTTTTACATTCCCACCAGCAACGTATGAGGGTTCCAGTTTTTTCAAGCCCTTGCCAACACTTGTTAGATATTGTCTTACTGTAGCGATTTTAACGTGATGTGGTATCTCACTGTAGTGTTAATTTACACTTCCCTAATGACCACTGGTGTTGAGCACTTAACAGTTCTTTTGTGATCCTCTAATTGCCATTTGGATTTTTTTTTAATCTATGAAAAGAAAGCAGGCTGTTGGTGAATTGTGGCTGGAGATATTCAATCTAGCTTGTAATACAAGGTGTTTCGTTGGATTGTCTGGCCACCAAAAGGGTTTCAGACTACTCTTGCAATTCGCTGCCTGAATGCTGCCCTCTGAAATGTTTCTTTGGTCAATTCTATAACATTTCTTACCAGAAGAGAACTGTTGGCCAGGGGGGAAAGGTGCTCTAAGTAGGCATCTGGGAGGGAGAAGAAAGATCCTTGGACATCAGTCAGAAGGCATGGGTTTAAGTACAGATTCTACCACTTAACTTAAGCAGTCTATTTTCTCATCTGTAAAATGGTAACAATATCTAACTCTCAGGATTGTTATAAGGATCATAGATAGATACAAGGTATATATAAAAGAGGTACATTATAAGATGCTAAGTACTAAACATATATCTAAGGTTTTGTGATCAAAATTATTAGTAATAATCTCTTGCCTGATAGTAAGAATTAATAATGAGCATAAATTCCAGATGGTGATATAACCTTGTCAGAGGTTACCTAGTATTCCCTACAGCAGTGATCAGTACATATGGCTTTGTAGTCCATATAATCTGTGTTGAAACCACTTTGCCATTGTAATTCAAAAACAGCTAACAACAATACAGAAATAAATGGATATGGTCATATTCCGTAAAACATGATTTCTAAAAGTTGGTGAAAGGCTGGATTTAGCCCCAGGCTATAGTTTGCCAACCCCTTTGTTTACCAGGATCTTTTCATTATAACCAAACATGGCCGCATGGTTGGTTAGATAAGAATGGTAATGATTTATTTGAGATGCTTGGATAACTACAGGTGAGTCACTAATGATATCTCTTTGTAAATAATGTGCCTTAAAGAACCTCACTGGATGAGCCCCCTAGGTTATTTTTTGCTATGATCTTAAGATGCCTGAGCCAGAGCTCAGATCCCTAAGATGAGATTGCTGTCATTTCTTTATGCTTTCCCTGTTTGTATTCAAAACTACTGAGCAAGCTTTCTCCCAGCTGATAAACAGTGTTGTAAATTTAGGCGCTGACAAATATTTAAGGAAGGGACCCCGTTACCATCCATCTCTGACAAAAAGAGGTCCCTTGTTGCCTGAGCAGTAGTTACAGATACTGAAAACACACTTCTTCCAGTTATTTGAACTTAAAGTTCTCTTTAGGAATCCTTCAGCTCAGAATTTAATTACAGGTTATTTTTGGCTACATCCTGCCTGATAATGGGATCCTGCCTATCACGTCTGTTGAGATGAATTTAACTAAACTGAAACTCTTTCCTCTTACAACTCATAGAAGCAGAGAGTCAACCCCACCAAGCAGAAGAAATCAGTAGAGCAAGTCCATGGCACAAGTAAAGCTCATCCTCCAAATCCTAGAGTGTAACTCTGTATTTCAGGCTTCTTTCCTGTGTATTTACTTCAACCTCACTGGGACACTCAGTGCTGCTTTGTAGTCCATTTACTGGACCGTTTCGTTGAAGTTCATTTGCCAAGGTCTATTCTTACTCAGTTTCTTTTCCCATTTCTTTTTTATCTGGCTCTTAACCAAGTCAACTAACTCCACAAACAACCTGACTTATGAGTCACTGATGAAATCAAAGCCATTGTCAAAGCCATTGAGTGTGACTTCCCTTAACGACTCTCCTCTCACCAAAAAAATCCATCTACAGTATCATCAGTTCTTACCTCCCTTTCTCTTGTCTCAGAGGAAGAAATATCCCTTTCTCCCCTTTTAAAATTTTACTATAGTTCGAGTATACCAGAAAGCACAGATAATAATCAAACACTATCAGATATAACAGATGTTAAAATTTTTCCATATTTGCTCCAAATCTTTTTCTTTATTTCGAAGAAATAAAAATGCAGTACATAGAGTAGAAGCCCTCTGTAACTCGATTTCTCTTCCTTTTCAGAGATAATTTCTACCCTAAAGTTCACATGTGTTCTTCTTATCCATATTTTGCATTTTTCTAACATAGAAATATATTCATAAACAGTATACAGATTTATTTTTTTTTAAGATTTATCTATTTATTTGACACGGAGCGAGAGAGAGATTACAAGTAGGCAGATAGGCAGGCAGAGAGAGAGGAGGGAGGAAGCAGGCTCCCTGCTGAGCAGAGAGCCCGATGCGGGCCTCCATCCCAGGACGCTGAGATCATGACCTGAGCTGAAGGCAGAGGCTTTAACCCACTGAGCCACCCAAGCACCCAGAATACAAATTTGTTTTGCTAACTTTTAAATTTGACATAAACAGAATCATAATCTTTGTGAAATTCTGTAACTTTTTTTCACCCAATTTTGTACATTTGAGATTTATCTATGGGCCTAGATCAATGCCCAGTGGCTTTCAATTTTGGCTATACATTAGATTCTCCTGGAGAACTTTAAACACACACACACACATACACAAACACACACACACACACTCATCTGAGCCTTACTCCTAGAAATTACCATTCATTGTTCTGGAGTAGAATCCAGGTTTTGTTTGTTTGTTTTATCTTAATAGACTTTCTTTCTTAGAGCAGTTTTAGGTTTATAGAAAATACAGAGAATTTCCATAGACTCACTATCCCACCAGTTTCCCCTATTATTAACTTCTTGCACTTGTGCGAAACATTGTTATAATTGATGAGCCTATATCGATGCATCATTATTAACTGAAGTCCACAGTTTATATTAGGTTTTACTGTGTTGTATGCTTCTGTGGATTTTGACAAATGCCTAAATGTATCCACCATTACAGTATCTTACAGAAGAGTTTCACTGCCCTAAAAATCCCAAAGATATCAAAGGTACTCCTAGCTAATTCTGCAGGATTGGCAAACATGTCAAGGAGAAAAGTAGCTCTAAACTGCTCTCTTGGGCACCATCCTATCCTTACTTGGGCTAGTAATTTTTCTCCAACCTGTTATTCCTCCCATGTCTTTAATGAGGGTGATTTTTAAATTTTGTACAGTTTTTCCTAGCTGTCCTTAGCAGGATCAAGTTTAGATTCATCATTACCAGAAGTAGAAGTATACCCAAGTCCCTTTGAGGAAAAATTATGACTTGGTATTCTAGGAACATCCAGCTTTTCTCTAAACATCTTAGGCTTTCTCATTTAAAATTCCTTTTGTGTCTTTAAATGACCAAAACTGTCCTGAGTATCACACGGAAAAGAGAACAATTTACATTCAAGAAAACTAAACCCGAACGTATAGGCCCTGAACAGAGGAGTGAATTGCTGTGTCTTTCTGAGAAGCTAAGTAAAACATCTTCTGAACTCCCTCTGATTCTGGAGACCTTGAGCAAAAGTAGAATTGCTGTGTGACTTTAATGAACACTGGTCCAGCATTCTTCTTCTGTAGGATAATCTTCATAATAGTCTATGGATTAAGTGAACGTATCTAAGGAATTTCATGTAAGTCAGTATTTAAGAGAAAGTTGACTATTACAGATCATAGTCATAGTTTTGCTTTAAATATCATAGTTATAAAAGAAATAATGCTTAGTTGAAATCATAAGAGTAAAGCCATAGGAATAGATCAGATTGTCTAGGATAAAAAAAGACAACTTTGGAGAAGACACTCAAGGGTGGAGAATGATTCAGAATTAAAGGGAGAAGCCGGCAATCAGCTGCTTTATTTTAGTTGCTACTTTTCCAGCTAAGAATTCAGAATTGAAGTCCTGGCTCAGGTTTAACTTGGTCTAATGGAAGGAACATGGACTTTGGAGTTAAAAGGACTTGGCTTCTAATTCCCGCTCTACTTTTTAATGGCTGTAAGACTTTGGGCGAATTACTTAGCCCTCTCTGGGTTGTTTCCTCCTAATAAAAATAGTAATAATTCAGCTTCATAGGACTGTCATGGAGATTAAAGGAGCTAATGTATGAAAAGACCCTAGCATAGAACCTGACACATAGATACTGAATAAATGTTGGATTCCCTTCCTTTTTCCCCCTCAACCATAATATATAGAGCTTGTCTTCCATTACTAAAAGCTTCCTCTGTTGGACCTAAATATTAATTTCTAATGATTTTTCTGTATAATTGATTAATATAGTTTACAGTTCCTCAAAAGATCTTGGGGAGGCTCACACATAGTCCAGATTAGGAGACTGAGGCCCAAAGAGGGGAATCAGAGCTAAGTTTCCTGGTTTTCCAGGATCTACAGTGGAGGAGAGCTCTAGACCCTAACTTATCTGTAAGTAACTTATGATACACCCACATAATGGACTACTGTGTCTCTCTTGAAATAGAATGAGGCAAAAGCATGTGTACATATATGGAATATCTGTACAATATTTTATTTAAAAATTAATAGAAAAAATCATTTTTTTCTTTATATTTTTTAAGTGTTTTAAAATTAGTTGTAGTATATGGATCTTTTATGGCTCACAATTTAGAAAAAAATTATTTCTTTTTCTGAAACAGTCAAGGAAATTTGAACACTGGATATTTCATACTATGAAATCTTGTTAATTTTAGGTATCATAATGATGTTGGGCTTTTAGAGGCATTTACTGAAATAGTTGGATATTGACTGATAAGAGGTCTGGGATTTGCTTCCAAATAATCCAGTCATGGGGAAAGGGGAGTAGGGTCAGGAGTATAAATAAAACACAGTTGGCCATGAATTGCTGTTTTGTTTTGTTTTTTTAAAGATTTTATTTATTTATTTGACACAGAGAGATCAAATCACAAGTACGGTGAGAGGCAGGCAGAGAGAAAGAGGAGGAAGCGGGCTCCCTGCTGAGCAGAGAGCCCAATGTGGGCCTCAATCCCAGGACCCTGAGATCATGACCTGAGCAGAAGGCAGAGGCTTTAACCCACTGAGCCACCCAGGCGCCCCCATGAATTGCTGTTTTGAATGTAAATAGATATCCTAGGCAAGAACAACGTGCATTTCAAGGAACAAAGCAGGCAGAAGTAGCTTAAGTTTTTTAAAGAGAATACCTCCCCAGATTCATTTATTAGGTGCTGAACTTCATTGTTAGTATCTTCCTTCCTTCAGGATTTCCCACTTTAACTCACTTCACCCAGATGTAGGCAGAATAGTAAAATGATTGCCAGAGAATATCTGACTACTGTCCAGAAATTTTAAAAATTATTCTGACTTCCTTTTGGAGAAGCCACAGTGAAAGGAGCAAACATTAGTGCATGCAGTGGGACCTATGCTGGTCATACTAGAGAAAATTTGTTGCTGATGACAATTCAACCTATGTTGTTGTTTTCCTAAGATAAACAGATGTGATCATTCTACAGTGCATTAGGCAGGGTGAGGAGTGCTAGCTGCTGTAACAAACTTGTAAGATCTCAGGGACTGGACAACGGTTCATTTCTCTCTTATTGCAGTCCAGGGCAGATCAACAGGCAGGCTTCCTCCATACAATAGTTCTGAAATAGTCTAGGCCCTCAGAATCCTCCCCTGGATCTTCCAGCCTGCAGTCCAGAGGAGCAGTAGAAAGTGGGGGTGGGGGGGGGGTTAGGGCCAAGCCTGGGCACAAGATACTACTTCTGCCCATCCTTAACTAGCTAGAATTCAGTCACATGGCCCACCTAATTGTAAAGGAGGCTGGGAAACATCATTTTCCCAAACACCCAGGGAGAAGATGAGATGGAGATCAGTGAACACGTTGCATTATCTTTGTCACGGTGTGTATTTTAGTAACTTGAATTTAAGAGATTGATTCAAGAAGGCTAATAGAAAAGGTATGGGGAAAGAATTACATCCAGATATAGCAGAAGAAGAAGGGTATTAAGTAGATTTGTTGCCAGAGACTGCTAAGATAGAGACAGTTTAAATCCACTTGTTCCTACAGGACTAGTCTTTGTCCCCACAAGTGGATTGGCTTTGCTGGCATGGGCGTGGTTAGGGCAAGACTATTCTCATTTCTTAGTACAATAAATCTAGAAGCCTCTACGTACTCATGGTACTCTTCAGCTGGGCTAATAATTTAACTGTTCCTATTTCTTTTTCAGGGTTTGAGTAAAAAAGTTGGTGTGTCCTCATCCATCCTCCAAGGTCTCTGGATCTCCTATAGCACAGAAGGTCTTTCCATGGCATTGGCATCTTTACGAAATCTCTACACTCCAAATATAAAGGTAGATGCTTGTAAACTATAGACAGATTAACGAATTAGCTGTGCAAAAATAAAATTAGGACATTTAAGTGGCAGTTTAACTGATCTTTGACTTAACCTTAAACTGTCTCCCGTCGATCAGCCTTTTATTGATAATCTAATATATTTTAAATGGTTGCATTTTATTCTGTGAATTAAAAACCAGACCTGTTGAGCTACTTACTACCTTCTATAAGCTGGGTCTGATTTATAGGGTCAGGTCCTCCTGCTTCTAGGCAGTAAATTGATCTCAGGTAGGCTTTGTTTTGGTAGGAGCTTTTCTGACCAACAGTTCACTTAGTAGAGGCTATATTCAGCCCTACAGTGTAGGTGGCGTCTGCTCTCATGACTGAGCAGTTCATGGAAAGGAGACATGTCACATCCTGTTCTAAAGGCAAGGTATCAAAAAAGAGCAAGTAAAGACTGATAAAATAAAGCAGTTACTAAATGCTACTGGGGGTGCTGTCGTGGGGTCCCAGATGACTTAATCAAAGATGACTGAAAGGATGCAACTGAAATTTGCCTGAGTGTAATTTCTATTTACTTATTTCTAGGTCAGCCGACTGCTGATTTTGGGAGGTGCCAACATTAATTACCGGACAGAGGTTTTAAATAATGCTCCAATTCTGTGTGTCCAGTCTCATCTTGGTTACACAGAAATGGTGGCCCTGCTGTTGGAGTTTGGGGCCAACGTGGATGCCTCGTCTGAGAGCGGCCTGACCCCTCTGGGCTACGCCGCGGCGGCCGGCTACCTGAGCATTGTTGTGCTGCTGTGCAAGAAGCGCGCCAAGGTAATGGCTGCCCGCCCGCTGCCTTCCTGTCCCCGTCTCTGCCGCCCTGCTGTGCGGGCTTCCTGACGGGAGTCCAGGCAGAGCACACCACACCCAGCAGGGCGCGGGGCGCGGGGAGCACTGGCCCAGCAGATGGCCCAGGGTTGCCCCTTGCACAGCACATCAGGACAAGGGTATAAAACCCCTGGGGGGCACTTCCAAAACGGCCTTTATCAGCAGCCACACAAAGTCCCCACCTAATAACCAGGGGCTTCTCTGCTGAGCACAGAGGGAGGAAGGAGAAGTGAGGGAGCAAAGAGACAGCAGTGGGAAAGCGAAACTGAACTGTGCCCACAGCCTTTCATGTGTAGAGAAGATAAGTTCGCCCTGAGATCAGCGTCGCTGAGGTGTGAGGAGAACATGACTCTCTGTGTTGATCCTCAAACCGACCAGAGGCACTCAGCAGTGTTTCTGCTAGAGCACTTTAATTCTCTGAAGACCTTTCTGAAAACGTGTTTGCTTTATAGTATCTCAAGAGCTGCTGATAGAAAAGAACTCAATTTCAAAATTTTGGTGAAAGGAAAAATGCTGGTCTCAACAATGCAAGCCTCTGGGGAAAATTGTGGCCTTGTGGCATTTTGTTTCAGTCTTGAAAACAGACTGAGGATTTTGGTGGTTTTGCACTGAAATATAAGTAATATGTATGACTTCATTCTGAGCTGTCCAGTGTTCTTTACCGAGGAAGAAAGGGGGACTCTTGAGACTTTTGAGAACTGGGACCTGAGACTCGGTGAAATCCCAGAACCTTGGGTGTCTACTGTGACACAGACCTATATTGTCCACCTGTAATGGCCTATTCATTTGAATGAATATCTCTTAAAAAAGAACAACTGGGCCTTATTACTACTGCTGTCAACTCATGTTCTTATCTCAGTTGGGTCTTTCCACTGCCCAGTTACCATTCTAACCATCTGTCATTTTCCCCAGAGCAAATATGGAAATCATTTGCATTCAGCTCCACACCCTGTCACACCTCTTGGCCTCCTGCATTACCAAGACTGAGTTCATCTCCATGTGCCCCCGTCTCAAAACTCTATTAATCCTTACTGACACTCCACATGTGCCTCAGAGAAGGAAGTGTTTACCTTCCTTCCCAAAGCACTTGCCTCCACCTGTATTTTTTATCTCTGTTGCTCTTCTCTCACAATTCTTTTCACTCTTTTTCTAAATTCGCAACAAACTGGGTTGCCTGGGTGGCTCAGTTGGGTTGAGCGTCTGCCTGCAGCTCAGGTCACAATTCTGGGGTCCTGGGATTGAGTCCCGCATGGGCCTCCCAGCCCAGTGGGGAGCCCGCCTCTCCCTCTGCCTGCTGCTCCCCCTCGTGCTCTCTCTCTAACAAATAAATAAATAAATCTTTAAAAATAAAAATAAAAAATGAATTCCCAACAAACCTATGAATGTCTCCTATAACCCAAAAACAAAAAACAGTTTCCTTCTCTGCCACTAACCAGAAGGTACCATCCCACCTCTTCCCTTCCATGTCCACCAGTCCTAGCCCAGGAGTCATCTCTGCTTGCCATCTCTGCTTCCTTACTGCCTCTTAACCACTCTTACTCTGGCTTCCATGAGAGAAAGAGGAGTTGAGTCATTAAAATCATAAACTTTGGGATCAAACACAACTTGGTCAAAGTCTCCATTTGTACTTCTTTCTCCCAGGGCATGGACAAGTCATTTAACCTCTCAGTCTCACTGTTTTCATCCATAAAAAGGATTAATGGGGGTCATGATGAAAAAAGTGAGAAAGCCTTTTTAAAAAGAGATAAAGTCTTCGGCACCTGGGTGGCTTCCCTCAGACTCTTGATTTCGGCTCAGGTCATGATCTCAGGGTCGTGAGATTGAGCCCTGTGTTGCGCTAAGTGGGGAGCCTGCTTCCTCCTTCTTCCTCTCCCTCTCCTTTTGCACCTCCCCCTGCTCTCTCTTGCTCTCTTTCTCAAATAAATAAATCTCTTTAAAAAGAGAGAGCGATAAAGTCTCTTTTCATCTCTTGCAGGGCCTAATACATAATATTCTTTAAGAAAAATAGGGGGTGGGCACACCCAGCTGGCTCAGTCTGTAGAGCATGGGACTTTTGATCTCAGGGGTATCAGTTCAAGCCCCATGTTCAATGTGGAGAGCACTTAAAAAATAAAATCTTAAAAAAGAAAAGAAAGAAAGAAAACACCTAACCTCTTGGCATTCAACTGAAGCTACTTTCTCAAAAGCCACAAAGAACTGCCAACCACCAAATAAAGTAATTTTTCTCATTTCTCATCCCTCCAAACCTCTCCGTAGTGTTGGCAGTATTGATACAACACTTCGCAGAACTTGTAGTGTGGTCCTGGTTCTATTCCTGCCTGTCTGGTTGCATTTCTCTCTTCCTGCTCCTAATGTCACTGTTCCCTGAGATTTTGTCCTCTGGTCTTCTCCATCCTCACTCTCTCTCCCTTGGCATCAGCACCCAAATACTGAAGAATACTAGCCAGTTATTTGTAGGATGTTCTTCAGTTTTACTTTAAGATTTTCTCATTGTTAGATTGAGTGTATATATTCTCAGCAAGAGTCCCATGGAGGTGCCGCTCTGCCCCTTACTAATGCAGCACGTGGGAGTGTCTGTGAAGTTGCTGAGCCCTGTTTCAGGGGATGCTGACCTTCATCACCTGGGTCAGATTGTGTCTGCCAGGTTTCTCAGGTCCGAAGTTACTGTTTTTCCCTTTTTAATTAAGAAGTAAGTATCTTTGAGGGAGATGCTTTCAGGCTAGGCAAATATCTTGTTTCTCATGCTTTTGTCCATTGATTTTAGGATCCATCAGAGATTCTTGCTGCAATAATGATTGCTATGCTGTTTTTGCACTTTCCTATTTCCCTCATTCCTTCAACATGTATTAATTAGAATTTTAATGTAAGGAAGAGCTGTCCCTTCTCCCCTATTTATGTATTTGTTTAATTATTTATAGCACTATGGATTCCTGTGTTTATTTTATCCTAAGACCTATAACCCATTGCCATTATTATTTGTTGCTCAAATTGCCCAAGATTTGGCCTTTGGGAGCTCCTTCAAGTTGGCTCCTCTGTCCTCACAGCTTCCGCTAAGCATTTTATGAGCATTTCAGTGCTTTCTGGCACCACCAGATTTTCCACAGTCATCATTTACTATTAATGCCCCAGCCCAGGAATTAATCATTTCCAAGGAGCCAAAGCACCTTTTATTCATCCCCTTAGTTTTTGAAAATACAGTATGAGCATGAAAACTCTCAATGACTCTCCATTACCCTTGATTAAAATCCAGACCATTTAGCCCAGCATTCAGAAATATCCATGCTCTGGTCCCAGAAGACCCTCTCAACTTTGTAATTTAAACTTCCCCTCCATGTACCTTACTGTTACAAAAACTAGAATTAATCATTTCCTATCTCAGCCAGTCGAGATGGATCTTTTCTTAGTCTGTTTGGATTGCTAGAACAAAATACCATAGACAGAGTGGCTAGTAGACAGCATTCATTTCCCACAGTTCTAAGGCTAAGTCTCAAGATCACAGTGCCAGAGGATTCGGCATCTGGTGAGAGGCTCTTGGTGTACAGACGTGACTTCTTGCTCTGTTCTCCCATGGTAGAGGAGGGAAGGCAGGCTCTCTGGGGCCTCGATAGGAGGATGCCTACTACTTCCCGAACGTCCCATCTCCATTTAATATCATTACATTGGGGATGAGAATTCCAACATATAATTTCAATGGGACAAAAACATCAAGACTATAGCACCTTTCCTTCAGAATCCGTCCCTGAGTCTAGTGAGGAATTCTCTCCAGTTTCATTGGACTTTTACTTCCTTATGACATTCCTTATCCTTTGTTGGATAGGTTTTTGTCATATCGGTCACATCTCCCCTACCTTATTTGAAAGTCCTTGAGAACAGAATCTGTATTTTACTACCTTAACCACCTTTGCATCCTATGTGGTACCTTACACAAAGTAGTCATTCAGTAAACATTCGTTAAACAGATTGCTGGGTGGAGATAAAGCTGGGGAGAACCAGAAGCAGAACTTAGGTTTCAACTGCTCTAACTACCCCTGGAAGCCTACCCACCAGAAAAGGCCATTCTTCTTTTGAGACTTGTGGCTGCCTTCTGGTAGATTGATCTTAACCGGGCTCTTCTTTCAACCCGAACGTGCAACCAACACCACAACCATAAAAGCTGCTATTGGAACATAGTCTAGCATTAAGCTCCAAGGATCTCTAGCCATTTTGGCCAGATCTGAGATTCTGCCCTCCCGTTGGAAGAAAAAAGTAGCCTCCGCCAAAGCTTGGTGGTCAAAAGTATGATTCATGATATGAGGTATTTTGCTTCTTTGGAAGACCAAAAAATTTGAGCTTCAAAATGTTTTTCTTCCCTTTCATGATTTCAAAGACAGTTTTTTTGTGCCAGCAGAGCTATGAGTCTTTCAAATCTTGGTCTGAAAAGAACTATTCAAGGACAAAGGAGAACGTACCTCAGGAAAACAAAGCTGGAGCTGGGAGTTTTGTTTTTTTGGTTCCTTTTTCTGTGAAAACAAAAGCCTGACCTTATGAAGAGAGGTTCTCCCCTGAGGGGCATCTACCAGCGTTCTAGCTCAGCAGTGATCTAACCTGAGTAGGAGAGAACTTTCTAGATTTTCTCAGAGATTGATGAAGGGTTTGGGAAGGGATGACTCTTGCTAGTCTAGTCATGTGCAGTGGACCAATGTAATTGGATTAAGAGTTTGGCCACAAATCTTTGTTCTCTGTCCTTCCCCTTAGGTGGATCATTTGGACAAGAATGGGCAGTGTGCTTTGGTCCATGCTGCACTCCGAGGTCACCTGGAGGTTGTCAAGTTTTTGATTCAGTGTGACTGGACGATGGCTGGCCAGCAGCAAGGAGTATTTAAGAAGAGCCACGCCATCCAGCAGGCCCTCATTGCCGCAGCCAGTATGGGGTATACGGAGGTAAGAAACCAGGTGATAAGGTTTAAGGTTTTTAGGGTTTTTTTCAAGCTATGTATTGAAGGACCTAGGAAACAGGGGGAAAGGGGTTGCATTATTACAAAATTACCTGCCTAATTAATGTGAATTAGCATTTTGGTCACTGTTTTTGAGGAATAGAAGACTGAATTCCGTGAAGCACTTGAATTCTCAAATCCCAGCATATCTAGAATTAGGAACACAGCACTTAAGAGTGGAAAAGCACTCTGGAAATCATCTAATCCAATTCCTCCCCATTTTGCCACCCTTATTTAACAGACAGTGGCAGTAGGCTCCTCAGGACTATTTATTGACCTGTACTTACATGGGTAGGCGGTGTGGAATGGGAAGAGCTCAACACTTGAAATCTCAGAAGGACCAGGTTTGAGTTCCAGTTTACTACTCATTCGCTCTGGACCTTGGGCAGTTTCCCTAATCTCTTAGAGCCTTCATTTCCCATCAGTAACATTAGTCTAATATATTCTTTTTTACACAGCTGATATGAAAGGTGCTTTGCAAGCTATTAAACACTATACAAATGGTTTTTTTGCTAATTTTTTTTACTAGTCATAATAATATAGTAACAAATGTATAGAATTGAAAATTGCTAGGAGATGCTGAACATCTGGAAATGTTCTGGGAGGGTTGTGTAGTGGAACAGAAGTGTGTGTGTGTGTGTGTGTGTGTGTACATGCATACTTAAAATTAGTATAAATTTTACTGATATGGGGGCACCTGGGTGGCTCAGTCAGTTATGTATCTTCGTTTGGCTCTTGTCGTGATCTTGGGGTCCTGGGATCAAGCCCCATGTTGTGCTCCCTGCTCGGTGGGGAGTCTGCTTCTCCCTCTCCCTCTCCCACTCCCCTGCTTGTGCTCTCTCTCCCTCTCAAATAAATAAATAAAATCTTTTAAAAAAAATTTTACTGATATGAAGAACATGTAGCATACAGTTTACAAATAGTGATGAAATATACAGTGTGGAATGCTTGATTTTTGTGAAAATCATATCTGAAGCCAACCTGTGGTTGCAACTCAGCAATCGTTTATAGATTATCTTTTTTGCTCTTTTCCCAATAATTTTCATGTCATTAAATCTGATATGTGATCTACGTTAATATGATCATACAAATCATATTCATTAAACTGGAGCCTCTTCAAGCATTAGCACTAAATCAAATCTTGATTTATAATGTTTGCCCATTGCCAAGATGTAAATGCTCCCCCCACAGCCACAACGGAGCTGCTGTTGTGACATCGCTGAACACAGAGCTGCGAAGAGACACACAGGAGCACACACCATGGTGTGGTATTTCCACCGTACGACACAGTCCACGTAAATCACCTCAAGAGCACAGATAATGTCCAGTGTAGTTAAATAATTAAGAAGTCATGAGATTTTATACTTTTCACCTTTGTTTTTAATATAATTTATTTGTTATTTAATTTTTAATAAACATCTTCATCTAAGAACCAGCTTACAAAATCCCTGCAAATGTAATGCTCCGCTTTCATGGACCAGAACACATAGGCCACCACTGAATGGGGTGCTTTAGTGACCAGCTACCCGGCCAGCCGACCTGATACGTCAGCCAGGGAATATTACGTAAAACTGAAATTTTTAATATTTGTAGGTTTTAAACTCTCTCTACGGGCAAATTCCTGGAGACAGAGCTGTCACTTTCCTTTTATGTTAGTAGTTGTTTTCCCTTTATTATCCCCAAAACAGTCCTTATACTTCTGAGCAGAAAAAAGAAGATCATTGCTCTACTCTGATAAAATACAGGCCCTGCGTTTTCTCCATATTTGTTTCCTGGTTTTTATTGATTGATTTTTTTCCCTCTTATTTATTGGTATTTTTATTGGAGGATGAGGGGTTGCTTCTTTACCTTAAAATATGAGGAATAAATAATTTTTTAAAAGTCACATGCTATGTAAGTGAGTTAGTTGTGTTCAAGAGAAACATACAAACTCTACCTGATAAAAGAAATGTTCATCGTGGCTGCTTCGGGTTTCTTTGCTGGGATGGTCAGTTCTGGTTTCGTCTGTGTGCAAGAGCTCGCGTCACATTTGGGACATCCAGGCATCTTTCAAACCTCACAGGCTAGAGCTGGTAGCATAGTTTCCCACCTGAAGTTTGAACTGAAACAACTTCTCATTTCAGATTGTCTCCTACCTACTTGATCTTCCAGAAAAAGATGAAGAAGAAGTAGAGCGAGCACAGATCAACAGTTTTGACAGTCTCTGGGGAGAGACAGGTACTTCTCATGGACATTACTCCCTTTTTTCATTAATGTGTTGAGTTTGTGTGAAGATACTGTACATCTCCCACCCTGATTTCTCCTCTGCATACCATTGGCAGTCTCTGTCGCATGGCTTTTGTACTGGAGATTGATTCAGCCAAAGTAAAAACTCAGGCAGCGTCCTTCTTCCAATCCTCTTTCCCTTTGGATTCTCCAAGTCATTAGCACCAGAGTCGTCTTTCAACCAAAACTTTAGCCTGCTCTTGTTTCCAAATATTTTTAAAAGACTGAAAGTTTCCTTACAATGTGCCAAACCAGAGCAGAAAATAGTTGTGGCCTCTCTTGTCTTTTATGGGACTCTTGTAGCAGTTAGGTATAAATATTTCTCCCATCAAAAGAACTCTACCGGCAGTTGTAAACCAGGAGGTTAAATTTTTATCCACACCTCTGACTTAACCAAGTGTTATCATGGCAGAGTGGTATCTGATGTGATTAAACTATATATTCTGAGTAAAGTTGCTGTCTGGATGCAAAATGAAGATACCACCCTATAAGCCACAGCTCCCTGCATTCCCTCGATCTGTCGCCAAGAGATGTCTATATTGCTTGGTACTTACTACACAAACAGAAGCTTCTTCCTTGTGGCCTTCGCAGGAAATGATTGTTGTCTTTCCCCCAACTCTAAACTGGAACATCTGGAGAAACATTAATAACCTTTTATGTGTTGTTATGAAACCAGGGCAATGAAAGCTGTGGAGTCACCAGTTACCACAGATCTGTGTCATATTTGCCAGGAAAACTAGACCAATATTGAGATGGCCAACTTAGGGGGAATATTTTCTTAAACAAAGAGAATGTGTGTTTCAGTTAGAGTCAGAGTGTTATTAAAAATAAGGGAAGCACTTCGGTTCATTTAAAATTTATCACGACCTATCAAATTATGATGTTTCCATTCATGGCAAATATCATAGGTAGGTTTCATGGCTTCTTTAACATCATGTAGAATGGTCCAAAGCTCGGGAATTTGCCTCTCCAACAATCCCTCCCTCCGTAAGCGCCAAAAGGGAACAGATGCCAGGCAGCTGCAGCTTAAGAGCCCATGACAGATTAAAGGAAAATGTGCAGCTGGAAACAGCTGCCGTCTCTGGGACTCTACCCCACGGGAAGCCAGGGGACAGCCTGAGGGGCAGGGACTGACCAGGACGCTGGCCATCCTGAAGCGTGTATGTTGTCATTGAGAGCTGCAGAAGGGACATGGTGTTTTACCGTTCCCATCAGCATGGCCTTGCCCAGCACAATGTTGCTGAACCTCCCAACAGGCTCCTTTTGCCAGCCATGCACGTTGGAACCCCAGGGGAGGGCGGAAAAAAAGTATGGCCTGATACGGATAATGGGTAGGAATTATAAGGCTAACAATCATAGTGATGAATATCAAACACATTCTAGTGCTATACTTGAAAGAATTTCTTAAAAATATTCAAGAAGGGAGTGAACTAAGTGGAAGACTTATTTTCATTGATATGAATTTCTTATTAGAATAAAACTTTATGGGGGCACCTGGGTGGCTCAGTCAGTTAGACGTTGAACTCTTGATTTCAGCTCAGGTCATGATCTCAGGGTTGTGAGACTGAGCCCTGTGTCAGCTCTGCACTGAGCGTGGAGCCTGCTTGGGATTCTCCCTCTTACTCTGCACCTCTCCCCCACCACTCCCTGCCAAATAAATAAATAAATAAAAATTTATGGCCACAGGACTTTTTTAAACATCTCACTTTAACATGCGCAACGAAGTTGTTACATTAATTTATTTAAATATGTACCATATCTCAAGATTGTAAAAAAATCAAAGCTTCATGTCAGTTGGCTTATAATTTCAGCATTATAAACATAAAATACTGTTTAAATAGTGCTGAAATGAAATGCATCTGTAATACAGTTTATAGGTCTGTAAATAGTTATTCGGCTTCAGGAAAATTTCTAGGAAATAATGTCTGTGCTATGCAAAAATCTCCCTATACCTCCCCACTAATATAGAACAGACAATGAGTTGCTCTTCTATCTATAGTGATAGATTTAATAAATATACATATTCCTTTCTGCCTTATAGCACATAATTATTTGAAATATATAATGATCTAGTGAATTGTGATGTTTTCTCCAATGACGAAATCTTAAACCTGTCCCCCTTATATAGAGAGTGAAAGTCTGTGACCTGCAGCCAACTGGTTGGGTCTCATACCTATAACCCTGGTCTAAACAACACGATTTTTACCTAAGGAAAATCAAATGGTTGTGACGGTCCCAACAATCTGTGTCCCTTACTGTATCAAGTCTAAGACACCACTAACTATAGGAAACTATAAAGCCATTAATTTATGTGCCACTACAAAAAAAAAGGAAGCCTCAGCCTTTTAAACTGACACAGTTCTTTATTATCACAGCAATCACAAGATGCATCCACATCCCAGCTTTAGAGATGTTAAAATGTGAAGGGTATTAAAGATGGCACAGATTGCATGGAGCACTGGGTGTTACACGCAAACAATCATGGAACACAACGTCAAAAACTAATGATGTACTGTATGGTGACTAACATAACACAATAAAAAAATGTTAAGGGAAAAAAGTGTATCTTAGAATCAATGAAATTTATCTTAGCATATAGTGAAATAATAATTGAGATATAATTATGGAGAGGATTTTCTAAAAGCAGGTCACTAGAATATCCTGGTTGCTTTTGTCTTCCTTTTGCAGCATCTTTGTTTTTCCAGATAGCATCTGCCTACATCCAGCCTCCACCATCTGGCTGGCCCCCTCCCATCCCATAGAGTTTTCATGGACTTCTTATGGAACAGTACAGTAAAAAAGCAATTAAGGGGGCGCCTGGGTGGCTCAGTGGGTTAAAGCCTCTGCCTTCGGCTCAGGTCATGATCTCAGGGTCCTGGGATCGAGGCCCGCATCGGGCTCTCTGCTCGGCAGGGAGCCTGCTTCCTCCTCTCTCTCTGCCTACTTGTAATCTCTCTCTGTCAAATAAATAAATAAAATCTTAAAAAAAAAAAAAGCAATTAAGGTGACAAGATTGTTCACTACTCCCTCTTCTTCCTTGTCTTACGAGCTTAGACCAAGACCAGCATTAAAAGACTTCTAGCATCTCTAGAGGGCCTGAACTCACTCTCCTATGACCCAAAAGAAGCCAGGAGTTCACAAAATAAACAAGATATGCATAACTCATGCCCTTATCATCCTTTGCCTAAGTTATTGCAACCACCTCCTCACTGATCTTCTTGTCACCCTTTCATGATTCATCTCCATTGTGACTTCTGCCAGAGTGATCTTTGTGAGCCACAATCTGTTGATGTCACTTTCTTGCTTACCACCCTTTATCGACCATTAATGAAGTTATTTAGCGTAGCTCAAGAAGACCAGTCGTGATCTCTAGCCTTATCTATTACCTGGCTTCTCCAGTAACTCCAATAACAATAAACTTGCTGTCTCCCACCTCAGTGCTTTTGCCCATGCTCTCCCTGTGCCTGGCGTGCCTCTCAGTCTTCTGTTTCTCTTTAAGCATCTAGCTCAGATGAACATCTCTTCTGAAAGACCTTCTCAGACACTTCTTCCTCTGTGTTACCTCCATACAACTTACAACTGGCTAGTAATGTTATTTTTATTTGTTATCCTTACTTGACCTTGAGTTCCTTGAGAGCAGAGACAGTGTCTGACAAATAGTTCAATAAATGTTTAGTTAATGTTTTGGATAGCAGTGATCAGATTCTGTCTCCCCAACCACCTCTCTCTCATTGGTCTTGTATGACCTGTCTGTGCTATACTCTTTCACAGTTGCAAATAGATAAACAGAAGAACCATTTGCTTTGCAGCATTCTGTTTAGTGTCCCCAGCCCATCCAAGCAGACTTTGGCTATTTCCCCAGCTTTGAGCTGCATCCTGTCTGCCTCTTCAGACTCCTTAGATATTTCGCTTTGAAAAAGGACCATTTGTGTCAGATAATCTCATCAGCTGCTGACAAGCTGGGGAACAAATTCTGTTACTGGTCTTTTAGGAAGAGATTTGGCTCCAAACTGCTGTGTTTGCTCTAAGAATCAGTTTGTTGCTTTACAGAACCAACTCTACCTTAATCTTTCTTTCAAAAAGTTTTAACAGTTTTTGATAAGACTTAACATAAAATCCAGCCAGAGCAGTTTTTTGCTCTTGGATTTTGAAAAGTACAGATCCCATTGTACATAGCTGGGTTGTTCTGAGATGAAATTGGCCAGCTGTGTTAATGACCATGTCCAGCTATCAGCTGGAGATTCCTACCCAATTACATCATAACCTAAGCAATAGAGATGATACAACAAAGAAAACAGCCAAATGGAACATTCCCTCTCATATAAACGTGTTATCCAATGAGTTGAAATGCACTAGCCAGAGCTGTACAACCCCAGGTTAGTGTGAACAATAGACGTTTCAGCTTTCAAGATGGGAACTGGCTGTAAGTTTTCAGCAGTGTTCTGTGCACTGGCATTATTGGTGAAAGGCTTGATTCTGAAATACTGTCTATATTTTCTCCAGCAGGCTACAAATTCTTTTGTGAAAAAGAATGTATTTGCTGCCCCCCCCCCCCGCCGCCGCCCCGGCCATACACAGGGCATTAAAAGGAAGGTTTGGGCGTAGCTACTTTAAATGAAATCAGAAAGAAGAGTAAGAAATTTTCCAAATCATTTGTTTCATGTACCAACAAGATGGTTGGTTCCTAATGAGTGTCTACCCCAGTCAAGTTATTTCTGTTTCTATTTACTGAGAGCTCATTCATGTATACGTGGGTAAACTAAGCTGTACAACATGATGATTTCCAGTCAAGTTCTTAAGCTACTCTTGGGTTCTGACCCAAGAATTAAAGTTTTTTGTTTTGTTGTGTTTTTTCCTTAACTATTATTAGAACAATCAAGTTGGGTTCTTGGGGCACCTGGGTGGCTCAGTCAGTTAAGCTTCTACCTTTGGCTCAGGTCCTGGGATCAAGCCCCATATTGGGTTCCTTGCTCAGTGGGGAGTCTGCTTCTCCCTCTGTCCCTTCCCCCACCTCCCCGACTTGTGTTCTGTCTCTCTCAGATATAAATAAAATCTTAAAAATATATATATATAACCCCTGAAACAAATAATACATTGTATATTAATTTAAAAAAAAGAAAAGAAATATAAACTTGGCAAAGATCTCTTTGATATAAGGAACAAGACACAAAACTTCTTTGTCAAGTAACTAATCATACCCATCAGTACCTATACTCAGTCACTCAGGGCTTGGAAATGACCCTCACGTTGGATAAACCTGTGCCCTCCTGTGAGGAATAGGACAGAAATGCCAATGTTAAGAGTTCCAAAATAAAACTAAAAATACACATAAGACAAGACAGATACATCTAGTTTGAGTGAATATATCTTCTAAAACTGTCACATTTCCCTTTATAAATTCTTCTTATCCTTGAGGAAAGAAAAGATTACTTGGAGACTTAGCTTAGTGGAAGTTACGGGTAGTTTGACTTTACATATGAATCAACTGTGTTTGACCAAGCCCAAAGACAAAATGCCACCAGTTGCACTTGAATGAAAAAAATTTCAAGTGACCATTTGATTTGAATTTCAGTTGCTTTCCTAATTAGACACCAGCATTTGCAAACTAGAATATTATCTGCACTTTCCAAATACTATCTTTTTCTGATTTGCTGTTGGAGTAGGTGGCCATGATCAAGGAAGGACTTGCTGGCCACCACATCAGGTGTCCAAGTCAGTTTGGGAAAAAAGTTCCCTATCCTCTTTCTTTAAAAAACACAATTCCTGCTACCTTGTAACAGTGTTTACTGTCCTCTCCACTCTCCTCCATTCTTTAAAACACTGAACCTATGCATTTGAGACACCATGGACAAATGAAATATATATATATTTGTTCAAATCTGGACTTACTAGGAAAATCTACCTCCAAATCCCTCTTGCTACTATGGACACAGTGCTCAGAGAATGAAAGTGGCACTCATGAATCTCCACTCTCTCAGAGATCATAAACAGACAACAGCACAAAAAGAAGGTTTAAGTTTCTCCCTGTTGTGTCCCTTATAGTCACTATGGCTATTTTTATTTTCAGTGACTCCATTGTTTTATACTTAGAAAAGCCTTTGTCACACCTCTTCTCTCATCTTTAAGACTATTACCTTGAACAGTTCTGACCCTCTATATGAAAATGGTTGCAAAGGTACTCGAAAGTTCCGTCTCAACTAATGAAGGAAAAAAAAAAAAAAGAAAAGTAAACTGGTCCAAGCCCCTGAGGCTGCCATTCCTGACTTTTGTTCTTCAGGCTTAAGGGCCCAGAAGTGGAGGTTGGCCAGAAATGGTTCCTAGCTAATTCTAAAAAGGACTTACTTGGGGCGCCTGGGTGGCCCAGTCAGTTAAACGTAGGCTGAGGTCATGATTCCAGGGGACTGTGCGTCAGGCTCCCTGCTCCGTAGAGCCTGCTTCTCCCTCTTCCTCTGCAGCTCCCCCTGCTTGTGCTCTCTTGCTCTCTTTCTGTCAAATAAGTATATAAAATCCTAAATAAATAAATAGGGGCACCTGGGTGGCTCAGTCATTAAGCGTCTAACTTCAGCTTGGGTCATGATCCCAGGGTCCTGAGATCAAGCCCCTGCATCAGGCTCCCTGCTCAATGGAGAGCCTGCTTCTCCCTCTCCCACTCTGCCTGTTTGTATTCCCTCTCTTGCTGTCTCTCTGTCTCTGTCAAATAAATAAATAAAATCTTCAAAGATAATAATAAATAAATATTTAAAAAATAAAATAAAAAGACCTTTCTCTGCAAAGACCCTCTCTCTACATTCCACCCATGCATACACACCTGTGAAAGGTTTGTAGCTAAGAAGAGATACCAAAAAAAGAAGTAAGTCAAAATTAGGGAAGACAGTCTAGGTAGGAAAAATGAAGCCAAGTAAGTTTAATCAAAGGTGATTTTCAGTAAGTTTTTATTACAGTTGTCTCCATATATTGCAAGCCCACTTAAATGTGGTTTTATTCATGATTTTTCTTTAAAAATTTCCTTCATGGCAAAAGTAGCCACTATGATGCTTGGAGGTCAAGTAGCAGTTAACGTTGATCAAGCCCAGATAGACTGCCGTGCTCACACAGAGGGCTGGGGAGGGCAAGACCTGCCTGTTCTCAGTCCGTGTTCTCTGCTCTTAGCACTGACAGCTGCAGCCGGGAGGGGCAAACTGGAGGTGTGCCGTCTGCTCTTGGAACAGGGGGCAGCAGTGGCCCAGCCAAACCGCCGAGGGGCAGTGCCCCTGTTCAGCACTGTTCGCCAGGGCCACTGGCAGGTAAGCAGGGTAGCTCCTTCCAGTCCCTCAGGTAGGGTGAGTTCTAGGCAGGAACATCTGAAGCAGAGAGAGGAAAAAAAAATCACGTTACTCACGAGTCATCGGGTTTGAGGACTTGGGCCGTTGTTATTAGTATTCTGGTTCACTGAGAAGATGTCAGAAACCTAACATTCAAAATCATCATCATGATCTCAATTGCACAGAAGGACTAGCTCTTTCTGGCCTGGTCATGGAGTGACCTGCTTCTCACATTTCGCGGTATCCACAGGTCCTCTGAAAGATTCATATCCCAACAGATCCCTGCTAACAGGTGTCTTTGCAGGTGTCTCAGACTTGCTAAAAGAAAATGTGGTGTACGTAAATTCTAGCTATGCAGTCTTTCCAGAGGCACTTTATTATATTCACTTCAGTCATGAATAGTCACTACAGGCAGGCTAGCAACCCCTAGAGGCCAATAAAATAGCACTCGCATAGGTAGTGAGTGACTTGTGTCGGAGCTTCCCCTGTGGGATTGTTTCGTCTACATCTTGGCCTTTTGTATCTTAAATTCTTTTTCACTTAGAGGATAAGTCAAACATTCAGAGTTGAATTCTCGTTCGGCTATCCTTCAGAGAGTCAGAGATCAAACCACATGATCAAACCTTCAGAGAGTCAGAGATCAAACCACGTGGTACTGGGACTCTAGAGGAATTGAAGGGACCCTTGCAGTAGAAAGTTACATGGAGAGGTGATTGGTCTGTACGGCAGGAGGGGATCCCGCAGTGCAGGGAACGACCTGCACGTGTGTACTCAGTGGCTCTTCCTGGCTCATTACTCCCTGTTTCTCTGCACGTACAGATTGTTGATCTTTTACTCACCCATGGAGCTGATGTCAACATGGCAGACAAGCAGGGTCGTACTCCTCTGATGATGGCTGCCTCCGAAGGCCATCTAGGAACTGTGGACTTTCTACTTGCACAAGGTCAGTCTTGGGATGCCAGAGCTGCATGGTCAGTGCCTATAATAACCCAAGGAACGAGTGATGGATTCTGAGAGATGTTAAGAATAGATATTATTGGGGCACCTGGGTGGCTCCGTCGGTTGCACGTCCAGACTCTTGGTTTCAGCTTGGAGCATGATCTCATGGTCTCGGGATCAACCCCTGCATTGGGCTCTGTGCTTAGCAGGGAGTCTACTTGAGTTTCTCTCCCTCTGCCCCTCCCCTCCCATGCATGTGCACGCATGCTCTCTCTCTCTCAAAATAAATCTTAAAAAAAAAGGATATGTATTATGAATCTAGTTGGTTAAATGTGAAAGTCCATCTCCTCTCCTCTTACATACAGTGGGACCCTTTAACTCTGATATTCTTTGTTTCCTTACGGCTTAGGGGAGTTTTGGTATTCTAATCAAATTAACATATTCTAAATTCTCTAATTCAAACCTGTAATCTCCAAACTTTTATTTTTTTAATATACACCCAATAGTTGTTCATCTTCTAAGGACTGTGTTTTTTCTTTAGTTTTTATCAATTCTTTTGTAAGCCTGCACAACTAGTATTTTTCTTATATCCGAAGGAGACAAAGGTTAAGACAATTGCTGGCAGAGGGTCCCTATTTGAAAAATCAGGATATTATCTTCTGTTTTAATAATTTCCTTTTGACATTAACATTCACATAATCCTGGTGAATGGGAAATAAGTTAAAGAAATTGTGGTCACACCACCTTCAAAAGCATTTTGGTCTCCTCTTGATTGCTCTGACCTCAGTCACCTATGCAAAAGGAGTGAATGAGGGAGGACTTTTGTAAAAGGAAAACTCAAGTCACTGTTGGCTCTACAGTACCATCTAGTGGACTTTGAGCATTTACATGAAGCAGGAGATAGTGTGATTGTGTCCAAGCTAATGACTTCATTCCAGTTAGCCTTCCCTATTAGTAAAATGGACCTAAGCATTTATAATTATATCTGTGGGCACATTCCCTTCAAGGAATCCAGGCTCCTGAAGGATGAATCCTAACCAGGCCAGCACAACCGAGGGTAGTTGAGTTAAGAAGAAAACGAGGTTTCTTCTAAGATTTCAAACTAAAACTCAGTCAGAGATTTACTAGATCTTTAGCTGTATCCTCCAAAGAAGATGTATGTGTTTCCACAGCCTCAGACTCGCAATTCTGGGTCAGAACCAGAAAACCACTCTCCCGGTATGCAAAGTGGTTCTGGCTTCCCCAATACAAGGCAACAAACAAGTCTGGTTTCGTGATATCTGTGTACCTAGATTCCCAGGATAAGATGTGGCAGGAATAAAAGTCCCAGAACAACCTAAGTCTGCTGGAAAAGGCAAGACCTCTTCAGCCACTGATAACTCTTAGATCACTGCACAGTGTCTGCCACATACCAGTGGAAGCTTATCAGACAGATTCCAGAGATTTGTTCTCCCTTACCCTTGCAGACATGCTGGTCTTTGTACTACCGATCTTCCTCAACTTATGATGGGCTTACATCCTGATAAACCCAAGCTGAAAATATCCTAAGTTGAAAATACTGAAAAATCCAAGTTGAAAAATCCTAAGTTGAAGATGCATTTAAGACACCTACCCTATGGAACTTGCTTAGCCTTGTCTACCGTAAATGTGTTCAGAACACTTATATCAGTCTGCAGTTGGGCAAAATCATCTAACACAAGCCTACTGTATAATAATGCTGAATATCTCATGTAGTTTATCGAATACTGTACTGAAAGTAAAAAACACAGTGGTTGTAAGTGTATCTGTTGTTTATGCTCGTGATTGTGTGGCTGCTGACTTGCTGGGCTCCCTGCTGCTGGCCAGCATTACAAGAGATCATCGTACCACACATCACTAGCCTGGGACAAGGTCCAAGTTCAAGATTCACAGTACATTTTCTACTGAATGTGTATCACTCTCGCACCATCATAAAGTTGAAAAATTATTAAGTCAAACCATCAAAAGTCAGGGATCCTCTGTAGTTCCTTTTTTCACACTTAAATCAGAGATTTCAACGGAATCAACAAATCCTGCAAACATTTATTTAGCCGACATCACTTGCAGAACACTCTACCAGTGCTGTGCCAGTGAGTGATTTTCTTTTAACTGATACACTGCAGTCTGTACCCTCCAAGACTCTGTAATCTGGCAAGGAAGAGATGAAACGAAGATAAATATCTGAAAAGCAGAGAATCCTAATTGCTCTGTTAAAGGTATTTGAGTTAGGAAAGGACAGACTTTGAAAGTGAATAAGAAGGTTTCATGTTTAGGGAGGGGAGCATGAATGAAAAGTCAACGAGATCCAGCGCACAATGGTTTGGGGAAATAACGTGAGTTGTCCAGTGAAGTACACGAGGGCTTTTGGGAAGTAAAATTGGAAACGTATGTGGAAAGAAAGTGAAAAGGAACAGATTAAAAGGTTTTGGACTTAATTCTGAAGGCAATGGGGAGCCTTTCAAGATTTTGTAAAAGGGAATTGATGCCAGAGTTGTGCTTTAAAAAAAAAGTCCCTCTGGCAGTAGTGCGAATAGTCGATTTGATGGAGGAATTATAATGGGCCGGGGGATCAATTAGGAAGCATTGTAATAGATGAGAGGTAATGAGGCGCTAATCCAGGTGCAGTAGCTGTTAGAATAGAACAGAAGGACCAAGTACAAAAACGTTTTGGACATAAAAAGTAATTACATGTAGGAAATAATGACAATTGAGTTAAAGATAACTCCAAAGTTTTAAAACGGATGTTTGGAAGAAGTGTGAGTCCATTAATTGCAAGGGGAAAAAAAGAGAAGGGGAAGATTACATATTGAATTTTGGATGCATATTGAATATATGGGTTTATGTCATATGTATCTCCTATTAATTTCTTCAATTCCAGCTTTCCTTATCTTTGGAAAATCAGCTTATCTGTAATATACATCCAGAACCTTCTTAGCCTGCTTCTTCCACCGTTGGAGGCTCTGTCCAGGGAATTTATATACCTTCCATCTGAGAAACTCCTTAGATTCTCTCCCACATTCAAAGTCATTCTGTGTTAGAGTCGATTTCTTTGTAAACTATACCATTATGAAGAGAGAACCCAGTATATAAGTGGCTGTCATCAGGGTGAGAGGTATGGTACCTTCCAGCCCTTCGTCTTGCTGCAGGAAGCCACAAAGTCTGGTTGTCAGGCCTCTAGGGGTAAAAACACATAGGCTGGTTAACTGCCGAGTAGACCCCGAGCCTGTTGTGGTACATCCTAAGCTTGATCTGACCTCTGAGTCCTGTCTAGCTGAGGCGACGGCCCGGAAAGTGTTCTTTACGCAGTAAGCTGATCCTAATTTAGTTAGTGTGCCATGTCCCCGTGTGAAAAGAATTTTCTTAGGTACTCTTCAAAACTAGCAAAGAAATGATAGGCCCTTTGCCATCCAAGAGCTTACAGTCTAGGCTAAGAACGAAATATATATTGAACTTTAGACTAATTACAAAACAGTGTTTCGAGTATGCTTGATCCTTATGGAAGAAAATAGAAATGTTGAAGAGAAACAGATGTAGAATACCAAAAAGACTAAAAAGAGAGTGGGGATGGGATCATTGAAGGCTGACGAGTTTAATTAAAGTCTGAACTTCCTTGTGGCCTAACCTCAGTCTCTTCCCATGAGTTCATCTCCCTACGTTCTAGGGAGAGAGAACGTGGTCTGGTACAATCGCCAGTGATAAATGTGGACCGAGCTCCTGCTTTATGAGAATCTCTCCAGGAGTTTATACTGTTCCAAAGGGAAGACTTTTGCTGCTTCCTGAAAACATTCACTGAGAATTTATTACCTGCAAGTAGGGTACATAAAAAAAGATGAAGAACAGAATAAGGTGACATGTGTTAAGCACATTCAAGACGAGGTGAACAGTGAACCAGCAGAAGCTTCCTGCAAACGCGGGGGATTCAAAATGGTCCCTAGAGAATGAGTAGAAGTGAGGCAGGAATGAAAAGATTCCCCACGTGGGAGCAAGTGTGCCCAGAAGTGAGGCTACAGGAATATTGTGGGAGAGTCAGGAGGCCGTGAGCACATCCACGTGGCCCAAGTAGAGGATTCTGTGTGGGGCGTGATGGAATTTAAGCATGAGAATCAGCCTTGTGGAGGACCCAGGCTACCCCGTAAAAACAACTGGGCTCTCTTCTACCGAGAGCTTGTAGGATCAGGGTTTTTTTTAACAGTTTTATTGAGAAAGAACTCCCCTCCCAGAAACAAAAGCTGTGCTTTGGTAGAGCATTCAGCTTGGGGACCAGCTCTCCCTCCTGCTCTGGATGGTCCCGTGTTTCGTGTTTCCTCAGCCCCGTGTTATACTCGCTCTTGTAGGTGCTTCCATTGCTCTAATGGACAAAGAAGGACTGACAGCCCTCAGCTGGGCTTGTCTGAAGGGTCATCTCCCAGTAGTTCGTTCTCTGGTGGATAATGGAGCTGCTACGGACCACGCCGACAAGAACGGCCGCACCCCACTGGATCTGGCAGCTTTCTACGGTGATGCCGAGGTGGTGAGTGCCTTTACACGCACCTTTGGGAGGTAGAGATAGGGAAGGTTCTCCATCCGTAATGTTATCAGGGGTTAAGAGTAGAGTAACATGTTGATGATTCCCAATAGAAAGTTCTTGGAGGACACCTGGGTGGCTCAGTTGGTTAAGTGTCTGCCTTTGGCTCAGGTCATGATTTCGGAGTCCTGGGATCGTGTTCCACATCGGGCTCCCTGCTCAGCAGGGAGTCTGCTTCTCTCTCTCTCAAATAAAGACATAAAGTATTAAAAAAAAAAAAAAAAGAGAAAGTTCTTGGAACTGTACTTGCTAGAGGACAAGAATATTCAAAACACCACTAAAGACCAAGAATACAAGTACGGCCTGAAATCCCGTGGCTAGCCAGCCTGATTCAGACCAGCGGTTGAATAAAGTCCAGGCACCAGCCAGAGCCCTCAGGGGGGCGGTGCTGAGCCATTGCACTTGTGTTAACTGTTCTGCTTGACCCACGTCCTAGGTCCAGTTCCTGGTGGATCACGGGGCCATGATCGAGCACGTTGACTATAGTGGAATGCGCCCTCTGGATAGAGCAGTGGGATGCCGGAACACTTCTGTCGTCGTCACTCTTCTGAAGAAAGGAGCCAAGATAGGTAGGAGAAAAGAAGAAGGTGCTGGCCATCTGTGCCCAGGGGCCAGACTGGTCCAGTGGTCTGGCTGCCCTGGGTGTTTGGTGTGAGTGTGTATAGTTTCCCCTCTGCCCTGGCCCAGTTGTTGTCCAAGTGAACAGAAAGGCTCTGGGCCCAGAGAAAGCACCCTCGGAGCCCTGGTCTGAACTACTCTGTGTCCAGAATCACCTGGTTACCTGCCGTGCCCCTCGTCGCCTTCGCCAGGAGGCCGCTCTAACCTTAAGCACATCTTCGTGCTAATGCCTCTGTGCCAGCCCCACCCCATGAGCCCCCTCGACCCCCGCACTGCCGTGAGCCTCTGCTTTCCCTGCTCTGTATGTGCTTCAGACTCTCCAGTCCCCGCTGCTGCTGTCCCATCTGCTCCCCCATCCCACGGACCTGTAGGCGAGGGTTGGCTGATATGCTGGCTTTTTTGCTGCCTGCCTCTCACTGCTGCTTTTTCCTTCTTTTTTTTTTTTTTTTTTCACCTTCATCCATTTTTTTTTCCTCTCCTACAACTTTTTGTTTTCTCCTTTCTTTGAAGGTTGTCAGACGTTACCGAGTCGCCCACGAGGTATATTTCACCGCTGTCAGCATCAGGCGTGGTCTGATGGCTTGGTCAGCTTTGCCTTCTCCTCTTTGATTTAGCCTGCATGAGTTCCCTACACCTCTAATCTTTTAATTTACTTCACCTTAAAAGGAGATTTTTTTTAACGACTGTTGTAGAGAATAACTTGAACTTTTTGATAACTAACCCTGAAAAGCCTAGTTGGTAAATAATTCAGGCGTCTATAAACTAATCAGTTTAACCTCTTCTTTCTCTTTGTGGGTAAAGTAGTCCTCAGTCATGTTGGCTTGTTTCACGTCTTTTGACATTCGAACTGTGCTCCTGATTCAAAGTAAATCCCAGGGAGGCCTATTCAATACTTATAAATTAAGGGAGCCTTTAGAATCTTTAATGGTTTCCCTTTCTGCAAAGTACATGTTTTTAAATTAAGAGACTAAACAGCTAGGTATTTTGAGTCCCGGGTTCTAAAACAAACCGCCCTTTTTGGATTTTCTAAATCTCTTGGTGACATTTGATGTAAACTCTTTCTCCGAATGACCTCGTTTAAAACAACGGCAGACTAAGCCATGGCCTGCCCGAATACAGCACGTTGGCAAGGCTTTGCTGCCCTCCTGTGGTGCAGGCTCAGACAGTTCAGATGTTCTTATTTTAAGGTGAATACGAATCCAGCTCAGCTTCTTGGCAGTGGGAGTCCCTAAGATACTCCCAGGTCTAAACGATGAGGAAGTTGTTGTGGAGCAAGTTGTTCTCTCAGCAGAAATCCCCCAGGATGTTTTTTTCACCTAGCTTCCTGCCACCCTTACATTGTCTGAGTTTTTTACCCATCATGCATCCTGTACACTACAGGTCCAGCCACATGGGCGATGGCCACCTCCAAACCAGACATCATGATCATCCTGTTGAGCAAGCTGATGGAAGAGGGGGACATGTTTTATAAGGTGAGGGGGGGGGAAGGAACAGTTTCCTCAAAGCGGCCACTGACTGTTCTCTACCTGTAGAATCGACTAAAGTCTTGACAGTCTCATCCTCTGCTCTAGAGGCAAAGGGAGATTCCATCCCTCAATGATGGGCTCCTAAATTGACCATCCTGAGTTTTTAATTTCCCAACAAGAGAGCTAGAGTGGCCTACGTAAGCCTGCAGCTGATCAACTCAAAGACCTAATTTTATCCGGTCACTAATAGGCTATTCCCTAGTTTCTGCATGGAATCTCCTAAGTGGGACCTGGAAACTCATGGGACAAATAAAGTGAAATTATGTAGTACAGATATTTCTAGTCTGTGGGAAAGAGACATTGATCTTCGCTTTGACATTTAATATATATCTATATGTAGATTTAAAAGTGTATAGTGATAATAGCTTGTCAACATCCCTGAGTAAGATAAAAAAAGCAAGACAAATAGCAATTATAAGATTTTCTTTAAGTCACTCGCTGAATGACAACAAAAAACATATGGAGTCTTTTTGTAGTCACAATTCAAGCAGAAGGCTCCAGGACCCTAACACAGACTCTCTCTCCCATGGCCTATAGGAAATCCCAAAAGAACGTTACATGACAGGGCACTGACTGGCTCAGTCAGAAGAGCATGTGACTCTTGATCTCAGGGTTGTGAGTTCGAGCCCCAAGTTGGGTGTAGAGATTACTTAAAAAAAAAGAAGAAGAACATTACATGTCTCAGTTACCTAGTATGTTAAGATTAGCGGCATCTTCTTCTCCTAAAGGTAAACATAAATCCATCCTCACTGAGACATCAGGCGCAAAGATGGGAAATGATTATGAAGCGCGTTATTTCTACCTCTCACCCACCCCTGTGTAAGGAATGTTTTGAGTTCCTGGGAGAAGAGTTTTATTTCCTGAGGACCCTCCATGTGAAAGTCATGAGAATCTAGGAATCTTGGGCTTCTAGGGAACTTGAGTCCAGACCCACCCAGGATTTCACATGACTTCCAAGAAGGGCCTCATTACTCCAGGTGTCATATTTATGGACTTGGGGATAGCATTGCTCTCAAGAATCTAAACCCTGGTTAAAATATAACTTCTCATATTCCAACACAAGGAGTCCTACCTCCTAATGAGGATAGGCAGAGCTACTACTGTTCCTACCCAGAATTCTACCTTGGTAGACTCCAGATCTTTCCGTGATGGAAGGTGCTGAAGAGAAAACGAAAAGATCAGGCTCCCTGATGGAGTTGCAGCTGCACAGAAGGAATAGAACAAATTAAGATTGGCTGAATGAAGTGGAGATGCCTCCCGCATCCTTCTGACCTCAGCTGATAGATTTTCATTTGTTTTATTTTATTTTTATTTAGCGTGTATGTATATATGTATTTATTTATTAGCTGATAGACTTTCAGATACAAAATGTAAGGAAAATTCAAGGCTCCTGTTAGCAGGTCCCTAAGTTGGTCCTAGATTTACTTCGTCTTGGAAAATCCCTCCTACACAGAAGGCACACAAATTCTAAACTTCTCTACTAATTTCACCCTACCCCAAGCCTTTTCTAAAAACAGGGGAACACTGACAACTATTTATGCAGTGAGGTTAGGGAAGCAACATAGACCGTTTTAGCTCCTACCTCTTCTGTGAGGAAGAGAATGACCTCTTCTAGAGGACTGGCAAGGAGGAGCATCAAACAGCAAGAGTTTTCCAGGCAAGCCGGAAGTAAATAACTCTGGAGTAGTTGGGACTAGGAAATGGTATGTGTCCCAGGGAGGTCAGGTCAAGCAAGAAAAAGCTCCTTTGAAATGAGCAAGATCAGTCTCTTGGGAATCTGGTTGGGAAGCTGGTTTGGTTCTCTGGCTTGTGTCTTGGGTCTCCCCTTCGACCTTGCCCTTCCTGCCAGGTGACTTTCCTGTTGAAAAGACTGGACCCTCTTCTCTCACCACCGGGGCCAGACCTACTCCCCAGGCTGGTGTTTGGGAGGGCTGACTTAATAATCACTGAAGAAAGGAGGAGGGGAGTGGGGCCAGACCTCAGCTGCTCAGCAAACCAACTGTGTGTCTCGCCATCTTCCCCTCCCTTTAGAAAGGGAAGGTAAAGGAGGCTGCCCAGCGCTACCAGTACGCCCTGAAGAAGTTCCCTCGAGAAGGGTTTGGTGAGGACTTGAAAACCTTCCGGGAACTAAAGGTGTCTCTCCTCCTCAACCTCTCTCGATGTCGCAGGAAAATGAACGTAAGTCCCTCTCCTCCCAGCTGCTTCCTACAGCCCTGGAAGCTGACCGTCCACGTCACTCACTGGCTCTTACCAGGCCCCTGGAATCGTTCTCGGCCCCATTTGGAACTTGGTTGTCCTTCACAGAGCACTGACATTTGCAATTTGAAAGAAATCAAGTCGAAGTACGATCCGTATCTTAAACTGTAAAAAAGTTAATGCTGTGGGCACGTTGGGAGCTTTCTGAATTTTTAGTTCCCACTGAAAGTGATTGGAATGCCGTCATCATCGTCTCCCACCCCCGAGGCAGTTTTCTGGCCTTTGGGAAAATGTGAGAGCAGTGGTCACTAGAATTCCAGCTGCAATTAGATAGGAATTGTAGTCACTCCTTTCCTTTCTGGTAGACCCCGAGTCTCTGAAGGAAGGGCTGGGAAGAGGACTCAGGACCATGGACTTCAAGGTTTATTTCAAAGGTTAATCATGAACTTTTCACTCCTTTCCCCATCTTTTTACGCCAGCATGCCATGTCCCTTTGTGTCACAGAGGGAATCTTAGAACTCTTCCTGGTCCTCTGTTACCTCCCAAGTAGTCCTTGGTCCTTCTTGCCTGCCATGCAGAAAGGGTGTCTGATGCCCTCAGCCACTGCTCCTGTGACACGCAGATGCCCCCAGGCCAAGAGCCCTCTCTCGGAGACTGGGAATAGCTGAGATCATGTCAGGAACCTCTGATAGTCCCCACCTGAGGTCTCACAGTTCCTCAGGAGCTAAAAATAATCCACCCCAAAAAAGAATGCTGATGAGTAGAGAGCTCAGCTGTGCGGAAGTGAGATTTCAGCTGCAGGGGCAAGAGGTCTGTCCATTCCAGAGAGGTTGTTTGTGTGTACGACCCTCGTGTCCTCCACCTAAACCCTGGTGATGAGAAGAGCCCTGATGTCCCAGAGAACACAGATATGGCCCGAAGAGGTGGAGTTGCCCTGTGGTGCTGAGGAGAGTGGGGACAGGGTAGCGATTCCTATGGGAAGGGGACGCCCCAGGGGAAGGCAGTGAGGCTCTTCTGTGAGACAGAACCAGTCCGGCAGCACCCAGGGTCCCCCGGGGCACCGGCCAGTGAGAATGAGACAACACGCAGGAGTCACTGCCAGCCCACCACCCTCTCTGTTGCCTAAACAAAAAATCTACTTCTTAAAAGCATTCTAATCTTGCCAGAAACGATGGTTATTGAAAAGGAAAAAGAAAAAATTAAAGACTGGAAACAGTAGCGATAGAAGATGCCTCCCCTAAGATGGAATGCTCCCTCTCTAGCTCCACACTTTTTTTTTTTAAAGATTTTACTTATTTGACACAAAGAGAGAGATCACAAATAGGCAGAGAGAGAGGAGGAAGCAGGCTCCCCGCTGAGCAGAGAGCCAGATTCAGGGCTCGATCCCAGGACCCTGAGATCATGACCTGAGCAGAAGCCAGAGGCTTTAACCCACTGAGCCACCCAGGTGCCCTCTCTAGCTCCACACTTGCTCAGAGTCACCAGTAAGCTCCTGTGGCCTGTCTCCTTCGGTCCCAGAGGGCTCATTATTTTTCCTGCTTAATTTCCACCCCTGCCCCAGGCCTTTGTTCTGCCTCTGGAATCACGCGTGTCACCAGAGGTTACTGTGCTGTCCTAAGGCTTGGACACTGAATGAAAGAAGAGAAAGAACACTCCTTTTAGTTTAATATGAAAGGATACCTTTAAAACTACGGCTTTGTGTCCCAGGTCCCTGATCCCTGTTCCTACATGAGGACAGATGAGACCACGCTCCTCGGGAGCCTCAGTGATCAAGAGATGAGGTGACAGCACAAACCCCAGTCACAGCCAGGGCCCTCTCTTATTTTATTTTTGTTGTTGTTTTCAATGTTTCCTAAGTAAGAAACCAGTTAAGAGAAGGGAGAGGCCATTTACCAAGCATCTGCTCTGTGCTGGAAACAGTGTTTGGGGCTTTCCATTGCATCCTCACACTTCATCCCACCTGTGAAGTAGGTCTGCATGAGAAAACACACCACCCCCTACGAGGGGTCATGGGGTCAGCCAGAGGACTGAACCCAAGTCTGTCGGGCGCCCCGACCCCATCTGGTCTCCATGGTCCGTGCAGTCTCCCTCCCACTGACCTCGTCCTGCTGGCCCTTCCTCACCCCTTAGGAACCGGAGGGATAGCGAGAGTGACAGGAAGCTGAGGAGTAGGGTGAGGCCCTGTGTGAGGCACGTGTCTGGGTTTGCCTCATACATGCATATGTAACAACGGGTCAGGTTTCCAACTTCAGGAGCTCCATTGGGTTCACATTTGGCTGCTGGGCTAGAAGGAGCTTCATTAGAAAAGCAGAAGGAAGGCACATGAGAACTATTTTAATGCTCCTGGGCAGCAGATAAATTCCCAGGGCCACTCAGGGCAAAGGCAGAAGCAACTCCCGGTCTGGGCCACATGGCTAGAGCCATGCCAGGCATGTCGAGAATCCCAGGTATTCCTTCCATAAATGTCAAAGAAATGTACATATAATCTGTTTTATTCCCAAATTGTCTATTTTTCATATCTCTTCAATGACTCATTTGCACACCTATTGTAATGACAGGATTTTGGAATGGCGGAGGAATTTGCTACTAAGGCCCTGGAGCTGAAACCGAAATCTTATGAAGCTTACTATGCAAGAGCAAGGGCAAAACGCAGCAGCAGGTGAGGAGAGAGAGAGAGGCTGACGAGCAAGAGGTCTCTTTTCCGAAAATCTGGCCACGGCAATGTAGGCCATCCTGGGGCATATGTACCCAAATGTGTCTATCCCTGAGGACTGTTAGGGACATGCTTTGGGGACAGTTCCCAGAGCACAGAACTCCGCTTGAGACTGGCAAGTCGTCAGGGCTATGGAGACCTAGAACGTTTCACTTTGGATGGCACCTTTTCCCAAGAAGCTTCTGCCATCTCTCAGTCACTTTTTAAACCCCAGAGCAGACAACATAAAGAGACGCCAGTGACTTAAGAGGAGGTCACTTAAGCAAAACATCCTTCTGGCCCTTTTCGAAGGAAAAGTAGGATGGGTCACTTATACCGCAGGCTCCTCTTTTCCGGTAGGCGTTTGAGGAGTCCTTAGAGTATTTAGTCTTCCTTCTGGAGCTCTCCTCAAGTCTGTTGGCATCAGACCTCCTCCTCACCGAAGTCACCACTACCACCGCACCCTCGTGGAGACAGGAGGTCCCTGCTGCCAGGATTGAGGGGGCCCAAGAGAAATTCCATCCCTGTGTCCATCTGCTGTGGTTTGGCCAAATGGGCAGGAAAGTCTCCAGAAAGACCTAGAACCTGCCATCACTGATCTTTGGATAACTTGTCACTGTCCTTGATGCCTCCTGCCCAGTGTCGCACCCTTCTGCCACACTCTTCCCTGGGAGAGAACTGCTTCGCATTCACTGTTGTGGCCAGGGCGGGATATGGTCCTGAAAAACCAAACCCAGGTTAAGTCTAGTGATGACAGGGGCAATAACATTAGTCTTATGTAGCTGGGGTAAGAAAGTCCTTACAGAAGCTTAACTGTCAAATTCTCTTTTTCCCCAGAGAATTCCTTCCCCACAAGGCCAGTTGCCCCTTTGCTGGGTGATTACTAATAGAGAGGATGGGGCTGTCTGTGAGAGTTTGTGTCCTCATCTGTAAATTAGAACGGAGTTGCCTAGTCAGTGAGCCTGATACCTGCCCAGCTCTGGTGTAGCCGAACGGAGGAGCGACAGTGCTGTGGGGCGAAGGGGAGAAAAGGGCAGAAGGCAGGCTTCTCGCCTAGGATGGAACAGGCCTGAAATTTGGGGCCAAAATATTGAGAATTTAAAGAAAAAATTATGCTGGATCAGCAAGATTTTTAAATATTGTAGTTACTGTTTTGTTCCTAAGCTAATTGACAGTGACCCTGTAAATGACAACCCCACCCAACCCTCATACTGCCTGGTGTGCCTTTGGGCACTAAGAGAATCTTCCTGAAGGGCCTGGCTGGACTGACAAAATGGGGCCACTTCTCTGCTAATCCCAGAGAGGCCAGAAGGAAGACAGAGGCTAAACAGGCTAAGGAAGCATTCTGGGCTCTTCCAGAATGACAGCCTACCTGTCTCCTCCCTTACAAATCAAACGAACCCCCCCCCCAGACTCCCACAGATGCTACCCCCAGTTCTCTGCAGCAGTGCCCGCGTTCTCAGCTCTTGGTGGTTCCTGTTGATTCAGAATAACTCCAGTTCCTATGTTTACATTTTGTCAAGCAGACAGTTTGCAGCAGCCTTAGAGGATCTGAACGAGGCCATCAAGCTCTGTCCAAACAACCGTGAGATCCAGAGGCTCCTGCTGCGAGTGGAGGAGGAGTGCCGCCAGGTGCAGCCGCCGCCTCAGCAGCCGCCGCAGCCGCCACTCCCCGAGGAGACGGAGCCCGAGCCGCAGCACGAGGACCTCTACTCTGTACAGGATATATTCGAGGAGGAGTACCTGGAACAGGATGTGGAGAACGTTTCCATCGGCCTCCAGACCGAGGCCCGGCCCAGTCAGGGGCTCCCGATAATCCAGAGCCCGCCGTCCTCCCCGGCCCATCGGGACTCAGCCTACATCTCCGGCTCACCGCTCGGCTCGCATCAGGTTTTTGACTTCCGTTCCAGCAGTTCCGTAGGTTCCCCCACCAGACAGGGCTATCAGTCCACCTCACCCGCTCTTTCTCCAACTCACCAGAACTCTCACTACAGGCCCAGCCCCCCCCACACCTCCCCAGCCCACCAGAGCGGGTCTTACCGCTTCAGCCCCCCGCCCGTGGGAGGACAGGGCAAGGAATACCCGAGCCCTCCCCCGTCCCCCCTCCGGAGAGGCCCTCAGTACCGGGCCAGCCCTCCAGCTGAAAGCATGAGTGTCTACAGATCCCAGTCGGGCTCACCCGTGCGCTATCAGCAAGAGACAAATGTGAGTCAGCTTCCTGGCAGACCGAAATCGCCATTATCCAAAATGGCCCAGCGGCCCTACCAGATGCCTCAGCTTCCTGTGGCAGTTCCCCAGCAAGGGCTCAGGCTACAGCCTGCCAAGGCCCAGATTGTGCGAAGCAACCAGCCCAGCTCAGCAGTTCATTCCAGCACCGTCATCTCCACGGGGGCCTATGGCCAAGTGGCCCACTCGATGGCTAGTAAATACCAGTCTTCACAAGGAGACATGGGAGTAGGTCAGAGCCGGTTGGTTTATCAAGGGTCAATTGGGGGGATCGTAGGGGATGGGAGACCCGTGCAGCATGTCCAGGCTAGCCTGAGTGCGGGTGCCATCTGTCAGCATGGAGGGTTGACCAAAGAAGACCTTCCACAGCGACCTTCCTCAGCATATCGAGGCGGTATGAGATACAGCCAGACGCCACAGATCGGGCGTAGCCAGTCCGCATCCTACTACCCAGTCTGTCACTCAAAACTAGATCTGGAGCGTTCCTCCAGCCAGCTAGGTTCCCCTGATGTGTCGCATTTAATCAGAAGACCTATCAGTGTCAACCCCAACGAAATCAAGCCCCACCCACCAACTCCCAGGCCACTGCTGCACTCCCAGAGTGTCGGCCTCCGCTTCTCTCCATCCAGCAATAGTATCTCTTCAGCCTCCAACCTCACTCCTACCTTCCGGCCGTCTTCCTCGATTCAACAAATGGAGATCCCCCTAAAACCGGCATATGATAGGTCATGTGACGAGCTGTCCCCAGTGTCTCCCACTCAGGGAGGTTACCCCAGCGAGCCCACCCGATCCAGGACCACACCATTCATGGGGATCATAGATAAAACAGCCCGGACTCAACAGTACCCCCACCTTCACCAGCAGAATCGGACCTGGGCCGTGTCATCCGTGGATACCGTTCTCAGCCCCACGTCTCCAGGCAACCTGCCTCAGCCTGAGTCCTTCAGTCCACCATCATCCATCAGCAACATTGCCTTTTATAACAAAACCAACAATGCACAGAATGGCCATTTGCTGGAGGACGATTATTACAGCCCCCATGGGATGCTGGCCAACGGGTCCCGCGGAGACCTCTTGGAGAGAGTCGGCCAGGCCTCCTCATACCCCGACGTGAAGGTGGCTCGGACCCTCCCTGTGGCTCAGGCATACCAGGACAACCTGTACCGGCAGTTGTCCCGGGACTCTCGACAAGGGCAGACATCCCCTATCAAACCAAAGAGACCATTTGTGGAGTCTAATGTTTAAAAGACGTTTGTTGGAGTGAGACCCATATGTTTTCACTGCACATTTTCAGGCTTGGTTTCCACATTTGAGGTAGTTCTCTGGCTTAATTTCTCATGTAGTTTCTGTGTGGTGTTCAGAGGTGGCAGCCCTCATGCTGGAGTTCTTTGCATGCAGCCGACCGGGACGCTGGCCTCCAGCGAGCCAGGACTTCAGTTTCTCTCGTCCGTGCCCCAGCCACATGCTCTCTCCCTCCCTTCCGAAGCCAACGAGGAGATTGTTGTGCCGTGTGCTTTAACCCAGGGAGATCAGACACACTGGTCAGCTTTTTCCAGGAGACAATCGCTTTCACTGATGTTCTCGTTGTGTGAATGTCTTTCTCCTTTTTTACAAAAATAAGGTGTTCTCGTTTGTTTTCTTCTAGGAACTTTAGAAAGAGTATGACGCCCCTTTGCCTTCGCATTCTTATCCAGTGTTATCCAATAGCCAGCCCCAGTGCATTCTTGTGTCATGGTCTCCTCCCCTGGACTGCCAGCTCCCTGCAGGCATCAGGTCTAGAATGTTCATTTAGGTTATTGCTGGTCTTCCTATGGGGGCAAAAGGATCAAGGAGAAAGAGAAGAAACAGGTCTATTGAATTGGAAGGGGAAAAAAAAACCAATGTAATTATTTGAAATGTCACTACATTGGATTTTTCCAAGAAACGTTCTATGAATATTTAGAAAACAACCATCCCTTTAAATATCGCGCTCAGCCAAGGAAATCGGATGAGAATCATGGATGTTATTAAACAATCCCCTGAGAGGTATTCTCTAGGTTTTTAGCCAACCATTAACTATTAAAAATCTACCGGTTTTCCATGGGTGGTGGGGGGGGGATAAATATATAGGAAGAGCGAGAGAGGAAGAAAGACTGTTCTGGATTCTCAGTGAAAGGCTAGAGAAAATCTTTGTCTTGAAGAAGTCTGTGTTTTAGGTCCTGAGACATCACTGAGCATCATACTCCACAAAAGCAAACCCTTGCCGAGGTTTGACTGGTACCCTAATCCTGTTAGTGGGGTCTTCGCCCAGAACCAGACTGTGTTCTACTGGCCCTCCTTGTTTCAGCCCGCACCATGTAGTGAAGAAATTGGTTCTCTGAGAAGCAAACTGAATTCTCTTGGGACCGTAAGACTTTATTCCTGAAGTTTGCACCCAGGGCCATTGCACTGTGTGCCAGACGCCGTCTAATTCCATCTCAAGATCTATAGTCCCATTATCTGTTACTTTAGGAATCATTTCTTCTTTTCTTTTTTCGAGGTAGGAGTGTTTGGGGAGCAATCTTTGAAAACCAGAAACTGCAAAGTGTTTCGGGGAGAACACAGACAGACCCCTTTCAGCCCTGGGTGGGAGCACGTGAGACAGACAGCAGGTCTTCTGATCCGGGTAGCCCGCACCCTTCTTCCGTGTCTTGTGGTCGTTTGCTGGCCTCTCCTTTGCGTGACTGAGGCCAGCACAAGATGGACAGCAAGAACACTGAAACCAAAGCCTTAGCACAGGCCTGGTGCTGACGGTACGTCAGCTCTGAAAACTTAAGAAACTGAAGCAAAAGAGAATTTATTCTCTGTTATTAGGAATCGTTCTGCTCTTGTTAGTAAAGGGCTATTGGGAGGGCAGTTTCCTGAACAAAAATCCAGATGTGACCAGACCTGTTTGTAAAAGTAAGTGTCCTCTGAAAGTATCACTAAGACATGGGGAGCATGAAGCTGAGATCAGAAACATTTCTCTGCTAAGTTAGATTCTGCCAAGTAGATGGGCCCCTCTGTCCCCAAGCCTGAAACAGGCCAGGATTCCTCTCTGTGCTAGAAGCAGACAGCTGGGCCAGCTCAAGACCCAGACTCTTTCTACTCTCTCTGATGGGACTGTGTCCTACTCAGCTGGCCCAGGGCAGGCACTGGCGTCTTGGCCCTTCCCTTCTCCCGCCCTTTCTCTCACTGAGAAGATGAAATGTCCAGCTGTGGCACCAGCCAGGAGCCCAGCTCCCGCTTTGTCCAGGTCTCAGCCCTCCGGGGCCCCTTGCGTCTCCTCCCTTCCGAAGCACCTCTCACCGAGGAGCAACAATGTCTGCATCTGTCAGAAAAGTGCCCCTGCTTATTCAGAGCGCCACACGTGCGACCCGCACTCAGCTCTCTCGGTGAGCGAGCGGGTTCCGCATTTCACAAACATGCTTCTGATGCCGCTTGTCCCCAGGGTCTCTCTCGGTTTTCCTGGACAAACCAGAGATTTAGGGTCTATGCCTTAATGGGCAAAACACTTAAAACCGTCAAAATGCAACTCTTTGTTAGCCATTGTAAGAGGGAGTGAATATCACTACTGGGCGCCAATTGGGTTTGACTAGAAAATGCCAACTGGACCTTCCTGGGGCCAGGAGACCATTTCCCCTTGCAGGCAGACTGCCCGTGCCCTGTTGCGCTACTTCACTGCCATGGGCGGCTGGTCTTAGTACCGCGTCTCCGAGATGCCCTCTCCCCTGGCAACACTTGCTGAATCAGTGTCTGGCTTCCGGTGGGGAAGTTTTTCAGATGGGCCTGGTGAGTTCCACTCACCCAGTTCACATCACCCTGAAATGGAGACAGTGGTAACAAACCTCAGCCTCTAGGTTTCTCACCAAATTGTACGTTTCGTTCACCCAGAATTCTTGCACTAATGGGTTCCCATCACATCATGTCTATAAATGGGTGCACTTTACTGTTTGAATTTGTAACTCTGATAAATACTGGATATTTAAGTGTGCGTAATGTCTTCATTAGAAAATAGCAAAACCGCTCTTGTCTTTTAGTGTATCTTTCAAGGGAAAAAAAAGGAAAAAAAGGAAAGAAATCAAGCAGTGGATCACAACATTTATAGCACAAGAAATAACTGTTGTATATAAGCATCAAAAAGATTAAGAATTTTTAAATACAAAAAATATTTGCAGTGATTTTAAAGTGCTTTTCCAGCAATTTTCTTAGGGACTCCTGAGACATGGTTACTTTATTTACTGGATCAGTAAGGCACACAATTAACAATTAAAAATTAATGTTTATTTACAAAGTAAAGGGAAAACCTGTGTAACATGAGAATTTGGCATGGACAAAATGGAGACCATTTTGTATCTGCTGTTGGATCTCGTCCGGGTTGCAGACGTGCACTATTAAAGCCCCAAGTTAATAGAGCACAAACCCTTCCTGTTCCTCTTCCATGTACCCCTTTCTAGATGTGTTTAACTTAAACTCGAAGGCTCAGGAAAATTCCACTAATTAGAATCATGTACAGTACCCCAGGTCGTTGTCCAGAGATACAAGTTTGCTAATTTAGTTAAGCCTGGATTATTAAACACTTTTCCTAAATTATTGTAAACAGAACAGCCTAGAGAAAGGTATTCTCGGTCCTTATATTGTATAGTAGTTTATGAACCCTTCTCTAAATATTGGTATTTTTATATTCCAGAGATGTACCCAATACAAAATTAACCAGTATCTAATTTAATATCCATAAGTATTTTCCTTAGATTTTAGTCCTATACAGTGGGTTATGTGGACGTCAGCTTGCTTCAACCATACTCTACCACTAGGTGTCACTGTGGCTCTGCACCAGGCTTGTCTGGTGGCAAAGAATGGCAGCACGTTCCCCTGGAGGAGCCACTCCCAGGGCAGCAGGCAGGCCCACAGGGTTCAGCAAGGAGGGGACAGACCTGCAGAGGGGTCTTTACGTATCTGTGCCCGGTGTGGCAAGATAAGCTCTTTGAACACTACTCGCTTTGGACCTTCCGCCAGGCAGAGGCCGGGAGAATTGGCTAGAACTCCCTTGCTCTGGTGGATGGGTGGGTATGAGGAAGCCTCCTTCACTCCCCACGAGCGTCCCTCAGTCCCTCTTGGCCTCCAACTTTTATAACTCCAGAGATGTCATAGTTGGCTGGTTTGATTCAAAAATCGTTATTTTTCTACTGCAGAAATGCCTTGGACAAAACCAGTTGCTCACTGAATCTTTGTCACAAAATGGAACAGGCTCCCCCGGGGGGCGGGGGTTCAGGATGTTCCCCCCTCCCTGTCCCGGCCTCTCCCACCCCGTCTGTCTGTCCTTGGGCTGCCCACTTCTCAAGAAGCCAACTGGCAGAGGCGGCCTGCTGCTGCTTCCACACCGAGCCCGTGCTGCCTGGTGCATGCACGTCGGGAGGTGTGGCTTTTTCTTCTTTTCCTCTAGGAATTCCAGACCGACCATCTACCATGACTAACAACAATGAACAAAGGGCTTAGGGGTAAGAGCTACCTACAAAGACGTGTCATGGAAACCTTCACCATGCAATGCCTTGAACTCAGCTCTGACTGCGTCCCGGAAAAGGTGGCTGACTGGGGGCCTGGACACAGGCACAGCGGGAACGGTAGAGCTACTGTGCAGAGCTACTTGAATAACCACTGGGTCTTCATCACCTCCGTTTAGAACACAGACCACTGAAGGGCTGAAGTGTTGGTAACCTGCATTTGGTGTCCAATGCCTCACAGCTGCTGAGCCGCCCTGAGATGCTTGTGGCCACGCGATGGCCACGGTCAGAGCTTTGAAAGTCAGTACCAAATGATTGCATAATTGGACACCAAAAATCAAGTGTTACTTCCATGTTTCCTCACCCATATCATCTCACTTCTTCCTGCCGACTCTGATACTCTCCACGAAGCTGACCTGCCAGGTTTTAGCTGAACACATCTAGATGCGGGCCAGCATCACTCTCGTTTCTCAGACAGACCTACTCTGTGGAAAGGAAGGAGCCTAGCTGCTTTGTTTTTGTAGCACTTACTGGCTGGATTTTTCTTTTGCCTAATCACTAACCAGAACCAGAACCACTAACCTGGTTAGGGGGACTCCACTCCATCCCTTTGGTCCCCAGGACCAGACAGACCGTTAATTCTGGAAATTCAGTACTTGAATGTACCTGCCTTATTGTGTACCAGCTGACTAGAAAAAAAAGAGTTAGAATGCTGGCTCCAGATCTCTCCTTCATTCACAGGTTATTTTGGAAATCCTGTAAGTTACACTTCCTGTTCCCGTTTGTTTTTGTTTCTGTTTTTTCCTTTGGCGGATTCCTGCTGAGCGGGGCCAGTTCCTCATCAGGCTCAGGGCAGGTGCCACCCTCAGGCATGGCCTCCTTTCCATTTAGCGCAGCATCTCCGTCTCTGTTCTGTCTCCTCCAAATCCAAGATGATTTTAATTAGTACAGACATGTACAGTCTACAATTAAAGAGTGATTTGTACTAATATGATTTTGATTCCTCCTCCTCTTTGCTGTCCTTTCAAGACACTTGCTGGAAAAAGCTTTAATGCACTTAGTTTTCCTTTAGGTTTTCTATGATTCAGATGTAAAGGACTTTCTCTGTACAGTATATTATCCAATGCATGTTTGTTCTCTCTCCCGATATATTGAACACCACACAGTTGTGAACTCGTGCAGTGGGGATGTCCCACACCCAACAGAGGCATCTAGCCCCCTGTGTATAAGGAAAGACATTTTCCTTTGCTGTACTTGCTTGAGCAGTTGTATTGTCTGTACATGTGAGCTGTGTGAGATAGATGTGAAAAGTTAAATGAATGCATTTTCCTGCCCATGTGTACAGATGGCCATCCGTACAATGAACTGTATGTATGAAAGCAAATGTACTTATTTATAAAGGGTAACACTTGGAAAAACACGGTGTCGTGGTGCTTTCTCCTTCCGGTCCCGCGCGCCTCCCGGGAGCTGCCGGAGCTCGCCCTCCCCTTGCGCAGGCCTCCCCAGGGACCACCGCCGCAGGTTAAGGCGGAGGCCAGATTCCTGGTGGTCCGGTTGGTCTCCCGTGGGACATGCACAGTCACCCCTTCGGGCTCGTACTCATTCAGCGAGGTCACTGAGCACCCCCTCGGAGCTGGGGCAGCGCGGTGGGCACGCGGCGGGCACTCGAGAGCTGTGCCTAAGGAAAGATGCTTCTGTGCGCCTGTCAACGAGGGCTTGCAAGGCCCGCTGAGAGAGGGAGGCTTTTTTCTCAGTGAGTTCCTCTCCTGCCAAACCAAGGGAGCACTCTGCTCTTGTTTCATTTTAGTAGCTGAGGCTGCAGGCCCCAGGGGAGGGGACAGCTCTAGCTAGAGTTCCCGACGCGAACTTGGTCAGAGCTGCAAGCCCGCTGCTTCCAGTGGCTTATTTTCTCTTCAGCAATCGGGCCAGAATTTCCAGCCTTACCAGCTAGAGAGCCGGGCAGCTGCATCGTAAGTGGAGAAGCTGCAGGTTTCCTGAAACCGGCTGGAGACTCTCAGGACCTTTTTTAAAGAAGTGTGGCCAGCCCGGAGTCCTGCAGCCTTTCCTGCCTTGCCGGTACCTTTCTGTCTACTGCAGGGACAAGCAAGGAAGGAGACCGCTTCCTCTAGACACCACATTGTGCTGAACAAACATCCCTGTTGTGCAACTACATCCATTTCCCCGAAACAGCCTGAGCCGGGGAAGCGGGAAAACTGCAGGCATGCGGTCATCCCAGCCTGGACGCCAGAGTCACCTTCAAAGAGGAGAGAAGAGGACTCTGGAAGGAGCTACCTGCTTGGTCTGGAAACTCTGAGACCTCAAGGGGTTCCAAACCCAGTCAGGTGAGGGACATCCTGAGCTGGTGGAGAGGGGAAGCGTCCCCTTCATGTCTAGGATCACTGAGTATTTCCAAACACGGAGACCCTGGATCCAGAGACAAGCCCAGAAGTCGGAGGTGACGTGGGCCACTCACGGGGTCCAGAGGCTTCTGCCCTCACACTGAGAGCCAGCCGTGATCTTGACTGAGCCTTTAGCTGATGACACGTACCAGGCCATGTGCTTTGCATGCTTTTAAACAAATGAAGCTTCACACAGAAGCCCTGATTCAGGGGAAAGACTCTACAGATGCCAAAAGCAAAGACCTCTCAAGAATATGGAGAATAAAGGATCAGGAACGATCATGTTACCCCAGGATCATGTATCAGAGGATTTGCTGTAGGGCCCCGTTAGTGTTTTCAGTGACGGAGCTTGTCTGGAGCACACAGAGCGTCTCCATGTGAGATCCCGCCCGACTTCACCATAAACGCACCTCCCGCCTGAGCCTCGGGAATGGCTCACAAGTGGAATCCCCACTTGTTCCCAAAGTTTTGCTCCTTCTCTTAAGGAATAAAGAGACGTATTTTTAAAGGGTAAAAAGCTATTGGGGAGAACTTCTTGCCAAGGCCCTTATCAGCCTTCACCCTCCAGGCCACTCTCTCCGGGTTGAGGAAAGGGTTTCTCCCCCGCTGGGTCCAGAGACCGAACAGCCGCGGGCCACCTCCAAGCCTGTGTCCTGACAGCGCGCATCACTTTACCTTCTGTGCCCAGCCGAGGGATGTTCTGTTTGCCGAGCCCAGTAGAACTAACCTCGTATCTGACTCTTCCAGAAGCACCGGCCCCTCTTACCACCACAGTAAGTGAAGCTAGCAGGCCAGGGATCTGCTGTAGACATTTATTGAATCATCTATTGCACCAACGCTACACTGTACTTCACAGAAGACTGGCCACAGGCAAAGTAAAATAAACCACCGTGGGTCAGCTTTCAGGGGCCTCCAGAATCATCCAACAGACACTTGGGCAAACAGACCAGTTTATAGGTTTTTACCACAGATCTAAGGTTCCGGCTCTGTCTTTGGTGTCCTGGCAAGGGAGAGACACACTGTGCTTGGGTAGTTTGTCTCAGGGGGCGTTTCTCCACGTGCAGGTGTCTGGCTATACAGCGCGTGCCGGGTGCCGAAGAACGGACGCAGGCCCGGCAGCGCCGTGTCACCCGCGAACACCCGGTGGCCGGGCCAGCTGCAGCGGCGGGGGGGGGGGGGGG
>LNAC01000306.1:1184360-1205407 GCA_002007465.1 Ailurus styani | reverse complement strand
CTCTCGGCGCGAGGCGGGCGGCGCGGCGAGGGTCACGCGGGGGCAGGGGGCGCCGGAAGTGCCCCCCGCGCGTCCGGGCAGTCGGGGCAGGGCCCGGCGTCCACGGGGGCCCCCCGCCGGATCCCGAGCCCAGACCTTGAACGCCGCGCGACGGGGGCTGCGGCGCGGGGCGCTGAGGGGCGACAGCTGCGGCCACCGCGACCCCGGCCTTCTGGACCAGAGCTCGGGTAACCTTCGAAAGCCGGGCCTCACGACCCGGGGCGCGTTCGGGGACGCAAGGGGGTCTGCGACCCCGTGGGTGTGGGGCCCTCCTGCCCAGGCCTGACGCGGAGGCCGCGGGCGCTGCTGGGGGGATGGGCTGCGGGGCGGGGACCGGGACCCAGGACCGGCGCGGGGATGGGGCCCGGGCGCCCAGGGGAGGGGCTGCCAGTCGGGAGAGCAGCCCCCGGGCCTGGGCCCGGGCCTGTGCCTAGGCCTGAGCTCCGCGCTTCCTGATTCCCTGCACGCCCTCGCCCGCTTCCCTCCCACCTGCTTCCCCCTTCCCCTCGCCCCGCCCCGGGCTCAGGTGGCCACTAGGTGTCAGGCACGGCCCGGACCTGGGCCCGAACTGCGACGCCCGCAGCCCTAGGGGACCACCCCCGCCCTCTTGGCCCCGAGGGAGATGTCACTGGTGGGGAAGGCTGGACTCACCCCTCCCCCAGTACCACCTCCCCAACACACACACACACACACACACACACACACACACACACACGCGCGGTGACTTTTTTTGCACCCCTTTCTCACGGGGCTTTGTCCGAGACTGACTACTCACCCCCCAGGCAAACCAGCCTAAGGATAAATACAGTTCTCACCAGCCACTCCTGAAGGCCTAGACCTTGCCAGCGGCAGCCTCCCCTGTCCCGGCAGCTGAGAGGAGGATGCCAAGGCTGGGGGCCAGCCCCTACCGCAGCCCCCTATCCAGGAAATGCTGTGGGTAGATAACAAGTCCAGCCCAGACTTCTTACAAGCTCAGAACAAAAGATTCTTTCCTGTCAGATGCCTGGCAAGCCTCACCAAGAGCCTGAGGGTAGGAGGGAAATGGGGTTTCCTCCCCTGGAGTTGTAAAAGAGACACCCCTCCCCCAGGGTGTCGCTCCCCCTCCCCCTACCTCCCACACTGTGGACTTCCCATGGGCAGTGGCCAAAGGCTCCTGAAGGACCCTGTCCAAGGGGGACCTCGGGGATCTAATTCCCCCTTACAGAGAGAACATACTCCCAAGCCCATGGCAAGACACCCAAGGGTGCCCACTGCCCTGGGCACATCTTCTAAGGGGGCAAACATAGCAGGGCCCACCCCTCAGAGTAACCAAGCTTAAACCTGCCACGGCATAAATTTGGTGGAGTAGCTTTCCAGTTGGAGGGAGTTAATGGACATTTTAAATTAAGAAACAGCTTCCTTAGCGTGCCAGCAGGCAAACAGCAGGCAACAAATGCTCTGTGTGTTAAATGTGGAACTGAGCCATTTCCCATTGTTTGGCCTGTATATCTGGGCTTAGAGGAGGAGGACTGGAGTGGGCAGGGTGGCACAGAGGAGCAGAGACTGCTGGGAACTCCGATTTGAATGCCGAGCTTCCCTGTATAGGGTTTTCAGCCCCCTCCAAAGCTGGGAGAGTGATGCCTGCTGAGGCAGGATGGGACCCCTTGGGTCCTTCTTCCCCCTGCCCCCATGGTCCTATGGCCTTGGGCGGCAGCATTTTCCTCTTCGAAGGGAGAGAATACTCTGACAGCTTATAGGGGAGGGGATAGAGGTGGTGCTCTGATGGAGGTAAGGTGCCTTCCTGGGGACCAGCCACACAGGGACTTAGCTCTAAGGACTCAGGGCTCCACTCAACCATTTTATAAAGATTTTATTTATTTGACAGAGAGAGAGAGATTACAAGTAGGCAGAGAGGCAGGCAGAGAGAGAGGAGAGAGGAGGAAGCAGGCTCCCCGCTGAGCAGAGAGCCCGATGTGGGCCTCGATCCCAGGACCCCAGGATCATGACCTGAGCCGAAGGCAGAGGCTTTAACCCACTGAGCCACCCAGGCGCCCACCACACAACCATTTTAAAGAGCAGGTGATCCCACTAAACTTCCATCAAGCTCCAGAATCCCCAACCCAGGATGGCAGACACTCCCACTGTCTCCCCACTCCCTGCTGCTGAGACTCCTGCCACAGAAGCTGGAGAAAATGGGGGCAGAGGTAGGTAAGAGCAGGCTAGTGGAGCAGCACCAAGGCACCTTCTTGAGGTCCGAGCTTGTGGTCCACGGCATTTTCCATGCAATCCCCTCCCTTCCCATACTCATAAAGTCACACTAGACTCACCAAATTCACTCCTGTCTCTCCTTCAGAATGCCCCGATGATCACTTGCTTCATTCCTTCAGATCTCAGCTCCTGAGATAGGCCTTCCCTAACCATCCAGTCCAATCGCTTGGGTTGAGGCTGAGATGTTGGGAGAGACTTTGCATTAACTGTGCTCGTGACAGCTCTGGGAAACCACACCTGGCATTCGCCCTGTTCTTTGGCCAAAAGCATTTATTTAAAGAATAGGAAGAACCAAGAGAGTGAGAAGAATGTACTTCATGAGTAGGGTCTCAGATCGCCCTGGGGAACCAGGCTGATCAGGGCTGCCCTGACTAGGGTTCCCAGACTGGGAAAGATGGATTCCCAGTTAAATTCAAAGTTAGTATTTTTTTTTTGGCATCAGCATGCTCTACTTACTATGTGTAATATACTAAAAAATGTGCTTGTCATTTATTTGCTATTCAAATGTAGCTGGATATCCTATATTTACCTGGCAAGCCTATCTTGCTCCTGGCGGGAAGGACAGGAGAGGAGCCTCCTAACCATTCTGCCCCCTCCCAGCAAAGCTCCCGCACCTCCAACAGGCTGAAACACCCAATGAACTCCCATTCAGAGTCAGGTCAAGGTGCATCCAACACACATTCCTCTTCAACACAGGATGCAGGCAGAGGCCTTCACCTTGGGGTATAGAGAATGCAGAAGGCGTAGGAAACGGGGTTCCCTGGGGCCAAAGGCTCTGTAAGACGCGCGCACACAGAATTCAGTCACACTTTACAGCAGCGATTTATCAAGTCCCTTCTGTGTGCCAGGTGCTGGGCGATCCCAGGACAATATCAGGGAACATTACAGGCACAGCCCTGTTCTCTCAGACCTCGGCTCGTAGAAAGCAACCCAGATGTGAAAGTCAGGGAAGGCTTCTGAAGCCTGTGACGTAAACTCGGAGAGCTACAGGACAAGGAGGGTTCAGCTGGAGAGGGACCGTGAGGAGAGGCAGGAGTATCCCGGCCAAAGAGACCACTACAGTGCCTAGAGCATCGTGCAAGAAGGTGACCGTGGCCTGACGGTACAGCCTCAGGGCTCCCGGGCCATCACCGCCAGGGTCAACAAGCCTGCCCCTAAGCCTATGCTGGCGCTGGGAGCTGGGTCTTGCCTTGGGATGGCCGATCACAGAAAGACACATATCCCGACCCATCTGCGGAGGCCGGAACCGCCTGGGGCTCGGGGTGGCCCCATCAGGCCCCCTCCCTGAGGAACTTGTTCCAGCTTCCTTGAAAACAAGTCTGATTGTGAAAGTACCCGGCCACTTTGAGGAGCTGAAGTTGGGACTGGAACCCCTCAGGGAGAAACCCCTCTCTTTGGGCTTTGGGGGCAGTAGCCCCAGCAGGAGCCTCCAGTGGAGCAGCAGCGATGGGAAAGGCGTGGCAGGGAGGTGGCGGGGGTGTGGTGTGTGGCTGGCCCCAGATGAAGAAAATCAGTCCCCTGCGACCTCGGGAATTCCAGGGCGTTGGACTGAGGACTGTCACAGGCTGCAGGTCCCAGGCTGACCTGGTCTGGGAAGACAAGACTCAGACAGACACACCAATTTAAGCCTGAGGGGCGGCTAGAGAAGCGACGAGAATCAGCGGAGTCAGGCCAACTTATCCCTCTGCCGCCTCTGAGGGAACTGGACGTGGATTAATTAAACAGGACCAGTCTGGAGCAAGAGGGGGCATGAGGGCCCTGGGTGCACAAGGTGGGAGGTCATGAAAGGGGTGGGCTTTCCAACCTCCCAGGGTGTTTGTAACAACACATACGCACAGACATGCATGTGTGCTCCCACACACAGAAACCTAGTTGCACGTAACAACACGTGTTATGAAGAAAATAAAGCAGGAGAGAGGCTGGAGTGTCACAGGACGAAGGCTGTCTGAGGGGAGAAGGGTGCAGGCCCTGTGAAGATGGAGGGGAAGGTAAGTCCAGCAGAGGGAAGAGGGAGGAAGGGCAAAGGCCCTGAGGCAGGAATGTGCATATGGTCAACTCCGTCCTGCCCTGCCCTCTAACACTCCTCTTCCCCCAGCAGAGGAGACGCTGTATACAGAAGGTGCCAAGAATGCAAACAGATCCTCGGGGAGGTGGAAGACGTGAGGTATGTCAGAGGAACTTAGCAGTGGTTCTGGGGCATCTAAGAAATGTCCACGGGCCCATAGCTGTATCTGATTACTGAGCACACCCTTCACACAATGGAGAATCTGGATGGAGGGTCACAGTGACTAGGGCACCGCCAAGCTCCCCTTGTCCAGGAGGCGTTGGAGCCCAGCTCCAGGACCTCACTCCCCTGGGCCAGCTCTCCCTTCCAGGAAGAAAGCTCGAAGAGGTTTGTATTCCAGTGGTGTCTTCCATCCCGACCTTCCTGCTTTTGTCCTTGGGTAGATCAGTTGGTTGGTCAATCAGCAAACACTGAAGGCCTGCTATGGGAGTGCTAGGGGCATTCACTGTGAAGAGCAAGGGTGTGAGGCCTGGGGTAAAGGGTGGCCAGAGCCTTGTGTGTTGTCAGCAGGGACATGGGGAGGGAGAGGAGATCCTGCTGATATTGACAGCCACCTATTAACTCCACAAACCAGCTATAAACTGCAAGGCTAGGACTCTTGTACTTTGTTCAAAGCCTGTGACAGTTCTGCATTCTCATCCTGATTCTGAAAGCTATGCCAACTCTAGCTCCACACCGCTTGGTTCTTGGCCAACCTTCTCATGAGAGGAATGCAGCAAGGGTGTGGTGGCCACGCTAAGCCAAAAGTGAGGGGTGCCCAAGCCATGGCCCAGGGGTGCCCCCAGTGGGTGGGAGATGGACAGGGACTTAGGCAGGATTCCCCAGGGGTGGCTTTATGGCATCCTCTCCAAGTCAGACCTCAGCTGAAACCAGAAGAGCAGGAAAAGGGGGCACTCGTATAAGACACTGTCTCTGATGAGTGCACTAAGGCTGGTGACTGTTCCAAAGTTGTAACAAGTTAGCAGCATATCTGTCCTGAGTCAGAGAGTTCACTGAACCTGGCCCCACCCCTCCCACGAGCCTCCCACTCCATCCCTCACGCTCTCTTGACTTTGGCCATCGCCTCCTACCTTGACTGCTCTTATCAGGCCAGCTGGTCCTTTCTGAGAACAGATTAGATTTGAAGCCACCTTGACCTTAGGTCAGAACCTTCCTTACCCAAGAAGCCATGTTCCTTTGATCCCTCCCAGCCAGTCACTGGGAGACACCAACAAGTGGGCTGCAACCAGGGAGAATCATACCCATCTCCGCTGGGCCCCCAGTTCAGATTCATCCTTGTCTCTTGGGTTGTCACGCACTGTGAGCCAGTCATGCCTTCTGCTCTAGCATGGATCCGAGGGGCCTGTTCTGGAGCAGGGCTGGAACTGGGGCCTCATTTTCTGGCAGCAGCCAGAGCTCAGGTCTCCTGGGTAGGCTTGCTTCAAAGTCTCACCCTATAGATCCAGGGCCCAAGAATGTTGCCCAAGGGCTGGCTCTTAGGTTCCAGAACATAAGACTATCTTTGGAAGGCTAAGATACTACTTGGAGGCTTTAATACGTCACCCATCTCAACATCCCGGTTCTCCTCTGTGAAGTGATAGCCCTTTACGGCTTGAAGGGCAATGTCACGTCCTGACATTGATGGAACTTGGAGCACGCTCGCTCGTCTATCCTGCATGTTCTCCCCTTCCAAGGGCCTCTCCGCATTTGATAAATTCAAGCACCCCCGGGCTTGTTTTGGCCCAGGGTTCAGTCCTGGCTTCATTTCACCGTGAAGTCAAGACCCAGCTGCGCCTGCTGGCCTGGGCAGTTGTACACAAGCACTTGTGGGTGAGGCAGCTCCTGAGCTCTGTGGTGGCCCAGCGCTTGGCCTACCACCCCCCAGGGCGTCGCCGGTGCTCAGCCGTCCCCGAGATGACCAGGCCACTGCAGAGCTGGGCCCCATGCGGGTTCCTCCACGGAGACGCTTCTCCCCAGAAACCCCAGCGCCCCGCTTGCCAGCTGACATCAGAGGAGGTCTGCTAAGACGGGAGGGTCTCGGCGCACATGCTTTCCTCCTGCGCGTGTTGGTCAACCCGCCTCGCTCTCAAGGGGCAGACGTGAGCTGGCCTCTGTCTAACCACAGAAGTCCGCTGCCACCTTCCCCTCAACGTGGGACTTTCTGTCTGACGGCTGTTTAAAATGCCCTCTCAAGAGGTTCTGCCTAAAACAAATGACTACAAAGTAACAAAAAACGTCATTTTCCTCCCTAGGAGTCCCTCCTCTGACCCATCCTTGATGCCCTCAGGGAGTTAATCAAAAGGCCCTCAGGAAGGGTGAGGAGGCCAGGCAGGGTCAGGGTGCTGCCTGGGTTGGCAGCAGGGCTGGAGGCCCCTCAGGGGTCCTCGGCATTCAGAGGACTTTGCCAGGGCCCCGGACACCGACTGGTCGGGGGGACCCCGAGATGAATTTGCCCCCTGTGCCCTGGGTCCCACAGTGGAGTCTGTGTTCCAGCCAACAGGCAGGTGCCTCCTCCAGCCCGGCGGGAGGCCGGCCGGACCCCCAGCTCCAGGCTCCCACCGCCGTGCCTCTCTGATGGCAGTGGCCCTTCCCCTCTTCTCTGAGGGTCCCCCGGCTTCTGTCTCTGCTGCCACCCTCGGCCTGGTTTCACTCCTGTCCGCCTCTCTTCCTCCACTTCTCTCCGGGGGCTCTCTCCCTCCCCTCCCTCCCTGGCTTCCCGTGTGACCTGAGCGTCCCTGGGCCGCCAGGAAGCAGATGATAATCTCCAGCCCCTCAGAGCGCGGCCAGTTCCCCACCACCCTCTGCGACCCCTGCACAACACAGCCACAGGAAGGCCCGCACGGTGCTTTGGGGGCACTCAGACACCTGAGCCCCCGAGCCCCTGAGCTCCCCTTGGTGCCCCGCTGGGGCTGGGCAAGCGGTCGCTCCAGAGCCCTCGCAGGAGCCCTCGGGGCAAGAGAGCCCCCCACCCGCTACAGCCAGCGAGGCCTGGGCCCCCCACGGCCCCTCACCAGCCGGGTACCTGGGCCGCCGCAGGTGCCCCCGGCTCTGCAAGCGTGACAGTGAGCACGGCCGCTTTCCATGGCCCGGAGCCCCGCGTGGGGACAAACGTGCCAGTACCCACCACCCTGCTCCCTGACGCGGTGCTGAACGCCGGGGCCTCGCGTTGGGAAAGAAAGGGCAGGGCAGGCCTGGAGGGACGACTGAGGACCAGGCAACAGGAGGAGGGGGACCTTCCAGGCAGAAGGAGCGAGAGAGGCCGGAAAGACCCGAGAGCTCCCGGTCTGCCTGGCACGCCGGTGGGGCAGCTTCCACGCACCCCTGAGCCACCAGGAAAGAGATGGAGTCTGACCGGAGTCGCCAACACTTTTTAGTTTGCCAAGTAAAGACACTTAAAAAAATACGTCATTTTCTCATGCCACCATCTTACGAAAGAAGTAATATTTTAACTGCAAAGAAAAAAAATAGAAAGGATATTTGGGATAAAAGATATTGTGACCAAGAAAGGACAACTGGCCACTTGGCTGACAAGCTGATTGACTTTTCATGTCCGACTATTCATGTTTTGCCGCCTTTCTTGCTGACTCGAACACTTTATCAAGGCCAGAGCCGCCAGCGATGAGCCTCTGGGAGCACTGATACAGAGACCTGTGGAGGGAGGACCAGGACTGGGGATGTGGAGGAGCCAGAGGCCACACCAGGGAGGACTTTGGACTTCACACTGAGGAGTGCGGATTTTATCCCGCAGATGATGAGGGGAGCCAACGGATGCCGTTCTCAGGTTCGTGCCTTAGGACAAGCATCCATTCCCAGGCTGCGCGTGAGAATGGCCCTCAGGGAGAGAGACGGAGGGGGAGAGCAGAGGAGGGGCCCGTGAGACATGACAGGGGTCCATAGGTGGGGACAGTGGCAGTGGGACTGGGAGGGGCGCTGGGCGCAGCTGTGAGCTGGTGGTGAGAGGAGCCCCAGAGAGCAGGGAAGAGGAAGGGATTATGTCTGTCCAAGTTCATGCAGGGACTGCAGCAGAGGTCACCTCACCAGAAGCAAAACCGGGAGATGGGGGTTTAAAATTTGCGATTAAAAACAAGAACTTCCTGACTCTAAGGATGGCATCTGACACATCCCGTGAAGGCAGATGGAGACAGTGAGCATTCTGGAGGAGAGAGCAGGCGGGGCAGTGCAGCGGCTCATGGTGGGGGCGTTTATCTGACTTTGCATTTGAACTCGATCACTTGGGTGACCTTAGTCAACTTACTAACGTTTTTTGTGCCTTAGTTTCCTCATCTGTAAAATGGGAATCACATAGTAGCTAACTCATAGGGTTGCTAGGAGGTTGAAATGAATTAAGATATATAAAGCACTTAGATGCCTGGCTCAATGGACATGGCCTGATATTGTTGTATCTCCGGCACCCACACAGCACCCACAGCACAGGAGAGACCATTAATGTTGGTGAAACGGGTAAGGAGGTATGAGCAGGGCAAATGCCAGGCCTGGCTTTATGGAAGGACAAGGGTCTAGGACAGGACTTTGAATGGTCCTCAGTCCTCTGCAGGCAGCCCTCACCTGCCTCTCCACATTCACTGGACAGGGATTGAGAAGGAAAATATGGTGGGCTTGGGGAGGAGGAGGGACATAACACTTCCTGAAGGTTCTCTGGGATGGATGTTCTCTATCAGCAGCATCTCAACAGGCAGAAGGAGGGCAGAGAAAAGGCACAAAGAATCCTAGGGAGGGCAAGTGGACCAGAGGCCCCATAGCAGCTGTGGGAGTGAGAAGAGCTGGCTCCTTAGCCACCACCTCCTCACTCCGAAGGACCAGCACCCTCCAACACCAAGCCTTCATGTCCTTTCCCTCCCACCACTCAAACCTGCTTCTAGAATGTTTCTCTCCTGGGAACATGTCTTTCAAAGCATTGTCACCCCCCTCCACCCCTGCACCCTTCCCCTCCAACCAGACAGCTCCTGCCTCCTTTCGGTCCCATCTGCCTTGGCACAACCCTCAATCTACCACTTCCCTCAGACTCGGGGGGGCCCTAGCCCGCTGTCTTCTCCCACCACCTCCAAGCCCTCTCAGTTTGATAATCACAGCTTCCCTGATGGCCCTAAAATACAAATGTGGCCAGGGCACTGCCCAACCTGAAGCCTTCCTTAGGAGGAAGTCTGACCACCCACCTTGGCTTTGGCAGCCTCAACCTGCTTTTCCAGCCTCTGCTCACATCCTGGTGCCTGGCAGCATAAATTTCTCTTTCCTCGGTTTGAAATGTGTCTTCCAACAACTGGCCTGATTGGATCAACTCCTACCCCTTCTGTCAGGGCTCAGCCCAAGCAACACCCCTAGCGGGGGCTCCAGGGCCTACACATCTTCGGGAATTGCTTGTTAAACATCCGGGTAGTCAATGTTGGTGAGACCATCTCTGGCATAAGCCCAGTGGTCTCAGGAGAAATGTGCAGAGGAACAAGTGAGAGAAAGAAAAGCAGGGAGACATTTTTAATGAAGACCAGGCAAAATTAGGCAATAGGAGACAGGACAGCTATGAGTCAAAGATTACTCAGAGGTTCCTGGCCTGAGAGGTGGAGATGAGTTGTCACTGTCCACAGCAAAGGCAAAGCTGGGCTTCACCCCTGGCCTGGACTGAAGAAATGCCTCTCCCCCTTGCCCCTGCTTTCTGGGAACCGGGGCCTGACACCCCAAAGGCAGAGGGTAACATAGAGACAGAATCCAAGAATACTTAGTGGCCACAGAGCATTGTCTGTGGAATCCCAACATATTTTTTTTAAAGATTTATTTATTTATTTATTTGACAGAGAGATCACAAGTAGGCAGAGAGGCAGGCAGAGGGAGAGGGAGAAGCAGGTTCCCCGCTGAGCAGGGAGCCCGATGTGGGACTCAATCCCAGGACCCTGGGATCATGACCTGAGCCGAAGGCAGCAGCTCAACCAACTGAGCCACCCAGGTGCTCCCCAACATTTTTTAAAAACCGTATCTTGGGCGTCTGGGTGGCTCAGTGGNGGGCGCCTGGGTGGCTCAGTGGGTTAAAGCCTCTGCTTTCGGCTCAGGTCATGATCTCAGGGTCCTGGGATCGAGGCCCGCATCGGGCTCCCTGCTCAGCGGGGAGCCTGCTTCCCCCTCTCTCTCTGCCTGCCTCTCTGCCTCCTTGTGATCTCTCTCCCGCTGTGAAATAAATAAATAAAATCTTTAAAAAAAAAAAACGTATCTTGCTCACTCCATTTGTGCTTGACATGAAGCTGTAGGGAGAGCTGACAGGAGACGCAGAAGTTAAGAAAACTTTCTCAAAAGCGAGGAGTGCTGAGGCCAAGCCAAAGAGTGAATCCAACAGATTCTCCGCATGGAGACCATGCACATGAACAAAGTGGTTTTCGTCAGCTGCCGGGGCCCAGGTTCCGTGGGAACACTGGGGCTGACAAGGCTGTCGGAACGGCCACCCCCTCCTGCAGCTGCACCAACAGACTCACCGTAACTGACCAGCCCCTCCCTGCCCCCCACCGAGTGTAAACCAGCTCCAAGGCTTTCCTCAAACAAGGGTGTACAGTTTATAAGGGGTGTAGAAAATCTGCAGTCTGTTCACAAGAGGCTGATCGAGTGCAGAGAAATCTGGAAACCATCTCTTCCCAGGAATCACTGAAGGTGATGAATTTCTCTGGGAGCAAAGGAGACAGAGATAGACCTGGATGCTACCTACCTCTCATGCTGGAGGGACATCGTGTCAAAGAGAGAAAAGACGCACTGGGTGTTTTTCTAGAGAGCAGAGTGAAGAACAGCCAAGTATAAACGATGAGGCAGGAGACGCAGTTGGCATAAGAAACAGTTTCTAACAGCTGGAGCAGTCCAGCCCACCGAGGTAGTGAGCCTCCCGTCCCTGGAAACATTCAATTGGAGGCAGGGGGGGTGTCAAGGCTACTGTAGGCATCACTGGTAAGAGTTCCCAACCGTTTTTCTCCTCCCAAACATTCCAGTGTTAAGGAATCCCATGTTTTGAAATACTGAGTCGATTTCATAAGCTGTACTTATTCAAAGGAAAAGGTATCCCATTTTCATAGCCTAACACCTGTCTCCTGTCAATCAACAGACGCTTAGGCAGGCTAAGCCCACAGACTGGAAGAAGTGACTCAGCTGCGGGGGGCTAGAAATGCTTCTAAGAAGAGGAGCCAGAACCCCCTCTTCCAGCAAGGTGCCAAAACATCCGTCCCAAAGGGAAAGAGGAGAGGCGACACTGTGCGCTGTAGGCCTGCCTTTTAGAAAACACAGAGTCGTTCTCTGGCCACATATATGCGAATCTTCAAGAAAGGTGAAATTGTCGACATCAAGGGAATGGGCACTGTTCAAAGAGGACTGCCCCACAAATGTTACCATGGCAAAATTGGAAGAGCCCTCCGTGTTACCCAGCATGCTGTTGGCATTGTTGTGAACAAACAAGTTAAGGGCAAGTTTCTTGCCAAGAGAATTAACGTACGTCCTGAGCATATTAAGCGCTCCAAGAGCCAAGATAGCTTCCTGAAACGTGGGAAGGAAAATGATGAGAAAAAGAAAGACGCCGAAGGGAAAGTTACCTGGCCTCCACGGAAGCACCAACCTGCTCCGCCCAGAGACCCGCACGTGGGGAGAACGGGGGATGGGAGCCGGAGCCTCCGGGACCTGTTGCCTAAGGATTCTTGGCTTAATAGGTGCAAAAATAGGTTAGTGAGTAAACAAATAAATAAAAGACCTCTGGACTGGTTGTTTCAAAAGGAGCCTGTGCCAGAGTTGGGATTTAACTTGGGGTTCTGCAAGCAGACAGGGGGGCCCGAGGGGCAGGGAAAGATTTGGGTAGGCAAAAAAGTTCCTGAGTATACAGTGGGGCTGGCATGAGGCTGGGGTCAGGAGGGTACAGATTCAAAGGGGCAGTCTGCGCTCTGCTCCGAGCCTGGCTGTTCAGTAGGGGCTTTGACCATGATCTCCACGGGGCAAGATCTACAGGGAGTGAAGAGGAGCCAGCCCAAAAGATTAAGCACAACTACTTTAAAAGTAAGACCTTCTGTGATTGAGACACCCCAAGGAAATGCAAACAAGTCACAAGCTGGGAATTCTATCTGCAGCACATTGAAATGACAAGGGACAATTAGCCGGGATATTTGAAGAACTGTATGAATCAAGAAGAAGAAGAAAAGACATGGGCAAAGGAAACAAACGAACAGCACAGAAGAGGAAGCACAAATGCCCCCTAGACATTGAGGAGATGGTCAACTTCATCAGCAGCAAGGGAACAAAAAGGTGTCCCATGCCCACAGCATTGGCTCAAACTTAAAAATTGGACAAGAGTTAAGTGTTGGTGGAGATGGGGAGCAGCATAGGAGCTCTCATCCATGGCTGGCGGGAGTGCAGATCAGTATTTTGTTTTGTTTTGTCTTTTACTTATTTATTTTTATTTTAAGTAGGCTCCACGCCCAACGTGGGAACCCACGACCCTGAGATCGAGTCGCACTTTCCACCAACTGAGCCAGCCAGGCGCCCCCAGTATAAGCATTTTAGAAAGCAGCTTGACATTTGGACACCCTTGAACTTTTGCATGTCTTTGAACATCTGCATACCCTTGACTCAGCAATTTTACTCCCAGTGTATTCGCCAGAGCAATATTTCTCAATGAGGACCAGTTTTGTTTTTGTTTTACTTTTCAATATGCTGCGGAAGTAATCATTTTGTAAATTACAATAAAAATGAATTTTTGAAAAATGAAATTAAAAAAAAGACATGCAATATACAAGCCCTAATATTTTATTATTCAGCTCAACATACCTACAGTTACGTATACTGAGGAGACGTATACAAGCGTGTTACTGGCATACCGTTTTGCAAAAGCAAAAAACAAGAGGTAACTCATGTGTCCAGTGACAGAATTAGAGATTGGAGGAATAAATTGTGATATGGTCACACTGGGTAATGGACTATCACACAGTTGTGAATATAAATGAACTGCAACTTTATGCACCAGTAGAGTCTCAGAAACATCACTGTGAGAGAAAAAACAAGCCTCAGAAGACTCGAATATGCCTTTTTGAAAAAAACTCTATCAAAGTGTAATTTATGGATTTTTTTAAAGATTTATTTATTTTAGAGAGAGAGCGTGAGGTGGGGTGGAGAGGCAGAGGGAGAGGGAGACAGAGCATCTCCAGCAGACTCCTTGCTGAGCCTGTGTCAGACTCCATTCATCTTTAATGTCCAGCAATGTTCCATGATGTGGATACTCCACGTTACTCACCCATTCACAAGCTGACGGACATCTGACTCGTTTGCACTTTTCAGCTGCTTTGACTAACGCTGCTTTGCACGCAAGTCTTCACATAGCCATATATCTTCATTTCTCTTAGGTACATTCCTAGGTGACCCTGTTTTTATAAAATTCTTAAGTAAAGACAGTGTTATGTTTAGAATACAAAGGACTGAAACTGTACTTTAAAAGTGAAGAGAGTCGGAGCGCCTGGGTGGCACAGTCGGTTGAGTGACAGCCTCGTGATTTCAGCTCAGGTCATGATTTTGGGGTCCCGGGATCGAGTCCTTGCATCGAGCCCTTGTACTCTGTGCTGAGTGCAGGGTCGGCTTGAGACTCCCTCTCCCTCTCCCTCTGCCCCTCCCGCTCGTGTGCTCTCTCTCGCTCTCTCTCTCTCAAATAAATCTTTAAAAGTGAAGAGAGTAATAAACACAACATTTAGGGGAGTCGGTCAGGGGTGCATGGGGGAGCAGAAGATGGAAAAGGGAAAGATGGGTCTCAGCTAGATGAGAATAATGTGGCAGGGGGAGTTTATGCTGTTTATTTTATTATGCTTCATAACATACACTAGCTATCATGTCTACATACATATTTATGTTATTTATAATGTATATATAGTACATAAAAAGACATTTTTAAAAATGAAAGGCTACCTCCAATACCCTAATTCCATTGGGTTCTCATGTCACCATAACCAGGTCCCCCCTCCAGCGGACAAGATTACACACGCTCTGGCCACCTGTGTGCACGCAGCTGTTCACGGCTGTTCCTCAAAGGTGGGGCGCAGCTCCTGCAGGCCCACAAGAGCCCCTCCCCAGGTGTCCAGGCTGCTGGTTGCTCCCTTCAGGGCCTTTCTTCCCCTGAAGGCTTCGGTGGGACAGCATGTCTGCCTGTCTGCCTCTCTGTACCCCAACCCTGGCCTCGTTTGCTTTGCAACATAGCGTTGTCACTCCCCCGCCACCAACACATGGGCCGTTGGGCTCTATTTCGCTCTCTGCCAAGACCCCAGCATGCAGAGGTGCCTGGCTGTAACAGGGTCTCAGTAAATACAGAGTGAAATAAAGCATCCAAGCTTGTGATCAGATGGAGACTGTAGGCGTTATCCAACTGAGCTGCTCTGTGTCCACTGAAGGCACAAAATCATGTGCTATAAGTAACCTGGCAACAGGTGCACCTCGGGGAAATGTAGGATTTCAGTTGGAAGTGCTTCTCTGACCCTCCTGAACACCTTCGAGGACCCCTGCAGGTCGAGGGTCCCATCTGGAGGCAACTGGGCTAGATGAGGCTTAAAGTACTCTGCAAAGATAGGATTCCAAGTTTCCATGGTGGGGTGTCCTCTCGGGGAAGGAGGTCATACGGTCATCATCATCATAATCCAGACCCCACCCAGATAATTCTGGGAAGCATTGAAGCATGAGCTTAGAGTCCAGGGAGGTCTGGGCTGGAGGTGTGGATTTAGAAGCCGTCTCCAGCTTCAATCCCACAATCTACCCTCATAATCTTAACTCTAGGGCTGCACTGACCAACATGAAAACCACTGGCCTCATGTGGCCAGTGTAACTGGATTTTAATTTAATTTTAATTTAAAAACAGAAGTGGTACACAATGTTTTTCCTTTGAACACAACTCTATTGCTTTGGTAGGATTACCTTTCACTCTAACTTGACCATTTAGCATCCAAATTGTGATATGTAAGATGCACACCAGATTTTTAAGACTTAGCACACACACATGTACAATATCTCATTATTAATTTTTATAATGATTGCATGTTGAAATGATAATATTTTGGATATATCAGTTTAAATAAAATATTAAATTATTATTATATCAATGTTACTAAAATTAATGTTACCTCTTTCTTTTTATTTTTTCAAATGTGGTTACTAGAAATTATATAATTCCATATACAGCTGTCATTATACTTCTGTTGGACAGACATTTCCACCGGCACAAGAAAGTTCTCCTGGACAGTGCTAGTTGAGTCTAAACAAACCATGCACACCCTGGCCTCGCGTGATCCTTGTTCCCCCCCCCCCCATACTGGGCTCCTGCTTTCTGCCCGGGGGGCCTCCCTCTCTCAGACTCTGCCTTCCTCCCAAGGAAGCTGTCTTGTCTGTCCCCTCCAGCCTGCTGGAGCCTTCTTCCTCCCAACGCCTTAGCACCTACTACTGATTCGAACCTTCACCACGTGGCCTCACAGACCTAATCTTCTCTTCACCCCATTTTTTACATGAAAGGCAACAATCTTGTGTTTCTCTTTCAGCCCAGTGCCTTGCACATAACGAATGGGAGTGGATGGTTTTTAAAATACCATCTTGTTTTCGTGTGACAACTGACAAGGGATCTGTCTTCACTTTCTCGAGGGAGGATGGGTAAAGGGTCTAAGCCATTTCACATAGGATGAAACTGAGGCTGGGAGAAGTTACTTTGCTCAGGCCAGAAGACTTTGAGTATGGCCCAGATTTTTCTGGCTCCTAATTCAGTGCGATTTCCCCTACATTTTGCTTTGGATGCCTGTATGAGTTAATGCTGAATAGATATGGAAAAGAGAGATTAGCAGGGATTAAGGAAACTAGAGCTATTTATGGGCTGGGCTTTGAGAGATGGGTGGGTTTTAGCTAAGCAAGGAGTAGGTGGGTATTCAGTAAGAGAATCACAGCTTCTCTGAAAACCTGTCAATAATCAGGAGATTTCTTGATGAGCACAGAATGACAGAAGTAAACATTTGGGGGCGCCTGGGTGGCTCAGTGGGTTAAAGCCGCTGCCTTCGGCTCAGGTCATGATCCCAGGGTCCTGGGATCGAGGCCCACATCGGGCTCTCTGCTCAGCGGGGAGCCTGCTTCCTCCTCTCTCCTCTCTCTCTGCCTGCCTCTCTGCCTACTTGTAATCTCTCTCTCTGTGTCAAATAAATAAATAAAATCTTTAAAAAAAAAAAAAAAAAGAAGTAAACATTTGGGCATATTTTTTAATAAACAGCTTTCTTGAGATCTAATTCATATACTATAAAATCCCCCCCTTTCGAAGTGTACAGTTCAGTGGTTTTCAGTCTACTCACAGTTACGCCAACATCCCTGCTAATTTCAGAACATTTTCATCATCCCATAAAGAAACTTCATACCATTGACAGTCACTCCCAATTCCCCTCCCCACATCCCTGGCACCCACTAATCTATTTTCTGTCTCTATGGATTTGCCTATTCTAGAAATTTCATATAAATGGATTTATAAAATATGTGGCCTTTTGTGACCAGCTGCTTTCACTTAGCATAATGTTTTCAAGGTTCACCCGTGTTGCAGCATGTAATGGCATGAATATCTGTAGCATATAATCAATACTTCATTTCGTTTTATGGTAGAATAATATTCCATTGTATGAATATACTACCTTTTGTTTATCCATCCCTCAGTTGATGGACATTTGGGTCATTTCCCATTTTTGGCTATTATGAACAATAACATGCTGCTTTGAGAATTTGTATAAAATTGTTGTGCAGACACGTCTTCAGTACCCTCGGGGATGAACCTTGGAATAGGGTTGCAGGGTCACATGGTAACTTTACGGTCAACAATTTGAAGAACTGTCAATCTGTTTCCCAAAGTGGCTGCACCATTGTACAAACCCTCTAGCAATGCACAAGGAGAAAATGTTCCAATTTCTCCACATCCTCAACAACATTTGTTATTGTCTTTTTTTTTTTAATTTTTTAAAAAAAATTTTAAAGCAATCTCTACATCCAACGCAGGGCATAAACTCACAACCCAGAGATCAAGAGTCACATGCTCTTCCGAATCAGCCAGTCAGGTGCCCTGTCTTTTTTATTTTAGGCGTCTTGGTGGGTGTGAAGTGGTAGCTCACTCTGTGGTTTGATTTGCACTTCCCTGATGATTAATGAAGTTGAGCATCTTTTCATGTGCTTATTGGTCATTGTGTATCTCTTTGGAGAATGTCTATTCAAATCCTCTGCCCATTTTTAAATTGAGTTATTTGTCTTTTTGTTGAGTTGGAAGAGTTTTTGTTTTGTTTTTTTATTACATATAATGTATTATTTGCCCCAGGGGGACAGGCCTGTGAATCATCAGGCTTACACATTTCACAGCCCTCACCATAGCACAAACCCTCCCCAATGTCCATATCCCAGTCACTCTATCCCTACCCCCTACCCCCCAGTAACTCTCGAGTTGGAAGAGTTTTTTTTATATGTTCTGGACACAAGTCCCTCATCATATGCATGCTTTGCAGATATTTTCTCCCATTTCATGGCTTGTCTTTTCATTTTCTTGACGGTGTCCTTTGAAACCCAAAAGTTTTTAATTTTGACAAAGTCTAATTTACCTAATTTTTCTTTTGTCACTTATGCTTTTGGTGTCACATCTAAGAAACTATGGCCTAACCCAAGGTCACAAAGATTTGTATCTATGTTCTAAGATTTTTATGATTTTAAGATTTTTTTTTTTTTTATTCATTTGACACAGAGAGAGAGATCACAAGTAGGCAGAGAGGCAGGCAGAGAGAGGAGAGAGGAGGAAGCAGGCTCCCCGCTGAGCAGAGAGCCCGATGCGGGCCTCGATCCCAGGACCCTGGGATCATGACCTGAGCCGAAGGCAGCGGCCTTAACCCACTGAGCCACCCAGGCGCCCGATTTTTATGATTTTAGCCCTTACATTTTCTATGATCCATTTTGGGTTAATTTTTGTAAATGGCAGGTGGAAATCCAGTTGTTCCAGAGCCATTTGTTAAAAAGAATTTCTTTCCTTTCCCTCTACCCCATTTAACTGTCTGAGCACCCTTATCAAAAAATCAATTGAACATAATGTAAGGGTTTATTTATAGAGTCAAATTTTATTCCATTTGGGGCATATTTTCTAAGGAATTTTTTTTTCTCTCCAACTTCGATAGTTGGTGATCCCTCCTTCCCTGGAAGAGAGGAGGAGATAGGGAGTGATCTCCCAAGCAGACCACATGTCCTTTGTTGGGGCGGGCATCCACAGCTCTTTGCACTAGCCTAACCATAATGACCTCCTCCTATAGGAATCAGAACACCCTCCCTTGATTTGTTGGCATCTGAGAAGTATCTGACTAAAGGACCTTATCTCTTTCCTACCTCTCAAGGTTATTACCAGTATCAAATTAGATAATTCCCACAAAAGAATTCAGGAGGTCTAAAGTGCTATCCAAATGCAATGTGTATTCTTATTATACCTCTCCCTCATGAGTAAGACCCTAAAGAGAGAGAGGTTATTTTTAACTTTTACTCATTGGGATCAAGGTTGCAGCATCAATATTATTGCAAATTCCAAATTAGTGAGCTTTGGCCCTTCCTGTTATTCCTGCAGGAGGCTGGGAGCCTGCCACCTGGCAAGCGAGTATGAATGATGTTTATTCCTTTTATCCACATACCCCCCCCCTTCCTTCAGTGAGGGCTTACTTTGTGCCAGGCGCTGTGCTGAGCTCTGGGAAAACCAGAGACTAAGACAGACCCAGTCTGTCTCCTGGCCCTGACGGTGTAGTGGGGAAGCAGGCTACTGGAGCGAACCGCCATTAGGGAGGCGTAGGGTGATGCCTCCAACCAGCCCTCGTATCCTTTTGCTCCATGTAAACCATGGGGATGAGATTCTCTTCCAACCCACTTACCTTGGCTTCTATTATTTTTCAATGAGGCGGAAGCTGTCCCATGCTGAACTCAGTTCCTAACCCAGATGTTCTACAGACATCATCACAACGCCACACAGACCTGAACGGACCAGCCTGCTCTACGGTCCTCCTAGATCTGGTTCTCAGAGGAACGCTCTTCAGAGGGCAGCCCTGGCTGAAATCTACCTCCATCCTGCTTTCCGTGGGCTTCTTTTCCCAAGACACAGAAAGGCTCCCTAGTTACAAGCTAAGCCTCAGGCTCTTCTTCCCCTCTACCCCTCCTCCCCCACCCTGACCCTTCCTTCAGGGCCTGAAGGGGTGTTAGACTCCACGCCATCCCCCCACCACTGCCAGCCACCAGTGGAGGCGCCTCCCTCCCAGAAGACAGCAGCTCACTTGGGCCACAGGAGAGCCCAGGCCCACTGCTACACCCTCGGCCTGGGTCCTCCTCCTTGCCAGGACGGTCACAGGGGTCCACCCAGCCAGCCCTGAGGTACACCAGTGTCCCTTGGCATGAGGGAAAGCCAGAGGGCCCCAGCTCTCCACTCTCTTCCCCTGCCTGTCCCCTCTCCACCCCATCCTCCTTCACACACCTCTCCCTGGCACCGTGTCATCTGATAAGTCATCTCAGGGGCACTTCGGTCACAGCCTCCTGCGCACGCTCCATACGACCAGGGGAGCCCGTGTGTCCCTCGGAGCCTCAGGCACCAGCCGCACACAGACACCGGGATTCCCAACTGCCTGGAGCAGCCCAGTGGGTTGGGGAACCACCCCAGTTGGTCCCTTTCCTGCTTCCTCTGCCCTGCCTCTTGCTCCTTCCACCACCCCTCCCCCTGGCTTGTCCGGGTCTGCTAGGGTCTAGGGTGCTCCCACCTCTGGGGACAGACCCCGAGGTGCTGAGGAGTTAGCGGAGGACCCTCCACTGCCACAACCCCCTCAAGCAGATGCCTCTCTCTTCCCTCCCTCTGCTTGTCCCCTGGAGACGTGGAGGACACAGGAAAAGAATGATGGGGAGCCTGGAGACCTGAGGTGACTCGGAGCAAGCCACTCAAACCTGAGTCTTACTTCATCTGTCACAGTGAGGGGATGATTCTCATCTGGAGGCTCGCCTCGTCGTTCGCAAAGGCCGCGAGTCTGTGTGGTTGTTCCTGCGTACGCCGGTGACAGCCCGTGTCCCCAGCGGGAAGGGGGCATGCGTGCCAGCGCTCCTGCGCCTCTGGACGAACCCTCCCAGCACAGCCCCTCCGTTCTGCCCCCTTTGCTGGCGGTCCCCCAGCCGGTCGCCAGGTGCGCCTCGCGGCAGCACCTCCCCCACGCGCCTCCAAAGCCAAACTGTCCCCCCTCCGGCCGGTGCAGGCCACGCCCCCTCTCCCCAAGGCCCGGTGAAGGAGCCGGACCCGCTGGCTGATCGTTAACCCCATCTCTGCTGCGCTGGCGGCGCCGCGGACGGCTCCCCCACTTTGTCACTCCGGAGCCCACAGAGGCCTGGGGCCGTTAGGTCGGGAGACGGAGCCGCGGAGAGCGCGGGGCTCCCGGCTGCCTGCGCCGAGGCCGGGCGATGGCAAGGAGAGGGCCCCGCGCGCCGACTCGGGTGTGCCGGCGAACTGCTGGCTCGCTCAGCCCCGGAGGTGTGTGTGCGCCGCGAGGGTCCCCCCTTCCAGCGCCCTCTGCGAGAGGCTGACCTGAGCCCCGGCCACCACCCCCCGGGCGGCAGCTCGCGGGGGGCCGCCTTGGCCCCTCCCCGGGCGGGCGCCCCTGCCCAGGCGGGCCAGGAAGCGTCGGTCCCCGCCCCGCTCGCTTCGGCCCGCGGCCGGGGG
>LNAC01000306.1:1166530-1184021 GCA_002007465.1 Ailurus styani | reverse complement strand
GCGGGCCCGGGGCGGGGGCGGGGCCCGGACGCCCAATCACAGGCCTGCGGCCGGGCGCTGGGGGGCGGGGAGTCACGGCCGGGCGCGCGCCCCCGGCCCCTGAGCCTGGGGGACCCGGTGGGACCCGCGGGGGTCCCAGCACGGTGCCGGGCGCATGGTCCGTGCCCAAGCCAAGAACCAACATACATAAGGCTGGCTCGCCTGACCTCGAGTCACCCCAGGTGGCGGCGCCCTGGGCTGACATCGGGCCGGGTCACAGGCAGTCTTCGCCGAGGGTGCCCGCTCTGCTCCGGGCCCTCATCCTCCGTAGCCGCAACTACCCGTCTCTCACTGTTCCTGTCACTGCTCACCACTATCTACCCTGCCCTCCGCGGGGCCTCTCTCCTGGCCCCAGTTTCTGCTCCACCGCCCACCTGAGGCAGATTCCCCCAGCTCCTGACCCCCGAGAGGAGGGAGCAGGGTTTCCACAAGCCCCAGTGTCCAGCAGCCCCTGGCTTTCCTCCCCTTGCTCAGCGCCATGGCCTCCCCTGTCCCCTCTGGCGCCCACAGGAGGAAGCGGCCCTGCTCAACCAGGAGTTTGCTGAGGTCTGGGGCCAGAAGGCCAAGGACCTATACGACCCAATCTGGCAGAACTTCAGCGACCCCATCCTGCGAAGGGTCATCAGTGGTGTGCGCACCCTGGGCCCTGCCAACCTGCCTGTGGAAAAGCGGCAGCAGGTGGGCCTGGTGGGCGGGAGTGGGGGACTCAGGGCTGGCCAGCATGCCTCCCAGGGCCACCCTGTGCTGGTGGGGGCGGCCTGGCAGGAAGGGACCCTGGGATCTGTATGCGCCCTGACTGGGAAGCCTCTGTGAGCACAGAATGGCTCCCTGAAACATCGATTTCCCCTGGAGATGGGGTATAGAAAGCGAAATTCACGAAAACAGATGAAAAGGGGTTTTTCGAAATTTCTCCATAGTCCTGTGTGGTTTATGGGGTTCTGAAAGATTGAGGAAGACTGAGAGGGCATCGAGGCCAGAGAGCGAGAGGGATTTGTCCTCACTGCAAGGCGGTGACCGAGGTTGGACTTGAACCCCATCCCAAATTCTAAGGACACTTGTTTCCACCTCTGCAGGCTGTCTCCACGGGAAGGGGAATCAGTATATTAGTGATCAGAAGTGTCCTGAGTGCCATGAGGGTCCTCGCCCAAGCCACATCCCCTCTCCGGGCCTCCTTTTCATCCCAGCAAAAAGAGGAGGGGGCAGCCCGGTGGTCTGTGGGGGCTGTTCGTTGCTAACGTTTTCTCCACCCTATCTCCCCAGTACAACTCTCTGCTAAGCAACATGAACAGGATCTACTCCACGGCCAGGGTCTGCTTCTATCCCAACAAGACTGCCATCTGCTGGTCCCTGGACCCAGGTATGGCTCTGTCTCTACTTGTCTCTCTCTGCTGGGGCTTCCCAGCCCTTCCTCGCAGCCCTGCTGCACCCAGGAAGAGGGTGTGTTTAATAGGAGGGCCCACGGAGGGAGTGCGTAAACCCAAAGGCATTGGTGTCCAATTGAGGCAGGACTGTTAGATCCCCCCACACCCCTGCTTCTCCTGGCACGCGGATCTCTGATACCTCCAGCCTCCAGCACCCACCCCACCCAACCCCCGCCCCATGGGTGCTTTGGCCTCTCCCATCCCCACTAGCCTTCCTCCTGGCTGCCTGGTTTTTCCCTTTCGTGAGTCTTCTCAGTCTCCCAAGAGTCCCCCATAGGACTTAGACCCCTTGTCACTTCTGCCTAAACCTCCCCTCTCCCCCCACACCGACACCCCCATCCATGAGGCAGCCCGAGGTTAGCCACTCCAACCAATGAGCCGTGAAGGGTCTGTCTGGGTTTTGGCCTCTGGATGGCCTCTTTGTATCTACCACCTCAGAGCGTCACTTCCCTAGGGACAAGGGCCCCTCTTGCATAGCTCGAAGCCCCATCCCGCCCAGCCTGCAGGTGGCCCTGGGCTTGGGGGGCACCGTGATGTCGAGGAAGCAGGTAGAGACGGTGAGGACTGGCGTGGGAGCACTACTGAAGACGGCTGCCGACCGTCTCCCGAAGCACCTGACCCCGCTCACCCGTGTCTCAGAGCTCACCCACATCATGGCCATCTCAAGAAACTACGCCCTGCTGCTCTACGCGTGGGAGGGCTGGCACAACGCCGTGGGCACCCCGCTGAAGCCCCTGTACCAGAACTTCACCACCCTCAGCAACGAGGCTTACCAGAAGGACGGTGAGCTGACCCACCCCACCCGTGGTGTGAGTGCATGCTGCCCTTCCCAGCTGGCAAGGTGCTCTCTCTCCCAGCCGCGGTCCCCGCGGAGCCCGACCCCTGAGGCAGACAGAGCAGCTGTCACTGTATACCGACTCAAGGTCGCACAGCTAGTGCAGATGGCACGGGCTCCAGCCGCCTCTACCTTCCTCGGGGCTGCCGTGCGGCCCTTGCGCTGCCCCTCCTGGCACACACTGGAGCCCTAGCACTCATCTTTGCCCCTCCAGGATCTATTTAGCTGGAGTTGGAACCACCCCTAGGTGGAAAATCATACAGCAGCGGTCCCCCGGCCATCTTTCCCAGTTAGCTGGCCCCAAGCCCCGAGGATGGGGAAGCAGGAGCTGGCCAGGGAGGTGCCAGAACCTTGGGTCTGAGCTGCACCCCAATACCACCCCCCCAGGCTACTCAGACACAGGAGCCTATTGGCGCTCCTGGTATGAGTCACCCACCTTCGTGGAGGATCTGGAGCACCTCTACCATCAAGTAGAGCCCCTCTACCTGAACCTCCACGCCTACGTCCGCCGCGCACTGCACCGCCGATACGGGGACAGATACATCAACCTCAGGGGACCCATCCCTGCGCACCTGCTGGGTAAGGACATTGCCTCGCCTCCACGTGTGTCCCACAGATCATCCTCCTCGCGTCTGTCGTTGCAGGGCGCCATCCCGTGCACTCCCCCACGCACGAGCCCGCGTGGCTCACTCCACAACCCCGTAAAGCAGGTGGCTCTTCTCAATCATCACAACTGTTCCTGCTTTTCAGACGGGGACCCGGAGGCTTGAGGCGCGTAGACTTGGCAGAGGGCAGAGAACAGAGAATCGGTGAAAGGTGGAGCTAGGAGTCACACTGCAGACTTTGACTCCAGGTCCAGTGGGGGAGGAGTAATCATCTTAGGTTATGTCCCAAGGAAGCAAGCCCAGCCTTGGCAGTGGGAGCCCAAGTGATGCTGCTGGGGTCCTTCCTGCCAGTGCCAGGGTCCTTGCCAACTCCGGGGAACCTGGAGCATTCGGAAGCACGAGTGGGCTTGAGGTGGCAAGCGGACTGCTCCCCTTGACCTGGCCCAGGGTCCGGGTGCCAGGGACCCAGACGGTTGTTCAGGGACACATTGGGGAAGCAGGCAGGGAGGAAGCTTGCCAGGCAGGGAGCTAAGCTAACTCCCTCCTCTGTCTAGGGGACATGTGGGCCCAGAGCTGGGACAACCTCTATGACATGATGGTGCCTTTCCCTGACAAGCCGAGTCTCGATGTTACCAGCACCATGGTGCGGAAGGTAAGCTCGGGGCTGGGCAGGGGTGGGGGGCAGCAGGAAGGCGTCAGATGGGGGGGAGGGGCAGGAAGAAGTCACAGGAGGGAGATGGGCCCCCCGCTTTCTACAGAGCACCAGCCTGGAGTGTGCGTGCCCACAGTGAGCTGGGGTCTGTGTCCGGGGTGAGGTGCCAACCCCTCCCTCCAGGACCTCACAGGTGGGGTGTGGGCAGCCGTTCACGTTCATTGATCCACTGTGGTTAGTGGGGGCCCTGCCTCTGGGAAGGGAGGCCACAAGGGCAGGGACTCCCTTCATGGGCAAGGAGCTGAGCCAGGTGGGAGCCGCAGTGAGCTCCCACAGCTGGGCCCTGACTTGTACCTGCTCCCCCCTCCTCCCCCCCAGGGTTGGAACACTACACACATGTTCCGGGTGGCGGAGGAGTTCTTCACCTCCCTAGGGCTCTCGCCCATGCCTCCTGAGTTTTGGGCAGGGTCCATGCTGGAGAAACCAACCGACGGGCGCGAGGTGGTGTGCCACGCCTCTGCCTGGGACTTCTACAACAGGAGAGACTTCAGGTCTAGACGTGGGAGGGGAAAGGGGGGGCTGGAGCTCTAGGAAGGGTGGACTAGGCACAGAGCAGCCGGTTCCCAGAACCACCGCTACCCCAGCCCTGACACTGTCTGGAGGGGCCGGGTCTATTCCAAGGCTCTTGGGCGTATGAGACCCCTTAGGCCTCCTTCCTTTGGCAGCTTCGATAGGCAGCAACTCCATACATTGGAATGGAGGAAGAAAACCCGAGTGTGGGCTAGGGGCAGGGCAAAGGATGTGTACATTTCCACCAGCTCCTTCGAGGCCCAGGGCAGTGCCCAGCTGGCTCCTTTCCCTTAGCTGTCAGCCTCCCGGTGCTCTGGTCCTTGCCCTGGCCTGTCCTTCACCCTCACCCTCGCCATCTCCCTGCCCCAGGATCAAGCAGTGCACGCGGGTCACTATGGACCAGCTGTCCACGGTGCACCACGAGATGGGCCACGTGCAGTACTATCTGCAGTACAAGGAGCAGCCTGTCTCCCTGCGCCAAGGGGCCAACCCTGGCTTCCACGAGGCCATCGGGGATGTGCTGGCGCTCTCCGTCTCCACTCCTGCACATCTGTACAAAATTGGCCTGCTGGACAATGTCAGCAATGACATGGGTATGGGGGGTGGAGAGGACCCAGCCCGGCCCCACCCGGACCCCATTCCATCCCACAGTAGGACAGCTTGCCCACACTCCCTCCTGCCCTTCCTGACACTGCCTCTCCGCCCCAGCTCAAGCAGGTCTGGGGATCCGCCTGGAGCCTCACAGCCCACCCCAGGTCCCAACTGGACACAGCCCAAGAGCCCTCTTCCAAGCAGGGCTCCATGGTCATGAAGGCTGGCCTTCCCTTCTCTGCATTGGCCAACCCCCTCCTGCTGGCTCCTGCCCAGACCCACCCTCTCCTAGCTGGAACCCCCTTCTCCCTCTGACCTCTCTCTTCTCATCTCCTCTTCCAACAGAAAGTGACATCAATTTCTTGTTGAAGATGGCACTGGAAAAAATTGCCTTCCTTCCCTTTGGCTACTTGGTAGACCAGTGGCGTTGGGGGGTCTTTAGTGGGAGTACCCCCCCCTCCCGCTACAACTTTGACTGGTGGTATCTTCGGTGAGTAAAGAGGGATCAGGAAGGGCCTAACCCCAAGTGGCCCTCCCTCCTCCCTCTCCTGGGCCCCCAGGAGCCTTCTGCCTCCATCAATCCAGTCCCCTCCTCTCTAATGTTGTCTCTACCCTTTTCCCTACCCATTCTTTCCTACCTAAAACTCCCTCCTCCAGGAAGTCTTCCACAATTCACCAGAGGGGGACGGGATGGCCTGGTGGGAATGCCTGCTTCACAGCATTTTCTGCAAAGGCTAAGTCAGCCTGTGTACAACTCTTATGTCCTAAGGCAATTTAACCAACCTCTTCTAGAACCAAGTATCAGGGGATCTGTCCTCCAGTTGCCCGAAATGAAACCCACTTTGATGCCGGAGCTAAATTTCATGTCCCAAATGTGACACCGTACATCAGGTACCAGTGCCGCTCCCTCCACCCAGTTCGGTCACACTGTTCGACCCCCTCCCCCTTCCCCGGGCTGATCCCCACACTCTTCTGGGCGCCCTCCACCTAGGGCCTGGGATTAAGTGAGCCTCTTTCTTGAGCCAGGCTGGGCTCCAAGCCTCTCCCCCAAGGCCACCGTGTGGTCTGGCCTCTGCCCCGTGAGGGGCTGGATGGTGCCGAGCGAAGGCACCCCACCGTTCACCCTAACGCGCGCCCTGTACCTGCAGGTACTTTGTGAGTTTCGTCCTGCAGTTCCAGTTCCATCAAGCCCTGTGCAAGGAGGCAGGCCAACAGTACCCACTGCACAAGTGTGACATTTACCAGTCCACGCAGGCGGGGGACAAGCTCCGGTGTGTAGGGGGAGCAGGAGGGCGGGGGTGGGGAGGGGAGAGCCGGGGAGGAAGACGTGTCTGGAAGGCCACTGGCTGCCCGTGGGAAAAACACAAGGCCCTGCAGCGGGAGGGCACCTTCCTCCCCTCCCAGCCCTTTCTTTCTGCCGTCAAGGATTTACGGAATAGCCCTTCCAGCGGGCACGAGACAGGACGACATCCCTGTCCCCTTGCCAGAGCCCCTAGTCCCCAGAGTCTTGACGTTGCTGCTCGGACAGGCCGGGGGGGCAGAGGTGGGCCGGGAGCCGGTGCCAGGCACTGGCCTGAGCGTCCTGTGCACACCGACAGGGAGGCACTGCGGGCAGGCTCCTCGCGGCCCTGGCAGGAGGTGCTGAAGGAGGCGATCGGCACGGACACCCTGGACGCCCAGCCGCTGCTCGACTACTTCCAGCCGGTCTACCGGTGGCTGCGGGAGCAGAACGAGCGCAACGGGGAGGTGCTGGGGTGGCCCGAATACCAGTGGCGGCCGCCGATGCCCAACAATTACCCGCAGGACATCGGTAAAGCCCGGAGTGAGGGTGGGGCTGGCTGACGTAAGTTCTCGGTCTGGGCTCTGGACCCAGGCCCCTGGTTTCTGGTTCCCGGTCAGCTGCTCCCGGGTGGGCCCCGGCGCCCTGCCCTGAAGGACGGTGCAGCGCCCTTAGCTCATCACGGGGCCGTGGGGGTGCGAGTGGGCATGTCTTTTCCCCAGCATTCTAGGGAGGGGGTGCCCAGATCTGAGGTCCCCCTGCGGGCAGGCTGGTGGGCACACTGCTCTATGAGGTCACATTGCAGACTCCGCTCTTATTGGCCGTGGGGCTGGGGCTACAGGGCTCTGCTCTCCTGCGGCCATGGGCCAAGGTTGGGCTGCTACCGGACTGCCCAGCCTCTTCTTCCTCCTGCTCTGCTGTGGGCACCCCGTGCTGGTCCCCAGCAAGGAGACCACCCACCAGGTGACAACCATCCAGGCAACAACCAGCCAGGCAACCACCAGCAGCCAGACACCCCAGAGCCCAAGTGGGACCGGCCGGGGGGCGGGGCAGGGCTTGGGGGTTACGAGGAAGGAGCAGGAGGCTGGGGCAGCCGCAGGCTCAGGCCAACCCGCAGCAGAGGGCGAGGGGAGGCCTGTCTGTTTCCCTCCACTCTGTTCCACAGGCCTGGTGACCGATGAGGTTGAGGCCAGAAGGTTTGTGGAGGAGTATGACCGGAGATCCCAGGTGATATTGAATGAATATGCCGAGGCTAATTGGAACTATAACACCAACATCACCACAGAGGCCAGCAAGATCCTGGTAGGGGCCCAGCCCATGCCCCATGCTTGTGGGCATGTGCACACACACACACACACTCACGCACACTCACGCACACGGGCAGCCCACATGGGAGCTCCTCTCCCCAGAGACCGAGCCTCAAAACCCAAGACAGTGCAGAGCAGGCTGCCCCCTCCCTCCCTCAGTGCAGAGGGTGGTAGGGAGCAGGGGCTGTCAGAATTTGTGAAAGATCCAGATGGAATATTTAAAATAATACTCAACTTCAAATTTGGGCGGGCATATATTCAATGCCTAAAACAGTTGTCCTTCTTTAGCGAGCCACCTGTTGTTCGTAGTAGAATGATTTGCACAGACACAGGTGACACTAAAGCTGGGTTCTTGGGTTGAAAGCCCCTGTTTGCCACCACAGTAAGGACTCGCCGCCCCTCACCCCTTCCCCGCGTGTGTGGTGCGCACAGGTTACGGGAGGTGAGCCACAGAGAACCAACATTACTTGAGGACCACTGTGAGCATTACGGCTGTTGCCTTCTTTATTCCTCATCAGCCTTTGCAAAACCAGTGATCTTTTTCCCATTTTAAAGATGGGACCCTGAGACTCAGAGAGGCAGCAGAATTAATACCAACCTGTCCCCATCCTAGCAGGATACGGGGGCGGGGGCTTCCCCTTCTGTCTACCAGGAATGTCTTGTGTGACACTGGGTATCTGCTGAGGGGCGCGCCCTGCATCCAAGACATTATAGATGGTCCAGGTTGAAGAGCAAAGGCAACAACTTGATAAAACTGCCCCCACCCACAGCAACCCCCAGTCCCTTCCACTGCCCCGGTGGCCCCTCCGCCTCTGAGGCTTCTCCAAAGCTCCCAGGCCTCATGGCACGGTTCCCCCTGTGCCCTCAGCTCCAGAAGAACATACAGATGGCAAACCACACCTTCAAGTTCGGCACCTGGGCCAGGCAGTTCGATGTGACTAACTTCCAGAATACTAGCATCAAGCGGATGATAAAGAAGATTCAGGACCTAGAGCGGGCAGCGCTGCCTGCCAAGGAGCTGGAGGAGGTATGTGGCTTGTGGGGAGCAAGGAATGGAAGGTCCAAGGTCAAGACCAGGTCCTGGCTCAGGGGACTGAGCCCAGTACAGGGTCTGGCCTTCCTGCTGCTGCTTCTTCCTCCATCTGTCGTGACGTCTGCCATGTTGACATCACCTGCAGAGCCCCTGAGAAGGCAGCACTTTGGGAACATACTCTCCCAGCTCCACAGGTCCCCCTCTACCCATGATGGTGCCTGGGGGAGAACAGGTAGCAAAGGAGTGCAGCTTGCTGCCCCTCTCCTTCCTCCTGCAGTACAACCAGATCCTGCTGGACATGGAAACCACCTACAGCGTGGCCTCTGTGTGCCACACCAACGGCACTTGTCTGCAGCTGGACCCTGGTGAGCACACGTGGGGAACGAGAGGGAGAGGGGGAGGCTGGCGTGGGCAGTGTTAGGGGCGCTGGCCCATGGAGGGGAGTCGGGGACTCCTGACTTTTGGGGTCACCATGCCCAGGAGATTCACTCCCCTGTTTTCCACCAGCGGGGGTTTCTCTGCCACCACCAGGGATGGGCACCCACTTCATCTCTGCTCTGATCATGGCTCTCCGTGGATCCGCGCCTCTGCTCCCTCTGGGTCCCCCCTGGACTCCTCTCTTTTCCTCTCTGCACTCTGCCTTCAGAGTAGGGGGCACCTCGGATTTGTCTGCTGAGTGCTCAGACCCCCAACTAAGGAGAGTAACTCTGGGTACCTTCCTTCCTTCACCCAACCCGTGTCTTTCCCACCTTCTCTGGCCTCTTCCTTGTCCCTCATCCCCCGCATTGAGGCCATGGCTCATGGAACACATTTCCTGCTCCAAGGAATGCCCCGGCTCTTGCTCGTCCCCTTTCTCTCTCCACACCGGCTGGTCCTTCCTAGCTTCTCCCCCTTTGGAAGAGCTCACCCTGGACACTCGAGTACCTGCACACAGATATGTTCGGTCCTCCCTCCTGACCCCATCCTCCCAAGGGTTGGGAGCTAGAGGCATAAACATTCTTACCCAGAAACCATCTCTTCCTGGCCCTCTGCCCAAGTCCCTCATTAGAACAATGACAAATAGAAGGGGAAATGGAAAATAAACAGGAGAGAGAGACAGTTTTCCTGAGACAGGGTTTGGCCTGCGGTTTGTATACACGGGGAGGCACGCACAGAGTTGTGAGGGCGTATGCATGCCTGTGCGTGCGTGTGTGCACACTTGTGTGCCGAAGAGCGTGGCCTTCAGCCTCTCCCTGCCACCCCCTATCAGTTAGCCTCTTAATCCAGGCCCGGGCCATCAGATCAGTGCCATTGGTAAAATGAAGAAACACCTACAAACCAGAATACTCGCATCAGCAGAGGGCAGAGGTGAAATTCTCACATTTCCCCCCCCCCAAACAATGCATTTAAATATACTTTCTCGGGGAGAAGTAGATATCACAAAGCGTATTCTAAAAGAGGGAGAGAGCACAAGTCAGATAGTGAGGTATGGATGGTCCCAAAGGGCGTCTGCTGTCTTCCGGCTCAGGCTGGGTGGCCAGGAAGGGGAGCTGCCCCGGGTGTGTGGGGGGCTCTGGAAGTGACACATGAGCTCAGGCCCTCCTCGTCCCAGCTCCGCCAGGTGAGCGTCAGCTCTGTGCGAGCCACATGGAGAAGGCTGCACGCATAGCGTGGCTTTGACCAGACACAGACCCAGGACTCCGGGCTCCCGGATGGCACTGGGATGGCTCTCTCTGCTTTGTCTTCACGGCCATCCTCGTATTCCATTTCTGTTCACTAGCAGTTTGTGCGAGATGGCTGGGGCCCTGTGAGGACTCAGGGACCGACAAGGCACACTCCCCGCTCAGGGGCCTCATGCTCCCATTTGATTTTTACAACCCCCCCGCCAAGTGGTGGCTTATCCCCATTTGAAAGATAGGGGAAGAAGGGTCCCATGACTCGCGAGGTTATTTTGGGGTCAGTGGGAGACTAGACAGGAACTCAGGTCTTGTGCCCTCTAAGCCATTTGTCCCTCCCATGGAGGGGGTGAGCAGGAAATCCGTGGGGGCCAGCAGCTCTGGAGTCCGGGCCTTTGGTTTGTGCCTGGGGGGGGGGGGTGGCTGCCATGTCACCAACACACTCATGTGGAAGCCAGTGCACCTTTCATGGGGTGGTGTGCAGGGCCCCTGAGCCCCGGACCGGCCCCAGGGCAGCCTCTGTAGAAAGCGCTCAAGCCTTTCTCCCATGTCCCTAGACTGGCTGCCTGGACAGCCCTCTTCAAGGGACTTCCCCAGCGGGACCCCACCTCCAAACTCCTATGACCCAGTTCCCTTTATAGGAGGGGGAGATGAGCCCAGGGCTGGAGGTGCGAGCCCTTCAACTCCTCCCCGCAGATCTGACGAACCTCATGGCCACATCCCGGAATTATGAAGATCTGTTGTGGGCCTGGAAGAGCTGGCGGGACAAGGTGGGGAGAGCCATCCTCCCTTTCTTCCCCAAGTATGTGGAACTTGCCAACAAGGCTGCCCGGCTCAACGGTGAGTCCCTGAGTCCCTCCGGCCACTCTCGCCAGCTCTCTGGTCCCAGCCCCGCGGGGGCCCTCACGAGGGTCGCCAGAACCTCCTACACTCGGTGAGGGGGAGGTCCCTAGAGGAGGTGGGGCAGAGGTGCTCAGGGACGGGTCCGGGGTCCCCTCTGCAGGCTACGAAGATGCAGGGGACTCCTGGAGAGTCACGTATGAGATGCCGTCCCTGGAACAAGACCTGGAGCAGCTCTACCAGGAGCTGCAGCCGCTGTACTTGAACCTGCACGCCTACGTGCGCCGGGCCCTGCACCGCCACTACGGCCCGGAGCACATCAACCTGGAGGGCCCCATTCCCGCGCACCTGCTGGGTGAGGACCAGCCCCACGGGGCCGGGAACGGAGCCCGGAGGAGGGCGGGTGGGGCCAGTGCTGTCCCGGGCGCCGGGGAGAGGCTGGGCGGGACCTTCGCTCGGCGCCTCGGGCGGAGAGAGTGAAGATTTTTTTGAGGCCGAGGGAATGTTGCCAGGGCTGGGGTGGGGTGGCAGCTGGGTGTGCGGAGAAGAACCCCAGGCTTGTCTTGAGCACCCCATTTGCTACGGAACCCCATGGTACAGATCACCCGGATGGAGCAGTGGTTGCGGGAGACCCTATCACCCATCTCAGCTCCAGGCAGCATGATGCTGGGGGGTGCGGGCGAGGGAGGGGCTGGGAGGGAGAACCGGAGCCTGCCGGAGGGGCGGCGCGTGAGCAGAGCCTTGAAGGAGGGGAGAGGCTCCCACAGATGGAAAAAGTAGCTGGAGGGAGAAGGGCGGACACGACGCTCAGGCTGGGGGGAGTTAGGAGCACAAAGGACAACACGGAGAGTGTAGATCCTTTGGACCCTCATGTTTTCAGGGTTGTAAGTAAACGCGGATGCCCGGAGGTAGGAAGTAGGCAGTGGAAGGCAGTGAGGGATGGCGGGGGCAGGGGCAAAGCAGAGGCTGCCAGCTTCCCGTCCCCTCTGGGCCTCGGAGGACACAGCCCTGGGGGGGGGGCTTATTGCTGCAAACAGAGAAACCAGGCAGGGACACAGACCATTTGCCAATCAGGAGGGAGACCCCAGGAAACTTGTCTGGGTTTGGGGACCTTGCAGCCCAAGAGCCCAGTCATCCTTGACCTGCTCTGGTGAGACCAAGAATATCAGAGGGACATCAGCTTGATGACTGAGAAACACAGACCCCCAAAGGGGAGGCACCGTGCCCAAATGGCCCCGGGAGTGGCGGTGGGGCAGGGGCAGAGCTGGGGCTTTAAACTCAGACCTTGGCATTCAGAGCAGGTAATGACTTAGTGCACTGGACATGCAGGCTGAAGACAATGTGTGTCTAATGCTTGGCACCGTTTGCAAACAGTAGGTGCTCAAAAGATGCCGTTAAGGTCCTAAGACTGGGATCTGGTTCCTTTTCCGTGGGTGATGGTGCTGAGTCTAAGAAATAACACTGGTCTCCCCTCTCTCTTTGCCTCCTCTTTCTCTACCTGCCTCCAGGGAACATGTGGGCCCAGACCTGGTCCAACATCTATGACTTGGTGGTGCCCTTCCCTTCGGCCCCCAAGATAGACGCCACAGAGGCCATGATAAAGCAGGTGCACACTGCGCCCCTGGTCACACCTCTACTCCCCCAGGGCAACCCCAGGGCCCAGGGGAGAGGAGACCTCTGCCTCAGTGGGAGAGGGCCCTCTGATTCGGGAATTCCCTCTGGCTCTGGCCTCTCCCAGCCCCCACCCCGCCTGCAGCATGTATAGTCTGTGCCCTCAGTCCCCAGTTTGGACAGAGCTCACTCTGCTTGCAGGGCTGGACTCCCAAAAGGATGTTTGAAGAAGCAGACAATTTCTTCACCTCCCTGGGGCTGTTGCCTGTGCCCTTTGAGTTCTGGAACAAGTCCATGCTGGAGAAGCCAACCGACGGGCGGGAGGTAGTGTGCCATGCCTCTGCCTGGGACTTCTACAATGGCAAGGACTTCAGGTGTGTCCAGGTAGCAGCCAGGAGAACATATCCTCAGCCCAGTGGGCAAGGAGATGAGCCAAGTAAAGGTTCTCCTATTGTCCCCTCAGTCAGAGTGAGCAGAAACAAGCACAGGGAACAGAGCTTGGGATGAGGGTCAAGAGCCTTGAGCCATTGATTTCCAGTGGGAGAAACTTGTCTACCAGGCGAGGGTCTTCTCAGGCACTGGCCAGTCCAGGATGTGAGCACTGTGTGAGCTGCCCAGCCTTCCCTCACTCTGCGGCAGCCCCTGCCTATCGCAGGCCGTCTCCCCGGCTACATGAGCCTTGACACAGAGAGGTACCTGAGGACACTGGGGGCTTCACACAGGTGCACCACTGGCAGAGGCTCAGAAGCTGCCTTCACCAGAGGATCGTTATCTATTGCTGCCTAACAAACCATCTCAGAACTTAGTGGTAGAAAACAACCATTTGTTTAGTTCGTGATTTTATTGGTCAGGAGCGCAGGCAACACGCAATGGACATGACTTGCTCCTGCTGTACAATGACAGAGACCTCAGCTGCCGTGGCTCTGATGGCTGGAGAGGGTGGGGTGGGGACTTGGTTCTGTCTCTTGGTCAGTTTCCTGTTTTTCTCCATGTGGCCCATGCTGGAGCAGGAAGGTTCAAGGTGGCTTTTTTACTCACATGTTGGGTCCTTGGACTGGGATGACTGGAGCAGATGGGGGTTGATGGGACATCTGTCTCTCTAGGCTGGCTTGGGCTTTCTCCCAGTATGAGTGTCAGGCAGTCAGATTCCCTACCTGGCAGTCGGCATCTCCCAGAAAGAAAGCAAAAACAGCCAGGTCTCTTAAAGGCTAAATCCCAAACTGGCCAAGTCACTTCTGCCACACTTCATTGGCTAAAGCAAGTCACAAGGACAATCCAGAGTCAAAGAAGGGAAAGAAGACCCCACCTCTTGGGAGAAGTGGCAAAGATGATCTGCCATTATTGGTGAAGTGTCTTCTTATAAGAGTGGACACAGAGAGGCTAGAACAAAGCCAGAGTTCACTGGATTGCCTGTTCTTGGGCCCCTCCTTCAAAGGCATGAGGACTGCAACCATAGGGCTGGATGTAGACAGAAATAAGAGGGTTAGAGCCCTTTTGGGAGGGGCGTCTTCCCTTGTATGGGGAGTCATAGGAGAAGGTGGATAGACTCCAACCTCAGTGTAACCAGGATGCAGGGAAACTCTTCCCCTCCCAATACAATGACAGAAAAATGGAGTCAACTGAACTGAAGGGCTCTGGTTAGATCCAAGGGAGAATTTCATTGGTTCACAAAGTGACTGAAGAAAGATGAAGAAGGAGGTGGGACCTCTGGCATGGACAGCTCTGCAGATGACATTTCAGCCCTAGCCAGAGACCTCCTAGGGTGAAGATGTTTGCTGGTGTTGGGCACATGGGATGTAGAAAAGCTCAGAATGAGTGTCATTTCTTTCAGGAAGCCTAAATCTTGGAAGAGACAAAATGTGTGCATGAAAAATCACAGAACCCACATTCTAGAAAGTCCTACACAATCATAACTAAGTGTCCCAGTGCCTCTGGAGCAAGTACTTTGCACAGTTAGAAAGCAACACGGCAGTGAGGGCTGGAGTTATTCAGGGAAGTTGGAGGCAGAGAGATGGCCTGAATGACCATATTTTAGGGGATTCCAACCCTCAGATTCCCTCTTTCTCAGGCTTACTTCATGCCTCCTTTGGTTTCCTTCCCATAACACTGTGTTCCCTGCATAGAGCATTGATGGGCATATGGTTTGTATGCACTGAGGACAGCAGGTCCCTTTGCCCACGCCCCGTGTTCCAGGATCAAGCAGTGCACCACAGTGAACATGGAGGACCTGGTCGTGGCCCATCACGAAATGGGACACATACAGTATTTCATGCAGTACAAGGACTTGCCTGTGACCTTCCGGGAGGGTGCCAACCCTGGCTTTCACGAGGCCATTGGAGATGTGCTGGCGCTCTCGGTGTCTACCCCCAAGCACCTACACAGTATCAACCTACTGAGCAGCGAGAGTGGCGGCTACGGTGAGAAAGGAACGGGAGGTCCCGCTGGGCAGAGGGACTAAGGGCCAGCGAACTTGGGAGGCTGGGAGAAGGCCCTTGCTGGCTCATAGGCAGAAGCTGGGACAGAACAATGGGGAACAAGGAGGCCACCAGCTCGGTGAGCCGGGAGGATGGAACCCTCATACCAGCCCAAGAGGCAGGTCACTAGAGCACAGCCCGCTCCTCCCTCTCTACCCACTGCACACCCATCCTGGCTGAGCTTCTGGGTAGTGGCTGGAGGCAGGCAGAGATCTGATGATCAGGCTCCCTTCCCTTGGCAGAGCAAGACATCAATTTTCTGATGAAGATGGCACTCGACAAGATCGCCTTTGTCCCCTTCAGCTACCTCGTCGACCAGTGGCGCTGGCGGGTATTCGATGGAAGCATCACCAAGGAGAACTACAACCAGGAGTGGTGGAACCTCAGGTTCTAGAATGTTCCCATGAGGGTGTGGGTTGTGGGAGGGTCTTTGTCGGTGTCTGTGTCTGTGCATGTGGGGTATGTGTATGGTGTTTAGAGAGGGTATGTGTCTATGAACAACACATGGTCACATGGTGTGTGTGTGTGTAGATGGGGCACAGGGGCTGATTGTGCACGGAGGCACAGCACACCAGAATCTGGAGTGTCCAGTGTAGCTCCAGGGGCAAGGACCTCTCTTTACTTCAAAAACACCGACTCTTCCTGACTTGATTCTCCCCAAACCTTCCCTCCAATGTAACTTTTCCCTTGACAGGCTGAAGTACCAGGGCCTCTGCCCCCCAGTGGCCCGGTCTCAAGGTGACTTTGACCCAGGGGCCAAGTTCCACGTTCCTTCAAATGTGCCTTATATCAGGTAAAGGGGAAGGGAAGAGGCCATTCAGTATTTAAAGTGCCGTCGCTGCCCTGTGGGGAGCTATCTGTCTGGTGACCTGGGGGGCCTGGCTGCATGACACCCTGTCCCTGGGTCACTCACCTGAGACCAAGGTTCCTTGTAGTTTCACACTTTGGACGTGATGAGAGCCTCTCCCCTCCAGGCAGTTGAAAACAGAAACTCTACTATAATTGGCTAATGGGTACAAAACCTTGGTTGGATAGTTAACATTATTAACCATGACCCATAACCCTTGGCTAGATCATGACCTAAGCACTTTTTGTTTTTAAACAAGATTGTGATTCCTTTACTATATATTCAGCAGATTACCTTGATAAAATTTGAGTTGTGCCTGGAAGAACTTCTCTACACTAAAACCAGGATTAGAGAGACCCAGCTGGATCTGGCGCCCTCCCTGGGAGGGAAGGGTCTAGAGAGACCTCAGGAGGTCCAGATGTCTTTGAGCGGCAGGGAGCCCAGACCACCTGTGAGGCAAGGCAGCAGGTGGTGAGGGCTGCCCCAGGAGGGCTGTGGCCGCCTCTAGCCCTTGCCACCTGCAGTCCCAGGAAGCCCAGTGAGGGAGTGTTCATGCTCCATGTTGTCTGCGTATAGTCAAGACCTAATACATAAGTGTGGGGTGGGTGAATTGTGTTTCCAGAGTCTAGGAAGGGAGAGAAAGCCTGCTCAGATGTTCCAGAGAGCAACCATGAGCAGGCTACCAAGGGGACCCAAGGGCACCACAGAACAGGCCCAACCTAGACAGTGCACGAGGTTGACTTGTAAGGAGGGCCCCCACCTGCCTTCTCCACTGGTTTCCTTCTTCCAGGCTGGCACTAGCTTTCCCATGGAAACCAGGCCCAAGTGATGGTTAGCTTCTGAGCTTAGTGTAGATCATTCTCCAGGCAGGAGTGGGCAAAGGAGACACATTCCAAATTCTGACCAGCAACCTTGGCAAAGCACTTTTAAGAGGTGCCAGGAAAGTCAGTGGCACATGGCTTGTGCCCAGCATTCAAAGTGGGAGGCCTGCACTGCTGATTTGGGACATTCTGAAGCAAGTGTGGAGAGTTTGCTCTGGTCTTGACCGGTAGATTTCTACCAGGGAATCCCTGCTGTTTGGGATAAAGGAGATCATTTGGGCTGGCTTCCTTGCCCAGACCACCCTGCCAGGTGCACGTGACCCTTGAGCCAACACCTGGCCTCTGCATCTAACCCAGACCTCACTGCCTCGGAGGGAACCTGCCAAAACTTTGAAGGGCCCTTCCCTGACCCTCCTCACCCATGAGTGATCCCCAGAGCTCCTCAGAACAGTCTTCCCGAGACTAGAGGGAGCCTCTCCGGTGGGAGGCATGGAACTAGGGAGCCTCGCTGACCTTGCAGACCAGAGGGTACACTCACCCTGACCACCTGGCTGCAGAGGAAGGTGAGGGGCAGCTGGGGCTCGGTGGCATAGGTCCCCAGCCACCCCACCCCAGGCCATGCTTCCCTCCACGCCAGGTACTTCGTTGGCTTTGTCATTCAGTTCCAGTTCCACGAGGCTCTGTGTCAGGCGGCTGGCCACACGGGCCCCTTGCACACGTGTGACATCTACCACTCTCAGGAGGCAGGGAAGCGCCTGGGGTGAGTGTTCTCCAGCTTGCTTTTGACCATTTTCCGCCCTCTAACCCTTCAGCTGTGAGGAGCCCAGTGGGGCTCTTCTGGGAACACCTGCTGTCAGGGTGCATGTGCCTTCATGTGCCATCCCAGTAGGGAACTAGAGCCCTCTGGGCCC
>LNAC01000306.1:1132999-1157113 GCA_002007465.1 Ailurus styani | reverse complement strand
AACAAAGGCAGGTGGGAAGAGCCTCATACAGGCCTGCCCTTCCCAGCTGGTGGGGCTAGCGCTGGGGGTGGGCCCAAGGGTGCAGGCCTGCTCTAGGTGACACCTGCCCCCCCAGTACAACAAGCTTCTGGCCTACATGGAGACCACATACAGCATGGCCCAGGTGTGCCTGAATGAGGGACCCTGCCTGCCCCTGGAGCCTGGTAAGCCCCCAAGCCCCACCCCCTCCAACCCCAGAGTCTCCAGCATCAGCCCCTTCCACAAGCCTGTCCCCCCACTCCCATTGTCCTCCCTGCCCTAGCTGCACGCACTTGTTGGGGGGGGGTCTGCCTAAGGCAGGTGAGGGCAGGAGGCAGGAGGCAGGCAGGAGTGGGAGGGTCCCACCTTGGCTCCTTTTTCCTGGCATAGACCTTCAAGAAGTCATGGCCACCTCCCGGGACCTGAAGGAGTTGCTGTGGGCCCGGCAGGGCTGGAGGGATGCTGTGGGTCGTCAGCTCCGCATCACCTTTGAGTGCTACGTGCAGCTCCGCAACAAGGCTGCAAAGCTCAATGGTGAGGCCCCCACCCCCACCCCAGCCAGCCCGGTCTGTGCAGATGGAACGGCACAGGCCTCGGTGGGAAGGGCAAAGCAGACTCTGCAGAGGCTAAGGGCAGTAGTAGGACCTGGAGTTGGGGACCCTGAGCCCTGCAGCTGGGGGAAGCAAAGGTGTCTCATTCACCATTGGTCTACAGGCATTGTTTGAGCACCTACTGTGTGCCAGGCCCTGGAAAGGTTCTAAGGATTTGTGGGTGAAAAGACAGAGAAGGTCCCCATCCTCCTGAGTAAGGCCTACGGTCTAGGGCACAGACAAGATTCGTGCAAACACACATCTCTGGACAAGGGCCGAGAGAGAAGGGAAAGGGGAGGCCTCGAGACACTTCCCCAAGGCCTGAAAGAAGGCAAGCAAGAAGTGAGAGAGCCTCCCAGGCCCCGCAATGGGAGGAGCCAGTGTTTGGGAGGATCTGAGAGGAGTCAGGGTGGTCTTAGGGCTTGGACGGGTGGGGCTCGAGGTGGGCATGAGGACCAGGGCCTCATCCGGGTCCTAACCAACCAGGCACAGTGAGGAGCACGGAGTGTGTACTTTGCCAAGTACTTTTCCGCCCCGATCTCATCCAATCTGAACTGTGACCTTGGGAGGCACATTTCCCATTTGGCAGATGAAGACCCTGAGGAACAGGGAGGTCAAGTGGCTTCCCCAGAAAGTGCCCGGGTCTCCTGCCTGCCAGGCCAGGGCTGAAGGAGGGGTGGGTGGTGAGTGCTTCTGAGCCCCCTCTCCTGTCCTAGGTTACAAAGACATGGGGGCCTTGTGGCGGTCCAAGTATGAGTCTGACACGCTAGAACAGGACGTGGAGCAGCTCTACCAGGAGCTGCAGCCGCTCTACCTGAACCTGCACGCCTACGTGCGCCGGGCCCTGCACCGCCACTATGGGCCCCAGCTTATTGACCCGAGGGGGCCCATCCCTGCCCACCTGCTGGGTAAAGCCCTAGCCGGTAGCAGAGTGGGGTGGGCAGAGCAGGCCTCCAAGGTGGCACCCAGCAAAGGGAGGGGCACTCTCTGGCCTCCTCTGAGCCCCTGCACGCCCCTTCCAGGGAACATGTGGGCTCAGTCCTGGGTCAACATCTTAGACCTGGTCCTGCCCTTCCCGAATAAGCCCCCCGAGGATATCACGAAGATCATGAAAAGCCAGGTCAGTCCTCAGCCTCCATCTGCCCCTGCCGGCGCTGCACCGCCCACCACCCCTGCCCCGGCCCCGGCCCCCCGGGCAGGGCCCCACGTAGCCCCTCTTCCCCTCAGCACTGGAAGCCCTCCAAGATGTTCGAAGAGGCGGACAAGTTCTTCATCTCCCTGGGGCTGCTTTCCACCCCTCCCAGCTTCTGGAAAAAATCCATGATGGAAAGGCCAGCCGACGGACGGGAGGTGGAGTGCCACGCCTCCACCTGGGACTTTTACAACGGCAATGACTTCAGGTCTCACTGCGCCAGCACTACCCTCCCGCCCCTCTCGCCCTTCTTCCCCTGGGTGGTCCGCTGCCCCTCTGTCTGCCGGTCTTAGGAGGCGCATAAGGAGGTGTGTGAATAGGGCTGGAGCCAGGTGGAGGGGGATGTGAGCTGGCAACACGGGCGAGGGGGGCCCCGGAGTGAGAAGCTACAGCACCCGAGGCCCTGGTAGTCTCCAGCCCGACCGCCCCAGTCCCTCCGTGGAGTCTGAATGCAGAGATCTCCGCTTCTCCCAGGGCCTCCCATGCTCCTTGACCCCTCCCCTTTAACCCTAGGATAAAGTGCACCGAGGTGACCATAGAAGACCTGCTCTCCATCTTCCACCAGATGGGCCATATCCAGTACTTCCTGCAGTACAAGAACCTCTCTGTGATCTTCCGCGCAGGCGCCAACCCAGCCTTTGAAGAGGCCGTGGGGTCGATGATCACCCTCTCGGCCTCCTCCCACAAGCACCTGCTCAACAGAGGCCTGCTGAGCCACCAGCACCAGGACTCAGGTGATGGGGACCAAGAGGACCGTAGCAGGGCCGCTGAGCCGGAGGCTGCCACTGAGGCTCTCTGGGCAAAGCTAAAGGGAGGGAGAGCCAGGAGCCGCCTCCTGACTGCAACGCCTTCCCCAGAGGAGGAGGTCAGTTTCCTGATGGGCATTGCCCTGGAGAAGATTGCTTTCATCCCCTTCGCCTACCTGATGGACCTGTTTGGTTGGAAGGTCTTTGATGGCACCATCCGGAAGGATGTCTACAACCAGGAGTGGTGGAACCTCAGGTGGGGAGAGGATGCTGCTCTGGGCTCTCTTCCCCCTCCGGCCCTGGGGGGCCGGGCTTCCGGGTCAGCCTTAAGGGCACTGCCCATCGCCATAGGATGCTGCGGCCTCTCCTCAGAGTTAGGGGTGCCTTGCTGGTGACCTGGGGACCATGGGGGGGGGGCTGAGGGAGTGTTGGCTGTTTGCTATCTCCAGATAAAAGCATCCCTACTAAAATGGATCAGCCTCATGCTGAATCTGCTACCAGCGCTGAGCAGACCTCCCAACCTCTAGGGCCCCTGGCAGTGGTCCTGCCTGCTCCTGGGTAGCTAGGAAGCTCACACAGGGTGCACCTGGGCTCCAAGAACAAAACACTGACCACCAGGCAGGCCCACCTGCTCCTCCTCTCCCTTCTGGTTCCCATCTGTGGGGCTGGCAGAAGAGTATTTGGTGGCCTGAGCTCTTTCCCTTCCATGGAAAGAGTCCACATGGGAGAGAAGCAAGCCCACTACCCCTTTTCCTGCTGCTCTGATGTGTGTGTGTGTGTGTGTGTGCGCGCGCGCGCGCGCGCGCGCACACACACACACACACACACACACACACACACACACACACACACACGCCTCTAGTTTAGCATCCTTAGGCATGTCCAAGGTCAGAACTGGCTGCCGAAAGAGCCCGCCAGCAGTCAGGCAGCACCCCTCTTGAGCAAGAGGCATCCACAGGGCTTCTTTTCACAGACCACTGGGTGTCAGATGAAATAATGAATGCCCATGGCCAGGGAGCCCCATCTCCCCCAGGCCTCAGACTGACCTCCTTGAGTCTGCTAGCCACAGCATGGTTTGGGGTGATCGTGAAGGGGCTGCCAGCTCTGCACGAGGCCCTTATGTTTCTTTTTTTTTTTTTTAAAGATTTTATTTATTTATTTGATACAGAGAGAGAGATTACAAGTAGGCAGAGAGGCAGGCAGAGAGAGAGGAGGAAGCTGGCTCCCTGCGGAGCAGAGAGCCCGATGTGGGCCTCAATCCCAGGACCCTGAGATCATGACCTGAGCCGAAAGCAGGGGCTTTAACCCACTGAGCCACCCAGGCGCCCCCTTATGTTTCTTTGAACCTGTGCAACATCCCATGGTCATTCATGGGAGGAGAATGTGTGACCAGCCCACAGTCACACGGCAACCCAGGGTGGCAAAGCTGGGTGCTCCTCCCTTTGTCCACTCACCCTCCTACCCCTGCCCCAAATTCAGGCCCTGGTCTCACTGGTGAGGTCAGCAGAGTCTTGACCTTGACCTTGGTTGCCAAGGGCAACCCCCACCAGCCATCTGGGCCCACAGGGGCCCTTTCCCTCCCTGGGTCAGCTGCACCCACCACCAATGGCAGAAACCAGGGGCAAACAGAGAGAGGTGGCAAGTTCCTGGGCCCAAATAAGGAAGGCTCTTTTGACTGGGAGAGACACCACCCAACTGTCTGTCGACCCCAGAGGATGGCTAAGAGGCGACCAGTGAGCCAATAATCAAACAATGAGAACTTTTCAGACTTTGTCTCATCCCAAAGATGGATCATTTTACCCCCATCTTACAGACAACATTTTGCAATAAGTCTCAGTGACAGTAACTTTCCCACAGTCACACAGCACAGAGGGTTAATGGGATCTGAAAGTTAGCGGGATCTGCCGGTGACTAGTTCTGTGACCTCCCACCAGTTCCCTGACCTCTGAACTTTGGTCTCCTCATCTGTAAACTGAGGATGATAACAGCACAATGCCACAGAGATGCTATTCTGTTTTCTTCTTGGCTCTTCTTGCCTGATGAAATGACCTTGTTGATTTGTCTCTAACCATCTCCATCATTAGGATTATAAGCAAGACTTTGCGAAGCCCATTCCCTTCCAGGTCCCCAGAACCATGACAGTGTCGAGTGAGTCTTTGTGAAGAGCTTAGCACGGTTCCTCCACAGTGGAAGTCAGTGTTAACTACTATTACTATTTGACTCTGCTTCCCAATCCCATGTGTTTTCAACTCATTTGTTTAATTTATAAAAATGCATGAAGTGTCCTGCGTCAACCAAGTCCACTTTTGGTAGCTGTGCAAGTACTTCCAAGGGAAAAGGCTCTGAGAACCCAGCTGGGTGTTACCAGCCCCCCGTTCTCCCTGGCAGGTTGAAGTACCAGGGCCTGTGCCCCCCCATCCCTCGGACAGAGGATGACTTTGGTCCCGGTGCCAAGTTCCACATCTCTGCCAGCATGCCCTACATACGGTAACGGTCTGGGTCTGCCAGCAGAATCAGCTCTGGGACTTGGGGTGGGGGGACTTGGGAACCAGGCTGAGGATTCCCAGGAAGGCCCTAGATCCACTGTTCCCCCCACCTACCCACCTCTGTCCGCTGTTGAGTTGCACAGCTCACCCTGGGACAATTTGGGCTTCTAGATCAGATCCTGCATGGAGGGCAGAGCTGTTGGGAATATTCTAAAGCATCTCTGCTGTCCCCAAGAGGAGGGCAGGAAAGGAGGAGGCAAGGGTTGGTTCAGAAGGCTGAGGAGGAGAGCCCCTGACTGAGGTGGGAGGAGCCAGAGGAGCCAGAGGAGCCTCCACCCAGAAAGACTGGGTCCTAGTGGAGCCCTCAGGCCCCTGCCCGTCAGAGCTCCAGGCTCTGGATGGCTCTGGGCTTCCCAGCTCTGACACTAGCTCCCCAGCCTGCCCTCCTGTTCCGCTACCCAGGTACTTCATCAGCCTCGTGCTCCAGTTCCAGCTCCATGAAGCTCTGTGCAAGGCCTCGGGTCACGTGGGCCCCCTGCACCACTGTGACATCTCCAACTCCAAGGCGGCTGGGAAGCTCCTGGAGTGAGTACTCTCCTCCCTCGTTTGTTCTCCGCTCCCCTGCCCCTGGCTGGACGCTTGCCCCTGGCCCCCTCTCCCCACCATCCTCCCTAGGCACCTCGAGCAGGCCTTATTGACGTTAGGATTCAGTGGAAGTTCTTCCTTGTGTCAGACTGCAGTCTCTCCTGCAATAATCAAAGCCCGTTTTGTTGTGTGTAGCCCCTCATGGTCGGAGAGACTCTCTGGCCTCTCCTACTCTCTCTCTCTCTCTCTCTCTCTCTCTCTCTCACACACACACACACACATTCTCACTCACACACAAGCTTGCACACACTCACTACTACACACTCCCTCACTCACCCATGCTCATGGTCGCCCACAAGCGCGCACACACACACTCAAACATGCAAATAAATCAAAGTGTCCCCGATGGGAATTCACGCTGGAGTCTGGCCTCAGCCTCCAGACTTCCATCCGAACCCCTTCAACCTTTCCTCCCAAGGTGCTCGCCTACCCTCGGCAGCATTTGAGGTACCCCCGGGTGCACACGTCTCTTCCCACCTCTTCTTGGAGGCGCCTGGCTGCAGCTCCCAGGCTGACGCAGGTTGCGTTCACACCAACCTTTGGGATGCTCTGGTCAGCGTGTGGTCCACTTTGACTCCCTACCCCCAGTCTTTTTTCCTGCAGTTGGTATCCAGCCATCCTGTCCATTCCTGCCTCTGCAGAGGTGGTTTTGGCCCTGAAGCAAACCTGGAGGGGTGTGGGGGGCCGACCCAATGGCGGGGAGCATTTGCTAGTAAAGGCTGGGCTCTCTAAGGACCGCTCCTACAAGGTTTCACGTGAGCAGCTCATAAGTTGCAGAGTGGATATGATTAGCCACATTTCATAAATAATGAAACTAAAGCTAAGAGAGAGAATACCATTGCCCATCACTCATCTAGCAAGTGGCAAAATCAGGCTTTGAGTCCCAGACTAACTCTAGAATGCATTCTCATTTACACGGTTGCTTCCAGCAAACAAGGGATTCAGGTGTGGTGAGGTTAGACTTCGGTCGGCTGGCCCCAAGGCCAGCGCTCCCACCACTGAGATGCAGAGCCCACCCACTGACATGGTCTTCTCCCCATCAATTTTCAACCTCTTTCAAGGGGTCCATTTCCCTGATTGGTCAAGGTCAACTTGAGTTTTATTCCTTCTCCCAGAGGATTAACATAGCCGCATAATTTAGTATCCTTTGCGAATTTAATGAGCATATTTGCATTCCACCACAGAGTTTGTCAGGAAGCACTAGGCCAGTTGGAGTTGCAGGACCCCTGGCTTTGCTCCCAGGGAGGGCTGCACCTTGCAGGCCGAGTATCAACCTAGTCTGTTTGCTTTTCCACCTTTTCACGCTACAGGGGTTTATGATAGCCGACAGCCCATGTTTGAGCTTTTCGGAACGTGTGGAACATAAGGGACCTCTCTGCTCTCTACATTCATGTCTCTGGCTTCCCATCATTTATTCATTCAGCAAACATTTACTTGTGCACGTGCCAATCAGCCTGCTCTGTGTCCAGCAGGGGGCAATGGGCCACAGGATAAATCAGTAACCACACTACAAAAACCGAGCTGGTGTGGTAGGAAAGGGCTTTGGTGAACAAGCAGAGAAGGAGAGGAGGTCACACCGGGGGACAAGGAAGGGATCTCTGTTCCCAAAAGCAGAAGTGCAAGAAATAGCAGACATTTGTCTTCTATACATCAACTCATTTTTGACTCAGAGCCTTCACCACGTGACTGGTGGGACATTTGAGCTCAGTCATTTCCACCACCTCCTCTCCTACCACCAGCTTCAGGGCACACAAGGCTCCCAGGATCTGACTTGGCACCAAATCACCTGCCAGTCAACACTGGTCGTTGCTCACCCATCCTCACACGCTGCCATCCAGACCCCTGGATACCAGGGAAGACCCCAAGTTCCAGGTTTAGGGCTTTGAATGCTATCTTCTGGGCAGAGGCAGAGGAGTGGGCTCTGAGAAAGGGGAAGGTCCTGAGCTTTGGAGAAATGAGACAGAGCAGAGTGGAATATAGGTTGGGGGGGGGCGGGGAGTGAGTGCTTGCAGAGGAGAAGAGGGAGGGCAAGTTTCTTGGCTGCTCTTTTACCTAATATATCTTAGAATTTGACTCATCTTCCTATATGTGATTGCTCTGGGTTGGTTCTGCTGGGAATGGAGAGTTGAAGTGGATTTGATCCAAGTTCCCAAAGCCCTTGGCTCATCTGCCCAGCCGCGGTAGGCCTGACCTTGTCCATGGGACTCCTTGCAGCCACCTTGGAGTTGAGGGTTCCAGTTACGACCTTTGTAAGTCTCATGTGCTGGCCACGTTGACTGTGAGCCAGGCTTGGGTCAAACCTCTTGTCCCACTGAGCCTGAAGGACTTTTTCTAAGCAGGTAGACTTTCAATGGTCAAAACTTTTCTCTCATCAGGTCCTTCCTTTCTCCCAGGACCCCGAATCTGATGAAATCCTACCGAAGTTAGTTGTGGGGTTTTGTTTTGTTTTTCTTTTAATCTTGATGACTTTTCCTGCATTTCTCTCAGAACTTAACTACATTTTCCCCTGGTGGTTTCTGTCAAGGATCCACTAACCTTTAGTTTCCCCCTCATTCTTTCTCTGCTGTTTTTGAAGCAATGCATACAAATGTGTGCATGCTACAAAGCCCTCTTTCACCACCATTATGTGGCTTAATCTGCACCAAAATGAAAGGTGGGTATTAATGGGACCCAATTTCCTGACTGAGCAACTGAGGCTAAGAGGACTTGAGTTGGTGGCCTGAAGTTGTATGGCCCATTAGTAGCACTGTTGAGCCTTGCACGTGGGCCTGTTCGTCTAGGCTCTACAGTCCTGCCTTTTGGGCTTCTAGAGCCCATCTCTCTCCCAGTCAGACAGGGACACAGATTAAGAAGGATCAACATAAGCCCCCCACCACCTCCGAGGGGGGCCTTGGTGGGGAGCAGCCCAGAGCCCTGGCTTCCACACACTCTGCCCCCACCAAGCCTCAGGCTGGTCCCCTTGCCACCAAACACCAGGTGTGAAGGGTGACAGCTGACATTAGGGTAGTGCCTCAGGCAATACACAGAGTCCATCCCATACTCGCCATCTCCTCAATCCTCCCAAACACTCCCCGTGAGACCAGAAAGACCCCTCCCCCACTGACACAGAGCACCTCATGAGAAACAGCGTCTCAAGACTTTAGGTCTCTCTGAGTCCAGAAGAATAATAATCATCACAGTGGCGGTAATAGTAACAAGCAGCTAACATCTATCGCCTGCCTACTATCATTTAATCATCGTGCCAGCCCTAGGAGGTAGTACTGTTATCTCCACTTTATGAATATGGACTCTGAGACTCAGGGAGGTTAAGTCACTGGCCCGAAGCCCCAAAGGATTCAAACAGGATTCAAGGTTGGTCTTATTTCAGAGCTTGTGATTTTATCGCCGGCGCTGAGCACTATGGGAAGAGCCTACTTAGCAAAGCCGTGAGGCCAGGGTGGGGCGCACTGAAGGTTCCCAGCAGCACCAGCTGATGCGCCCATGCAGCCTCACAGCTGTATCCACTCTTCCAGAGATATCCTAAAGCTGGGCTCAAGCAAGCCCTGGCCAGAAGTCCTGCAGAAGATAACCGGCCAGACCGAAGTGTCCGTAAGAGCCTTCATGACCTACTTCAAGCCCCTGCTGAACTGGCTGGTCACCGAAAATGTGCGGCAAGGGGAGATCCTGGGCTGGCCAGAATTCAGCTGTACCTTCGAAGGTTTGATCACGACCTTAGTGCTAGCTCTGGTACAGCCCCAAGCCCTACCCTAGGCTGCCCTGGGCCAGGCCCTACCCCAACTCAGCTTTAAACCCCAGCCTATCTACTACCTGGCTTGAACACATAACAGCCCTGTTGCTACGTGACCCGGTCTGCCCTGATGCAGTCTTGGCCAAGACCACAGCCCACGGCCCAGCCACTGGCTCAGTTGCTTCCTTGCACACTGTTCAGCTAGAGCGCCAGGTTGGCATCTGAGCACAGGGTGGGCTCCTTTCCTCCTGACCCTTGCACGGAGCCACCACTGGGCACCATCGGGACATAGCTCTCTTTATGCCCATATCCTCCTCCTCTCCCTTCTACTCCTTTTCTCACCCTCCTTCCTGGGCAATGAATGTCCTCACCTGTGGCTTGGAAGGTAGGTGCCTGAGGCTGAGGGAGGAGGCCAGTGGCAGTCGGGTACTCTGATTCCCATGGGACACCCCCAGGGCTCCTCCCCTCCTCCCACCTGCTCTACAAGACTCCCGTGTCTTCCACAGAAAAAGACACAGACAAGGTGACATTTCTGAGCCTGGAGCTGGACCCTGACCAGGCCAAATTTGGACAGTGGGTGTTGCTGGCCCTCAGCTTGGTCATGTTCCTGGTGGCCCTGCTGCTGGCCTGCAGGTTGTACTCCCGGGAAAAAAGGTCACTGTCCCAGGACACCAACGCCCAGGACACTGGTTCGCGGGTCTCCGGTGCCCCCAAGACACAGCCCAAGGCCTACTTCCTGGGCGTAGCCATGGAGCCCCGCCTAGTTGCCAAAAAGACAGTGGATCCTGCTGGGCTTCTGCCTCGTCCTGATGCTGTGCTCAATCTGCCTGACCATTCGGATTTTCACACAGCACTACAGGAAGCCTCCGTGGATGAGAGCTGAATGGTGGAGCTGGGACTAGACACCAGTACGACTGGTGAGGCTGGAGGGCAAGAGGAGGGCGGCCAAGGCAGAGAGGGCTGGGGGGCTGGGGAGGGGACAGCTTGCAGGCATAGTGTCCAGCTACAACTGTGTGCAGCTGTGGCCGATCTGGGTACATGGGGTTTGTAACTGTGTGTGTGGAACTCGTGCATGTGCGCAGGCTACTGACTCTGTGTGATTTCATGTATGCTCTGGGCTCCAGACCAACCTCCCTCCCCTAGCAAGGGCTCAGGAACCATGGTTTTTGAGACCCAGTAACTATGTCCCTCTAATCCAGCCCCCACCCCAATTCATGCCCCAAACTGTTCTTCAGATAGCCTTGTTTTCTTCAGGAGCCCAACTGCGGGGCTGGGCCAGGACTGCAGTGCCCAAGGAATGTCCTCTCTGGCTAGAAACAGGACACTGCTTCAGTCCCCTTATAAAACGTATTCAAGTAGAACTGGACATTCTGTACAAATAACTGGTGCCCAGTTCATTAGCACTGTGCTCTGTGTGCTTCCCAGCACTTCCTTCTGCTGATCCCCTGGCTTACCCTGTGTTGGGCTGCATGATCCAGTCCCAAAAGCTGCTTGTCAGCTGCGTGAGATGCAAGTATCCTCACAAACTACCCCACAGCCCTCCCTGCCCTGGTCCAGGCCCTCCCAAATGGAGACAACGGGTAGCTGGGCACCAAGCCAGGCTTGATTAATGATTGACTTCTTTAATATTTAAACAAAGCTCATCTCCAGCCACTCCGCTCCAGAGATGGCCTTGTTCAACACACACACCTGCTGCCTGGCCTGTTGCCCTGGGGATGGAGCACAGGGCAAACAGCACCTTTCCAGGCTCAGTGGGGGAGGGGAAAATGGGATGGAGAGAGCTGTAGGAAGGCATTTGGGAAATGATTATTCTAGAGACAAGCTTGAGAAGAAAGAGAGAGGGCCTCTGCTCCTTCCCCTTCTAGCCCTTTCTTTCCAGCCTGAGTCTGTCCACCATGGGGATGCCACTTTCAATATATGTAGGCTCAATGAGTTGGGACTGAAGCCTCAAGGCTGAAAATCAGTGCCTGTCAGAGATTAGGGGAGACTTGAGGCAAGTAGCATCATAACCTGTAACCACAGAGACAGGGTAGTAGGGCCGCGGTTGAGTTGGTGGGAGCATGGTCAAAAGATGGCACTGGTTCTGTCTAGATTGAGGATCTGAATCCAGAAGTCAAGTGTTCAGGGAACAAGAGGGACTGGGCTGAGATCTCCATGGACCCTACCTCTGCCCCAGGTTTCAAGAAGTCTTCTGAGGTCTAGCTGAACCCAAGAAATCCCTTCTCCTACTGCAGGCTCCACAGCACTCTTGTTTGATGTTTCTGTCACTGCTCTTACTTTGCTGTGTTGCAATGTCCTTATTTGTCCCCATTACTACCTGTTAGCTCTGTAAGGACAGGACACCCATCAGGAGTGTGCCCCTGCATAATATCTTTAGCCAGCACAGGCCATAGAACATGGTGGAGACTTGGAAAATGTTTGAATGAGAAAGTGAATGAATGAGTATCCCCCTACCCAAGTCACCCCTCAGAGCTCAGCATCCTGCTCTGAGCCCAGGAGAAACAGCCCCACTTTTCCTCCACAGCCAGCCTGCACCCCCAAATAAGGGTCAGCCAGAACAACTCTGCCCCCCCCCAGGAGGCCACACTTGCAGCCCTCCCATTCCCCAGCCACAGTGGCCAACCAGGCCCCCATCCGGCACTGTGGCTCTGCATGGCAAAGGCACACCCAGCCCAGGACTCCAAGCCTCTCATCTGGACTCCAGCAAAAACCTCACTGAGCCTCCTTGTCCATCCTCTCTCCCCCACCCGCCATTGTAAAGTTTCTTTCACTGGAATATTTCCTTCGTGTCTAACTGCTTAAGAACTTGGTTGTCCATCAATTAAATCTAGATGTTCAAAATGGCATCTGAGGGTCTTTATCAATTCCCTTTTGTCCAAATCTTACCTCTCCCATGCCCCAACTGAGCCCCTTGGCACTACTTCCACCACTGGCCTTTGCCTAAGATGCATGCCCCATTTGAACGCTTGCCTTCCAAGGCCTGACTCAAAACTGTTCATTGGACCCTCTGCAAAGCTCCAAGACCAACCACCAAGATGCTCAGTGGACAGTCATCCCCTTCTCTCCCTCCTCTCCAGGAAGCCTCTTTCAATCAACCTCACCCCATCCCCATCTGCTCTACTGGGGTATTCATTTTCAATCAGTACTCAGACACTTTTATCAGTGGTCCCTTGATAATAGGTGGCTTTAAATCTCTCCCACCCCCTCCCCGCCCAAGCAGGGCCTGTAGGCTAAGAGGTCTCAGGCCTCTGAAGAAGGTACCTTATTATATATTTTTTGTACACCTTCATATGTACTCCTACCCACATTCCCAGGGCCAGGGTCCTGTGGAGCTTGCCACTTAGGAGCTCTGCATGGGTATTGGGTTTCAGCTGGAGGGCACACGGCAAGGGCGGATTAAGGGTTAACCATGAAAAGAAACAGCAAAAGACCTCCTGAGGGCTTTAGCAACCGCTCCCCCTCTCCCCACCCTCCACCTCAAAGACCCGGGCTGGCAAGGTATGGACTGCCCTGCGGTAGCGCGAGAGGGTCCGAGAGGGGCTGAGGCCACTGGCCAGTGGGACAGGAGCAGAAAGAAGCTCCCAAGAGGAGCCCTGACCCATAGCTCCGCCCCCTTGGAGTCAGGGCCCCGCCCCTGCCCCGGCGGGTCCGGGAGAAGTGGCCCCCGCCCCGCGAACCCCGCCCCGCCGCCGCGCGGCTTCTTTCAGCACCGCGGCGCGGACAGCTCCCGGGCAGGCGCAGGGGGAGTGAGGCTTGGCCGCCGCGGGCTGGGGAGGGCCCAGCAGGGCTGCAGAGGGTAGGAGCAGGCGGGCAGGCGAGGCACGGAGCCCCGCGGCCCTCTCCGGGGGCGGCGCCCACCCGGAACCGGACGCCGCTGAGCCCCAGGACAGGCGGAGACGCAGGGAACCGGGCACTGGTGGCTCCGGGCGGAGGCTGCCGCCGAAAGATGCCTGTCCGCAGGGGCCACGTCGCGCCCCAAAACACGTACCTGGACACCATCATCCGCAAGTTCGAGGGCCAGAGTGAGTGTATGCGTTGAGGTGGGGGCCGATCAGAACTCCTGGTTCGGTGGCGGGCGTGGCGGGACCCCTTTACTTACTTCGAATGGAGCAGGGTGGGGGGTACTGATGCTGAAGGCAAAATCCTTCGCTTTATTGTCCCCGGACATCGGTTCCAGCGAGCCCCGCTTACCTCAAATGCCACACTCTCCTCTGGAGCAAGAGAGGCAGAGTGCAGTGTCCTCCTCCCCTGAACTGATTCCTTGGTACCTCAGTCGCTGACGTTCCTTCTATCACCGTCCTGCTTCCTCCTCCTGACGCCACCCCCCACGTCCTCCAGAGGTTTCCTTGATCCCTCCTTTTCACCTCCTGACCCTAGCCACTCTAGTTTTTCTAGGAGATCTCGCCAGGCCTGGGGCCCATCTGTTCACATCCCTGCTCCCTCTTCCTGACACTTTGCACTGACTCCAGGAAGCCTTGGGCCTCTTTCCCACTTCACTGAGCCTATTACTGCCCTGATCTTCCCACTACCCCCAGGCCTGACTCCCCTTCCCCCACTTCTCTGGTCGCTGTTCTGATCCCCCATCCTTACCATCACCCTTATTACTTTCAAGAGTCCCATGACCATCCCCCATGACTCTGGCCTCTGAGGTCTTCCCACCCCCTCCAGACCTGACTTCTCTCCCTCATTCTGGTTACTGCTCTGCTCCCTCGTCTAGACACCCCCTCACTGCCGCCAAGAATCCCTATGATCTTTCCACCCTCTGTTGCCCAGTCTTGGTCGCCATGGGCTTCCCACATCCCACCCCAGGTCGGAAGTTCCTGATAGCCAATGCGCAGATGGAGAACTGTGCCATCATTTACTGCAACGACGGCTTCTGTGAACTCTTCGGCTACTCCCGAGTGGAGGTGATGCAGCGACCCTGCACCTGCGACTTCCTCACAGGACCCAATACCCCACGCAGTGCCATGTCCCGCCTAGCGCAGGCCCTGCTGGGGACCGAGGAGTGCAAGGTGGACATCCTCTACTACCGCAAGGATGGTGAGCCTCCCTCAGGCCACAGGTTCTGCAGGGCGGCCCCTCTCTTGTCCAGCCACAGTGGCCATCGGGAGGGCACTGACCCAGGGACCAGAGGCCCCAACAAACCCTGCTCCTCTCTGCTCCTCAGTTTCCTTATCTGCACGGGGAGAGCAATGGGCATTGGAGTCAATGTCTTCTGAGGTCCTTTTCCAAAGCTGGGGACCAGGCTGACTCATCGACTGATCCTCACTCCAGGCAGGGCTTCCCACTCCGCCATCCCTCCCCCCATGTCCCCAGTCTCCTGGCTGGCCACTCTGTCACTGTCAACCCCAGCTGTCAGGCAGCTGGAGAGAAAATTAACCTTTCCTCATCTCCGTCTGCTCTGGGGATTAGGAGAGGAGTCACCCCTTCAATGCCTCTGTGGCAGGCAAGGCTTGGGGGCTGTTGACTGGGAAATAGGAATGGACCTGGCTCACCCAGCCCCAGGTCCTTGGGGAGATAGGGTCTGGAGTTTGCCCCTACCCAGAGGCTCATCTAGTTTGGGATGTTACTGCCAGCCCACGTTTATTGCAAGCAGAGCAGAAGCATGGGACAGGAGCCGAGGACAGAGCTCCATGGCCCTTTAAGACTCTCACCCTAAGACCTCAGAGTCTCAGACAGAGGGTGGGAAGGAGGGGAGAGATAAGTGGGAACTAGGACCCTGAAATTCCCTTTGAAATCACTTAATGGCCCCCTACCCTGGTTCTGCATCAGAATTACCTGGGATGTGTTTTCCAAAACACACCTTCCCTAGAGAGAGGCTGATTCAGAGGTGTGAGTTGAAACCAAAGCAGGTGCATTTGGAGAAATCTCCCTAGCGGTTCTGATGTTCTGCCAAGTTGAGGAACCACTGGCTTAGATAAATCCCTTCATTTCATGGATGAAGAAACCAAGGCCCAAGACAACGGAGAGACTTGCCCAATATCCTACTGCTGGGATCCAACTTGGAGCCAGAACCCAAGTCTCTGGATTCTTTCCTTGAGGTATTTGTTCTAAGTAATCCCAAGACAGGAGAAAGGACCCCCAACTGCCTCTGCTCAGAGGCTGGACTTCTGGAGAAGGCAGAGCCGAGAGCCATCTGAGTATAGATAAAGAGCAAGTTCCTCTGGATTGGGATCAAGGAGTGTTGAGAACCTGGGTCCTAGGGGCCCGGGGTGTGTGTGGAGCATGAATGTAAGTGTGAACGTAAGCATGTATGTGTGCTCATGTTTGTGTTTAAGGGCTTTTAGAGTACTTCATGGCTAGGTCCTGGCTGTCCCCCTGACTGTCTCCTGCTGCTGCCAACCAAGGGGATGCAGGAGTAGTGGTTAGGAGACTAAGAAGAATCTGGTTTAGTTTGGCAGACCTCGCAGGGTTAATGAAGTCAGAATATTTTTAAAAGCTGTGACCTCACCTCCTCATATCATTGCAGGGAGGAGGTGACAGTCAGGGGAGTGAGAAGGGTCCCCTAGGAATAGGATGGGACAGCAGGAAATGGGGGGGGAGATAACAGGTCCTTCTCTTTGACCCCAGAACTCTACCTGGACCCCAGAGGGGTATGGGCTGATCTCAGACTCCTAGGGATGTCAGATCAGGACTCTTAGGATCTCCTCTGCACCCTGCATTTTCCTGGGCAGGGGGCAGAGATCAAGACCAGGCTTTGGCCCTCTCAAATCGGGATTTAGATCTTCAGAACCCTGTTGGGGTCCTCCGGCTGTCAGAAGAGATCCTGGGACCTAGGCTTGGAGGCTTGCCCTGGGTGAAAATGGAAAATTACTACATATCTGGTGCCCCCAAACCCCAGCCTATACGACCCAGCACTGAGCCTTCTCTGTCCCGTTACCCAAGCCTTTGATCACTTGGACCTACCTGAAATTGGCTTGAAACCCAGAAAAGAGAGTTTCTTGGCCTGCATTATCCCAAGGAAAGGATGTGGTGCTCAGATGACTAATAGTCACCTTATGGTCCACTCTGACTACATGATCCTTTTTTTTTTAATAATATTTACATACATCTTAGTCCTCCTGACAGGTCTCCTAATGGTGATTTTTCCCCTCCTCCAGTCAATACCTCCTCTCTTCCCCTCCCCCTGACTCCAGGGAGGTGGAAAAGGGTCCTGAACAGAACTCTAGCTGGTTTATTTATAATCCTCTTTTCCTCTAAAAGGGTAATCCACTGACGATTCTCCAAGTCAAAATGAAAGTGTTCATTTATCTCCACATTATACAGCTGCACAAAGTTGGATTCAAAGAAGCCATGGCATTTGGCAAAAATTATCCCTTGAGATAGGGCTCTGAGACCCCTAAGAACCTGGCTCTTCTGCATCTGCTTTTACTGAGGAAAGTAAGAATCTAACAGATAAGGAGGAATGCGGATAGTCACGACAGACTAGAACTAATGAGAGTCTGGAGGGAGGGACAGAGAGCACTCAAATCTACCCCCCACCCCCATGCCTGCCCCCACTGGACGCTGGGCAGAGGAGACTAGCCCTGCCTGCCTTTGGTGGGCCCTCTTCTCGAATGACCACAAACCAGAGTCTCCTAATCTCCAAGCCACACTAGAAGATGCCTGGGCTCCTTCAGTTCTCAGCTCTGGATGAGGAGGACAGAGTAAGGGCTGAGGTCAGAGGCCCCAGTGTCTTCTACATACTCACCCGTGAATGCCAGAAGCACAAAGCAGGAGGCCACCCTCCCCTGTTACCCTCTTAGTGACAGCTTTCTACAGCACCGGCTTCTCCCTGAGGGCCTCCTGCAACCCTGGACGGGGTGGACACAAAGAGATGGGGCAACCCTGGACGGGGTGGACACAAAGAGATGGGGGTGATAGACAAGGAGGCTGTACGCAGGAGGGGCAAGAGCCAGGGGACAAGGGGTGGGAACAGTGGGAAACTGAAGGAAGGAGCACATCCGGGAGGCAGAGAAGAGCAGAGAGAAGGGCTGCATCCCCTGCTGCCCTTGGTCAGAGATGAGGTGGGCGCTGGAAGGAGCCCCTGGAAAGGAGAAAGGCAGAGACTGTAGCTCTCCCTCCAGCAATGGGGCAAGAACACAGGGACACCGCCACTCCTGGGCACAACTTGGGGTGACACGCTCACCCGCTTCTGATCATCCAGACACAGTTCCTTGTGAGCAAGGACAGCCTAGGACTGTGGAAAAAGAATGTTCTGAACTCATCTAAATCCTCACAGCCTCCTGTCTCTGCCCACGCTAGAAGCAGCAAGAATGAAGGTCGGGCATGGGATGCTATGCACAACTCCCCTCCAGCCCTCACTATTATGACGGGTCTTTGGTCCATTCCCTGCCTCAGTTTTCCCAAGAGAGCATCAGTGGACAGGTCCTTCCACTTGAAGACTGGGCCTTGACGGTCCCAACAGCATAGAGAGCCTGGAGGCCCTGTCCCTCTGTCCAGCTCTGCCCTCTCTCTGCCCTCTCCCAGGCCAGATCTCTGTAGTGCCAGAGAGTGAGGAGACAGTCTGGCCTTCCGGGGGGGAAGTCTCAGAATGAGGCTTCCTGGCTGGGTCCCCGTGTCCCAGGCTACGAGTACGGGCTGTGGTTCGGGAGGCTGAGCCTGTAGCCCTGTGAGCCCAGGAGTGGTCACAGAGGCAGGTGGATGGCCTCTGCTCAGTGTGGATGTCTCCCCCGGGGCCCGGGCAGCAGCTGGCAGATGGCTGTCTGGTGCCAGGGAGTCGGGGAATCTGATCCAGGAGATCCTGCTCCCAGGGAAGAAGGTGGGAGGGAGGATGGGGGCCGCTCAGCTGCACCCCAGCGCTGATGGTGTGAGGAGGCAGTTTGGGGGAAGAGAGATCTTAATGGACCCCAAAGTAGCAATGCTTCTGCCAGCCAGCCTCCTGAGCACTCACATTTACACGCTCTTTCATTCACTCAAGCAACACACAGCACCTGGTCAGGTACTGGCCCCTCATACTTGAGACAGAACGAAACCTGCCCTCAGGCAGGGCTGATTTGCATATTTACTTAAGACCCCCCCCCCGGCTCTTAGCATCCTGCCCTTTGGTCCTGATACCCACCAACAGCTTAGGGACACGGGACCACTGGGTATCATGGCAAGGGGGCTTATGGGGCATCTACCCAACAGCTCAGCCCATAATCTGGGCTCTGGGAGTATCTGGCTGTCTTAGCTCTGATTGTCCCTCCACACAGGGGAGACCCTGAAGCCAAGAAAGAACAGAGGGCCAATGGCTAGTTCTACCTGCCCAAGAGGGCATGAGAGTGGCAGAAGGGGACTGGCCTGTCCCCAGACTGCCATCTCTCTCTCTCTCCAGACCCCAGGTCACTGCCCTGCCTGCTCTCCAGTCCCAGCACCTCTGCCTTGGAACCCCGAGCTCCTTCAAGGCCTGGGGCAGCAGCCTGGCCTTCACTCTAGTGTTTTTTTCCTGGACCTGTCCCTTCTCCTCCCCAAGCGGTTATGTGCTGAGAGCTCAGCGAGCCCCACTCCATGTCCCCTTCCAGCCCTAGCCAGTTTTTCGGAACCCCAGCTCTGCAGAATGGGGGGGGGGTCTATGTCTGCCCCACCCTGAGGATCCACTGGGCACCACCATGGATCTTGAGACCTAAAGTGCCAACGGGCTCCATGTACTGTTCTTGGTGTGTTTTCCAAGAGTTCCTTCCAGCATCGGAGGGGGCATGTTTGTCGGATAGGAATATGGGAGCTGAACCCAGGGCTAGTCAGAGCTACATGGGGGTAGAATGCCCAACCTCACCTCCCCACTTAATCCACCCCATCTGCTCAGCTTTAATTACAGCAGAAGCAAACCTCAAGGTTAAGCCCTGAGCAGAGGGCTGAGTGTGGACTTGGGCCCGATGCTACATTATCTCCTAATGAGCAGCTAAGCTGCTCTCCCCACCTCTGTCCCGTGGGTGTGACACCTGCTGGGCAGCATCACCAACCCTCTCTTTACCCAATAGTCCCGTGGCTGCCCTTCACTTGACCTCAACCCAGCCCCCTCCCTGGCTTCCCCTGGCTGTGTTACTGCACGGCCCAGAGGGTCCCTCCTGTGACATCTCCCAATGGTGTTTGCAGCCTCCAGCTTCCGCTGCCTGGTGGACGTGGTTCCCGTGAAGAACGAGGATGGGGCTGTTATCATGTTCATCCTCAACTTCGAGGACCTGGCCCAGCTCCTGGCCAAAAGAGAGCGCCGCAGCCTGTCCCAGTGCCTGCTGTCCCAGAGCTTCCTGGGTTCCGGTGAGGTGGGGTGCAGGGGGTGGTGGGAGGGGTGTGCGGGGGTACCAGATGAGACAGCTGGTCCTCTAGCCCTGGCTGCTCTGACCCTGGGCCTGCTTTCAGAGGGCTCTCGTGGCAGGCCGGGTGCACAGGGGCCTGGCACAGGCAGGGTCAAGTACAGGACCATTGGCCAGATCCCCCAGTTCACGCTCAACTTCGTGGAGTTCAACCTAGAGAAGCACCACTCGGGCTCGACCACGGAGATCGAGATCATTGCACCGCACAAGGTGGTGGAGCGAACCCAGAACGTCACGGAGAAGGTCACCCAGGTGCGGGCTGCAAGGCAGGGTGGGCGGGGCTAGACTGGGGCTGGGGGTGGCAGAGGCAGTCAGCTTGTCCAGCCCCCTGGTGTCTGGTGGGAGTCCCAGGCCCCCTGTCCTGCCAGAGTCTGATTCTTTAGACCTAAAGGCCTACCTAGAGCCCAGCATCCTGGTGGTAGAACCAGGGGAGATCAGTATCAACAGCCTGGGAATAGTGCTATGACCTAGCTCTGGAGGAGCCTGGGATGGGGGACCACCCAGGCCACCATGGGGGACTGTTCAAGTCTCTGCCAGTCACAGAAAAGGAGAAGCAGAGAGAGGAGGTGACAGGGTCGTACTGAGGGGAGAAGAGGAGGGAGGATGGAGGGCCCTGTTCCTGTTCCTCTTCTCTACTCCCACCCCCCAGCCCACAACAGGATCCTCCCGCCAGCCAGGCAGAAGGGAGTTGGCTCTGGCCTCTTAGGTTCTCTTTGATCATCTTCCTGGGGAATCATGCCCTGAATGCCTCCCTCCCCTTAAGCCCCTCCTTGGCCAGACCAAGGCAAACCTCCTTGGGTTTTCTGTTTCAGCTGACCCCAGTGTGCCTTCACATAGGGCCTGATGCCCCAGTCCCCCCAACCACCACCATTCCAGAGGGAAATGTAAGAGCCCTGTCTGAGGTTCAGATGACTGGAGTCCTGCACCTGACTTGTCGTATGACCTTGGACAAGTAACCTTATCCCCTTTCTGGGCCCCAGGGCTCTCGTGTAGAGAGAGTTGAACTCCATGGTCTCTGAGGATCCTTTTGACATTGGGTAATGCATTCTCCAGGAGTCATCATAGGAGGCCAGACCTGAGCGAGGAAGTACAGGTCATGGGGGTGGGGGCCTAGAGGGGCCTCCACCCAGCTGTCTCTGAAACTTTGGTTTTGTGGGGGTTGGGGGCAGTTCTTTTTCCTCCCTGCTCCCTTTCACCTGTGACAGAGCAGGTGGCATGGGGACACCCTGTCACCCAGCCCCTCCCCAAACATGAGAACGCTGGGAAGGAAGCACCCCAGGCTGCAGGGCTGGGCCCTCAGAGGTTAAGCAGGGTGGCCTAGTGGCCTGACCATGGGAGCCCTGCCAAGGCCACTCACCCCAGGGCCCTCAGGTTGGCACAGTGGTGATGGGGGCCATTAGACTGGAAAGTTGCCCATGAAGACGGACAGGCCTGGCTGGGGCCCATGGTCCCTGTTCTACCGACTCACCTGCTCCTATCCTGCTCCCCGGGCCAGCACCCTAGCCGGTCTTGGATTTACTAGCTCACCTCGTATGGGCCCTGAGGTAGGAGAGGAGCCTGACAGAGCTCAGGGGAGGGAGTTGGCATGGGCTCCGAGTGAGGAAGTCTCCCAGCCTCAATCAGGGCTCAGAAGGCTGGGCCCTCGCACCTGAGCTCCTACCTCCTGAGGACCCTGCTGCTCTGGGCAGCACTGGGAAAGGCCCCCATGCTGGCTTCAGAGGCAGTGGGAAAGAAACTACGGAGGTCTGTGTGGTGGGGGAGATGGCGCCCCTGTCTGGGGGCCCTGAGGAAGCGGACATTCTCTTCTTTTACACCCCCCCCATCCTCTGAATTCCTGCTGCCTCCCTCCCAGCCCCTCTGCTTTGGGCTTCCATCGTGGTGTGGTCCTGAGCGGCCAGGGAAGGAGAGGAGCAGCTACGGTGGCCCAGGCTCTCAGTGCTCATTCAGCTCGGTTGGCTGAGGTCACTCCCTTTCGTTGAGCCCCCACGTGAACGAAGTGTTGGGCATATAAGGCAGCCTGTTGTTTAGTGGAGAATAACGGCGTTCTGGGGTGTTTACGGGGGACAGAGAGAAAAATCAAGAAAGAGGGTCAGAGGAGGCTTCCTGAGAGGCAGAATAGGAGCTGAGGCCTGAAGGCAGAGTCGGGGGTCAGGTGGAGGGTGGGGACACTGTGACCTTTTCTAGGGGCTTAGATGGCTGATCAGGGAACCACATGGTGAAACCAGCCCGTTGGTGGATCTTCCTTGTTTTGACCTCATCAGAATGGATCTGATTTGTAAAGGTCAGAACCTTACACTGCAGATTTTCTCAAACCAGGGCCATCTGCCAGGGCCCTTCCAGTGGTGGTGGTGGGGTCAGTGGGCCACCCCTCCCAACAGTTCCATCCCTGTTGGGGCAGTGCCAGACATAGGATGAGGGGGGAGGAGGAATGATCATAGAGCAGCACGTGCCATTGAGATGCACCATTGCGTCTGGAGTAGGTTGTGCTTTGTCATCCATTCTGCTGGTGAGGGAACTGAGGCTCATAGAGGTCCTAAAACTCACCCCAAGACAGACATATAGCAATGTCAGAACTGAGATCAACCTGGGAGGTCTGGCTGGCTTCAGAACACATGCCTTTCCTGATGCCCAGCTGTTTCTTGTGTTGGGTGGCTGGCAAGAGCCTGGGCGTGTTGGGCTAGGCCTGGGAACCCTATGTTGGCCATAGTCTCAAGGGCAGGGGTGGGAGGGGCAGAGCAGAGAGGGCTCAGCTAAAAATAATGAGCAAAGCCCCCTTGCACGCATGCAAAATAGTCAGGGCTCCCAAGTGCCCAGGACCCGTTGAGAGCTCAGATTAGCTACATGACCCCAAGTTTGACTCTTCCCATGGAAGGCTCTGTGAATTGGCCCCAAGGAGGCCCCTCGTTGGTCTAGGCTCCGCGGGGCCTTCAGGAATAAAGAGGTTCTTCTGGGAGTGACTTGTTCCCATCAGGAATCCTGACCCCTGGGAACCTCCCAAACCCGCCAGAGAGGATCGAACCCCCAGCTACCCCCTTCGATCTAGGTTCTTCTCTGGAACATGCCCATGGATGACCCTGAACCTGGTTCCCCTCTGCCCTCCCCCTCTCCCCTCCCCCAGCTCTGTCTCCATTCCAGGCTGGCCTGTTTGCAAGGGAGCTGGTGAACTTCCAGCCCGGGTCCCTAGGCAACAGAGCTGTGTCCTTCCTCCTGTATCCCATCTGCCCTCTACACTTCCTCCCAACACTCCTGTTCCCTCATGAATTTGCCTCACATATGCTCTCCCCCATCTTTGCTTCATCCCCTCTGCCCGCCACAGCCCTCATCACCTACCTTCTCCCACAGCCCTCTCCCCCGGCCTCACCGAGAAGCCTTCATCCCTCCCAGTCCTGTCTCGCTAGCAATGGACACCCCGCTGACTGCCCTATGGCCCCCACTCCCAGGTTCTGTCCCTGGGCGCCGATGTGCTGCCGGAGTACAAGCTGCAGGCTCCACGCATCCACCGGGGGACCCTGCTGCACTACAGCCCCTTCAAGGCCGTGTGGGACTGGCTCATCCTGTTGCTGGTCATCTACACAGCCATCTTCACACCCTACTCGGCTGCCTTCCTGCTCAGCGACCAGGACGAGTCGCAACGTGTGAACTGCGGCTACACCTGTAGTCCACTCACCGTGGTGGACCTCATCGTAGACATCATGTTCGTCGTGGACATTGTCATCAACTTCCGCACCACCTACGTCAACACCAATGACGAGGTGGTCAGCCACCCTCGCCGCATCGCCGTCCACTACTTCAAGGGCTGGTTCCTCATTGACATGGTGGCCGCCATCCCCTTCGACCTGCTCATCTTCCGCACTGGCTCTGATGAGGTGAGCAAACCCCATTCAAGCCAGTGGCTGCGGCCATCCCCTGTACCCCAGCCTTGGGGCCTCCCAGCCCCATGGTCCTGGGTGCAGAGAGCACTTGGCATTGGGTACATTTGCCAAAGCAGGTGGGGGTAGAGAGGGGGCCGCAAACATGTGCCATCTCCCAGCCCCTTGTGCTGGCTTCTAAAGCACACTTACCCTGGAGTTGGAAAGGGAATCCGCAAGGCAGCCTGACACCCCGTCACCCGCAGACCCTCCACTTTGCCCACTCGCTTCATACCGCTGACATGAGGCATTTGCAGGCTGTTCTCATGGCTTCTAGTCCCACTATGTCCTTTTGCCCCCCCTCCTTGGGATCAGCTTTCCGTTCAGATCAGCTCTGCCTTCCGTGTACCAGCCACCCCCACAACAGCCTGTCCAGCAGGGGGCGGGGGGTGAGTCCATCATCACGCCCTGCTCCCATGCCCACCCACTTCCAGCCAATCTCTTCCCCTCCTCTCCACCCCCACTGCCCCTGCCGGAACACTGAGCATCCCTCTTACCCACCTCCACCCC
>LNAC01000306.1:1075530-1132944 GCA_002007465.1 Ailurus styani | reverse complement strand
CATCCCTCTTACCCCCCTCCCCCCCCCCCCTGCACCTGCCTGCCTCACCCCCCCCCCACAGAAACCAGGACCAGTTTCAGATCATTTATCTGACACTGTGGAACCTTCAGTGGCTTCCCAGTGGCTTGAAATAAAAGCCAAGCTCTTTTTGGACCTTGAGGGTCCTTGAGGCTCACAGGAGCAGCCCCTGCCCACCTACCTTCCAGGCTCATTTTTCACCACTCGACCATCTTCCACCCCGCGCCCCTGGTGGCAACACTGCACTTGGTTTCCCACGAGGGCTGTGCCATTTCATGCCTCCATGCCTTGCTTGGCTCATTCTACTCCCTGAGCCTAGAATGCCTTTCCCTCTCCCTCCATCTGCCTGCAGACTCAGCTTCATCTCTCAAGATTCAGCTCATGGTCCACCTCCTCTATGAAGCCTCCCCTGCCCTGTATTGATTTCCCTTTTCTCTACACACCCCTGGACTTTGTCCTCACAACCATAACACTGTTTTGAGATTTAGGGTGAGAGCTCCTTAAGGTCCTCTGCTGTGCTGCTCTGTGCTGCCACCCACCAAGAGCCCAGAGCAGGTTCTCTATAAGTGTTTGTTGAATGACTGTGTGATCACATGCACAAGTGACCAAAGGTGATCCTAAGTGCAGCCTTTCCAGGGCTAACCCTCGGTTCCATGGCCCCCTCCCTGCCCCTCCAGACCACAACCCTGATCGGGCTGCTGAAAACGGCGAGGCTGCTGCGGCTGGTGCGCGTGGCGCGGAAGCTGGACCGCTACTCTGAGTACGGGGCAGCTGTTCTTTTCCTGCTCATGTGCACTTTTGCACTCATTGCACACTGGCTAGCCTGCATCTGGTACGCCATCGGCAACGTGGAGCGGCCCTACCTGGAGCCCAAGATCGGCTGGCTGGACAGCCTGGGCGCGCAGCTTGGCAAACGCTACAATGGCAGTGACCCAGCCTCCGGCCCCTCGGTGCAGGACAAGTATGTCACGGCCCTGTACTTCACCTTCAGCAGCCTCACCAGCGTGGGTTTCGGCAACGTCTCCCCCAACACCAACTCTGAGAAGGTCTTCTCTATCTGCGTCATGCTCATCGGCTGTGAGTGCCACCTCATGCCCAGGCCTTACCCGTGGCATTCAAGTTTTAGTTTTGTAATGAGACAGAACACAGTAACACTGTAGGGGATGGGTGAATACAAAGCATGCAGCATAAGGAAATTTTGCATCTGTTTACCTACTACACACAAAATTTAACATACCTACAACACTTTGCTCTGTGCCAGGGAGCAGGACCAGCTACATCACTTGCAGGGCCCAGTACAAAATGAAAATGTGGGGACCGTTTATTTAAAACGTCTTAAGGATTTCCAGAATGGTGACAGCAGAGCCAGCAACCAAGCCTGGGGCCCTTCTTAGCACAGGTCACACCTTCATGAAGCTGGCCCCCAGGCATTTTTGTAAGTGCTTGTCCAAGGTGCATGCTTCATTTCCATCACTACCCCGTGGGAGCTGTATTACAAGCCCAGTTTACAGACCAAGGAGACCAAAGGCCCTAACTTGCCAGGGATACACAGAGACCCAATTTTATCACAGGGGGCGCAGCTCTGGCTACGTGTACCCCAGGCCCTGCACTGTGCTGCCTACTTCCCAAGACACCTCGTCTAGCAACACAAGAGTCAGGTGGAATTTTACACATAGGTTAAGTTGTCATGTTCAGAATATTTAGAGATGTGAAAGCCTGGAGAAACAAAAACAAGGAAAAAAAAGGGTGAAAACAAAGACCAAGAGTTTTCCCTTTATTATACTTTTTTTTTTTTTTACAACTCGAAGAGGAAAACAAATCTGGACTAAAAAAATCATTGCCCTAGTTCTCAGGAGTCTGGCCTCTGGGTCCAGGAAGGTGCCAAGAGACACAGCACAGAGGGAGGAGGGCAGGAAGCCCAGGGGCTTTTGTCCCTCTGTGTGCCCTGGCACCGTTCTGGGCACTCGGACTTGGCTCTGGACAGAGGGGGCCCTGACCAGAGGGCTCCTAGGGAGAAGGAGATCTGGAGCAGGCCCTGGGGTGCTATGGCCTGGTGGGACTGCGAAGGAGCTCACACCCTGCACCCCTGCCTCTTCACCCCAGCCCTCATGTATGCCAGCATCTTTGGCAACGTGTCAGCCATCATCCAGCGCCTGTACTCGGGCACTGCGCGCTACCACACGCAGATGTTGCGTGTCAAGGAGTTCATCCGCTTCCACCAGATCCCAAACCCGCTGCGGCAGCGCCTGGAAGAGTACTTCCAGCATGCCTGGTCCTACACCAACGGCATTGACATGAACGCGGTGAGCCCCCTCCGCCCTACCTCCGGTGGGACAGGCGATCCAGCTCAAGTCCCAGCTCTGGCTGAATGCCCCCGGGGGAGGCCAAGGTCCCGTGGGCACAGGGCACCCCCAGCGCCCTACCCCCTGTCCCCCATCCCCGCAGCCCCAGGTCCAGCCGCATCCCGCTGGACGCGGCCACCCCCCCGCAGGTGCTGAAGGGCTTCCCCGAGTGCCTGCAGGCCGACATCTGCCTGCACCTGCACCGCGCGCTGCTGCAGCACTGCCCTGCCTTCCGTGGAGCCAGCAAGGGCTGCCTGCGCGCGCTGGCGGTCAAGTTCAAGACGACGCACGCACCCCCCGGGGACACGCTGGTGCACCTCGGCGACGTGCTCTCCACGCTCTACTTCATCTCCCGTGGCTCCATCGAGATCTTGCGCGACGACGTGGTGGTGGCCATCCTAGGTGGGTCCGGCAGGGAGGGCAAGACCGGTGTGGGTGGGTGGGGTGGCAGTAGAGATGTCCTGCCTCGACTACTCGTGGCGGCACCGTTTACTGGCCGGCCATGGGCGCATGCGCGGTGGAGAGCTCCCGCTCCCCTTTTTTTTAATACCCAGTTCACTGAATCCTTAAAACAAATCTCTACCGTGGGTTCCATTTTCCTGATAGGGAAGTAGAGGCTCAGGGAGGTCATGCTGAAAGGTGGTCAGACAGGGATTTCAGCGCTATGTGTCTGACTGCTAAGTCGGAGAAGGCTCCTACCTTCTTCCACTCTTGGGGAGCTCAGTGTGAGAGGGCAAAGCTTTGTCTTGGGTGGAGGGAGGACCCCAGCTTCATTCACTGCTGCTATAGGGACAGCTGGACAGTTTGGAAGAAGGATATGAGCACTGGACAGGGGAGAGATTTGAGGGTACACAAGCCTCTGCTCCTTACCAACCATGTGACCTTGTGCAAGTCACGTCACCTCTCTGAGATGATTCTCATCTTCCTTGCCTTCTCCCTGACTTCGGCCCACCCCAAGACCCTGATCAGGATGTCAGCCTATCCTGCCTTTGGTCTCCGTGGCTGGGTTCTCCTCCAACCCCACCGGACAGACCCCCTCCAGTTCCTCTGCTCAGTCCTCTCCCTTTGGTTGCCCTCAGCAGGTGTTCACCAAGTGTGGGCTCTGCTTTCTTTTCCTCATCCAGGACCCTCACCTGAGCTACTGCCTTGCTCCCACGCTCTCAGCCATCCTGGTCCCCATCTCTCCTTAGACCAGAATATTCCATTCCTTCCTGAGTATGGCCACCCTATATTCCATAGGCAGACCAAGCAACATGTCTGTGTCTGAAATCATTATCTTTCCTCAAATCTGTTCCTTCAGAATCCCCATCACTGTGAACTGTCTGTTGCTGGGGCCAGAGATCTGGAAATCAACCAAGGGAGCGCCGTTCTCCTTTCCTGCCCCACCCCCACCATCCAGGCAGCCACAGACTCTTGTCCGTTACCCTCATTAATACCTCTCTGCCCCACAGCTGTCTCCTTGTCCCTGTTGGGCTCCAGCCCTCATCGTGTCCTTCCTGGGCACATGTCTAGAACTCCTTTCCTGTGCCCCTACATCTGGTCTACCCCATACTCCATTTTCCACCTCCTGCCAGTGACCTGCAATTCACATCTGCATATTCCTCTTCTGTTCAAAATCTTCCCATGGTTCCCCATGACCCATGACATATGTAAACCCCTGATCACAACATGCACAGTCCTCCCCAATCTGTCCTCCCTAAATCCTGCCACCCTCCCCCCTGATACTTCATGCTGCAGCCATCCAAACTACTTAGAGTTCTCTAATCTGCAGTATCCGTCACACCTCCCTGCCTTTGCACGTGCTGCCACTCTGCTCGGAGCACTTGCCTGCCAGACCCCGGTCATCCTTCAAGGCTGAGCTCAAGCCATGGGCTCCTCTATAAGACCTTCCTTCACTTCCAGCCTACCTTAGGAGTGCCATCCACGTGGGAAGGATAATAATTCTATTTAATAATTAAGAAGCTAGTCTAATTTAAGTTTCAGTTAGAGACCTGAAATCCTCTCATTTTGCCTTGAGTGGAAATGTACATTAGATCATAATACTTCAACTACTGGATAACCATCGCTTTATGATGTTGCCCAGATTTCGAGCTTACAAATTTCATATATGTGACTCTGGTGAGTCCCTTCCCTCTCTGGACCTCAGTCTCCTCCTCTTGAGTGATCTTTGATCCTGTTCTCTTGGGGAACAAGTCTTGGCTTCCATCCATCATTGTCCATGTAAACCATTAGGGCTCCTGATTATATTGCCAGGCTGAGGGGCTGGACTTCCCTGTAGGGAGTGGAAGTCAGGCAATCATGGTCCCTGGCACCCCAGCCCTAGGCTCTCTGTCTGCCTTCACTGTGCAGCACACAGCTGTTTCTTCTATTCTGATTGCCTTTCTCCTGGGGGCCCAGCCCTCATTGTTACAACCCAGCCCCCACATCACACCTTCTGTAAGCCCCTCCTCCCTGCCTCCACCATCCCTGGTGGATTGAGCCCCTCCCCATTCTTGGCACCTTAGCTCTTGGTTCTCCCCTGTCCTAAGACTCTATAGATGATGTGTAAACTAGTTGGTGGCTTAGGTGCCTGTCTTGTGGGGCTTTGGGGGCTCTTTGTGGGGGGATAGCATCTTATTCATGTTTACATCCTGTGGCCAGCACAGTGGGTCTGGCATGAGGAAGAAGCCCTCCCCTCCCCACATGCCCCAAGTGTCACCAGCCTATGTCCACTCTGGGACATCCATCACTCCCAGTGCCTGGCACCAACCTGTCTGGTCTTTCTTGCTATTTGAGGTAGTTTCTCAAGCATTACATTTGTTCTTCTGGACAGTCCAGTGGGGCAGGCAAGGCAGATATGGTTATACCCATTTTAGAGATGGGAACAGTGGGGTCCAGAGAGGGAAAGTGACTTCCCCAGGCTTCCTCTGCCAGGACCATGCTGGTTACCTGGATCCACAGTAGGGAATGGAACACAAAGAGATAGAAGCCTTGGGCCTTGCCATGGGGGCAGTGGGGGGCTCCTGGCCCTGGGTTCCCTGCACTCACAGCACCACCAGGCTGAGGAGCAAGGAAGAGGTTGAGCAGGGAGCCTTTAGTGTCCCTTCCTGCCCACAGTCCCCTGGAGGGAGGGGTGGATAGGGGCAGTGCCAGAGAACATGGAAAATAGGAAGGGGGGATTCTGATAGAGGGTGGTCCTGAGGGGCCTGGATACTGGTGTTGGGGGAGACTCACATGCTGGGACAGTATGTGCCCTCTGCTGAGTTCAGAGAACAAAGGAAAAGGCAGGTTTCATGTCCAATCCCTCCCAACCCCAGCCGGCTCCCCCAGTCTTGTTCCCAGAGCTTGATCCTGAGCACTGAACCCCAGCCTGGCAGGATCCCTGGAGGGGGGACAGTTCATGATCTCCTCAGGAAGGCTCTTCCAAGGAGAGCTTGGGGCCAGACCCTGGAGAGACCCCTGCCCCTCTGGCTGACAGGAAAGAACGACATCTTTGGGGAGCCCATTAGCCTTCACGCCCGGCCGGGCAAGTCCAGTGCAGATGTGCGGGCCCTGACCTACTGTGACCTGCACAAGATCCAGCGGGCAGACCTGCTGGAGGTGCTGGACATGTACCCTGCGTTTGCAGACAGCTTCTGGAGTAAGCTGGAAGTCACCTTCAACCTGCGGGACGTGAGTCTGGGCTCGGTGGGCCAGGGCGGGGAGTGGTCCTCAGCTGGTAATGGGCCATGGAGGCTGCTGAGCACTTGGCCTGGCTGGCCTGAGGGGACCCATCTGACCACCTCCCTTCCTTTCAACCCTATCCTGCGTCCTTCACCGTAATTTCTTCTATGTCTACCGTGGCCAACATAATGCCGAATATGATGATAGCTCTCGATTCTGGAGCACCAACTTGGCTTCATTTACATGATCTCGTTTAGTCTTCTTGCACAGGCTGTTATTTTCCCCACTTTCTAGATGAAGAAACTGAGGGTCAGAGAGGATGAGTACATTGACCAAAGCCATACTGCTATTCAAGAAGCCATACAGTCAAAGGCAGAGCCCAAGGGTGGACTCAAGTTGTGCAAATCTACAGCTGCGTTTTTTTTCTACCTCACAGCACCAAGCTGGAAGGGGACGTCTGCCCTCCGGTGACTCACAGTGCCAGGTCCCAGGGGTGTAAACAAGTGAGAGAGCAGCCTCTCCTCTCAAGCTTATCACTCAGAGGAGAAAATTATAACAACTCAGGGAAAATAAAGAGCCTCCTCGTTAAACAACCAAGGAAGTCACAAGGATGTGTGGGGAGACTAGATTTCTATGGAGCTCAGGGTCACCAAGGAGTGGGATAGCCAGTACAGACTGGAAGTGCCCAGAAGGGACTGTGTGGAGGAGGGTGGAGGGGTCTGGAATCCGTTGATGTGAAGGAGGGGGCAGGCGTGCCTGGCAGGGGCAACGGTGGCCGAGGTCCTGGCACTGAGCCCCCACCCCCCAGCCTCAGGATGAGGGGCTCTGCTTCCTCAAACCCCACACCCACCTTCTGGAAGGTGGCGCTGAGGCAGGTTTTCTTGCTATGGACAGCCATCCCGACCGTGTCCGCTCTGCTCTTCTGCCCCCGAACCCGCCTCTCCTCTTTCCACCTGATCTGTCTAGGAGATGTCTTGTAAGGACCCCGCCTCAGGGGCCCTAGCCCCTAGGAGCCATCAGATGGCCCAAGTGCTCAGTGGCTGGACCCTAGGGCAAGAGGGGTGTGGTCTCCATGGCCTGGGGCATCCGTAGCCCCCCAAGTTACATGATGCCAAGAGGATGGTCTGCCAAGTGTGCTACTGAGGGTATCCTGGATGGATTAGGGATTCCTCAGAGACTTGATGCTCTTGTTCCCCACAAGGCAGGCGGGGGTTTCCAGTCATCACCCCGGCCAGCTCCAGGCAGCCAGGACCACCAAGGCTCCTTCCTCAGTGACAACCAGTCAGGTAAGCAAAGCCAGCCTCCACCAGTGTTGCCCCCAGCCCCGCCTGAAGCCCCTGCCCAACCTCCTACCCCTTTCAGGTCCTTCCCGATCTGCCTCACCTCAGGAGAAGCCTCCCCAGCTCCTTGATGAGAGGAGAGGGGCTCCCTCTCTGAGGCTCAATAAGAGACACCCTTGTCTCCTTCCTGCCCCTGTGTGCTCAGAGCCTGAGCAAGGGCTGTCCCCAGGGGTGGATACAAGCCAGCCCCCAGGGGTTTCACATCAAGGCACCAGGGGAGTGGCCGGGCTGCAGCTCCCTGGACAGTGAGGCCAGGGCTGGACTCTGCCCACCCAGCCAGCACCCCCAAGCTGGGGTCCCAGCCCCCTCTCCAAGGCTACAGCTTTCTGGGACCTGGAAGCCAGACCTCTATGGGGATAGGACCTTGTACTCCAGGGCACCCAGGTAAAGAGATCCACTTCTCCAAACCTGTGTTCCCACGGCATGGGGATGGGCTCTACTCCAGGTCATGCCTGTGGAACCTTCTGGACCAAAGCTCAGGTTTCCCTTTCCCTCCTGCAGCCACAGCCCCTTCCCTGAGCATCTCAGATGCATCTGGCCTCTGGCCTGAGTTGCTGCAGCAAGTGCCCCCAAGGCCAAGGCACAGCCCCCCTAACCCTCAGGGAGACCCAGACTGCTGGCCTCGGGAGCTAGGCTCCAGGTTAGAGCAGCTCCAGGCCCAGATGAACAGGTGAGTGTCCTGTGGGCCTGGGATGGGGGTGGCTGCAGAAAGCAGGCCCAGCAGTGGGCTAGGCACGGGTGCCCCCTCTTGGTGGCTCAGGGATATCACTGGGTACCCTGTGAGTTTTAGAATGGCTAGCCCCCTTTAGCTGCAAGACTCCCCTTCCCTCTGTCACTAAGCCCAGTTCTTGAATGGCTTGTCTTAGCTAACCCCCAAACAGGCCAAGGAAGCCTTTTTGGAAGAGAGTCATAACCTCGTGCAGAAACTAATTCCATGGGCCCTTGGAAAGGGGGTGTGGCCTGTGGATGGCAGGGCTGTGGTGGTAGAGGGGGGGCTTGGGGAAGTAGAGTCCTGGGCTTCTAACCTGGCTCTGCAACTGACCAGCAAAAATGTGGACAAGTTACTTAACCATTCTGAGCCTCTGTTTGCCGTTTCGTGAAATGGGGATAATCCAAATACCCATACCAAAGCTCCCTTAAGAGGGCTAAATGAGGTGTGCACAATGCCCAGTCACTATTATTATTGCAGTCAAGGGTGTGCTAAGGGAAATCTCAGCAGGACTGTGGGCTGTAGCAGGGAAGAGGCTTCAGTTAGGTCCCAGGCTGCCATTCCACCCAGCAGGAATGGTATGCAGGCTACAAAACTGAGAGCCGTCTCAGGACCTGAACTGCTCTCCCTTACCCTGACGTTGACTCTGACCCTGACCTTGACTTTGGGGTTCTGTCTGGCAGGCTGGAGTCCCGCATGTCGTCAGACCTCAGCCGCATCCTACAGCTCCTTCAGCAGCCCCCGCCCCAGGGTCACGCTGGCTGCATTCTGGGAGCCCTTACCTCCAAAGACCTGGCCTTGTTTCCTGTAGCCTCAGCCACTCAGAGTCCAGGTAGTAGGCTGCCCCAGGGCGGTCTGCCTCCTGAACAGGTGAGTAGATGAAGGGATCCCCACGGGCTTTCCCAGAGGCAGCTGCATGTCTGCCCCACCCTGAACTTGGTCTCAATGTGACCTCAAGCCCAGAGCCTCTGTGGTAGGAGAGCAGCTGTGGCTTCTGCTGTCCTCCTTTACGTCATGACAAGCAGCCTGGACAGGTGGTGGCAAAGCCCAGATTGTAACCATGAACCCACAGCGGGGGCGAGGGCAACAGGACACAGCTGCTGCCAGTTCCCATCCCTGAAGTTGGTGGCCTCTCCCTTTCTTGCCCCCCCGCCCCCAGGTCCCAAGCCGTGGTGACTTGAACAAGTATAGGCTGACTCGAAGGAACTCCACCTCCAGGGTGCCTCCCCAGGCTGTGGCAACAGACAAAATTCTCACAGTTTCCTCAGAACAGGAGCAGTCTGAGGGGCTCCTGTCACCCCTGGCCTCAACTCTTCATCCTCTGGAGGTACAGGGACTCATCTGTGGTCCCCGTTTTCCCTCCCTTCCTGAACGCCTTGGCCCCGTCCCCAAGCAACTGGAGTTCCAGAGACATGGCTCAGATCCTGGATTGGCAGGGAGTTAGAGCCACTGAACCCCACAATAAAAGATACCATGAGGGGATTGAAGGTGGATGAAAGTGAAGGATTTGGGGGAGGCAGACAGCTGCCAAATGGACCTCTGAAAACTATTCTTCTACTGTAGCTACAAACTGCCAACCCAAGTGACCCACAATGGCGAATGGTGAAGAGGTTCAGGACTTTCCCAGACTCCTCTAGGGCTCTGTTTAGACAATAGGCCTGGTGGAGGGTGTTTGAGGATCAGGGGTAGAGGTAGCTTACAGGACAGAGGAGTCACTGAAGAAAGAAGTTTTTGATCTGTGTGAGAACCTTGCTCTCGGCTGGGTACTGTCACCTTGTGGCTCAGAACTATCCAACTGCTTCACGACCCTGAACCCAAGGTTAGTAAGACCTCCTGCCAAAAGCCTTTGAACCGGCTGGGGATGAAAGTGTCCTCTGTAGTGGACACATCAGGGCACAGAGCTCCAGCCCCCAGCCACTCTGCCCCTCATAGTTCCGTGATGACCTTTGGAACGTCTCACAGCTAATAAAGTCTGCACATTTCACGTTGGGCTGGGTGTGTTACTTACCTGAATCATCAGGTCCTTGATTGTGCTGTGACTCCAAAAGCGGTGGTCTCCTTCGAGTCTCTCCCATGAGGACTTATGTGTTGGGGACCTGAAGGGGCTCTGCTGGACCCAGGAGCCCCAGGAGCATGGGGCTTTCAGCCAGGCTAAGGGTAAAGGGAAACAGAGAGGGGCTGGCTCCGTCACCATCTAAGAATCATGACAACAGCCAACACTGCTATTGTGCTCACCCTGTGCCAGGCCCCCTCTGACAGTTCTGTAGATACTAGTTCCCTAAGCCTCACCACAACCCGATGGGGTCGGTATTGTTGGCCCCATTTAAGAGACGAGGGATCAGAAGCAGCAAAAGGCTAAGAAATTTATGCAAGCATGAGGGGGACCTCTGGGGTGCCAATACCTTCCTGCTTCCTGATCCAGGAGCTGGTGACGTAAGTGTATTTCAGGTTGTGAAAATATGTGCACTTCTTTGTGTAAATTATACTTCAATTAAAAAAAAATAAAGGAATCTTGGGGGACCTGGGTGGCTCTGCCGGTTAAGCATCTGTCTTCTGCTCAGGTCGTGATCTTGGGGGCCTGGGATTGAGCCCCATGTCAGGCTCTCTGCTCAGCACAGAATCTTCTTCTCCCACACCCTCTGCTCCTCCCTCTGCTGTGCTCTCTCTCTCTCTCTCTCTCTCTCAAATAGATAAAATCTTTAAAAAGAAAAAAGGAATCTTGCCTAACATTATGGGAAAAGGAGGACATGATTTCAATCCAGGTCTGGCTTGAGAATATTGCAATTAATTGCTCCAGTGAAACGGGGTGTTGTTCAAAAAGTACCTGATCACCATTCCTCAGTCCTTTTTCGGAACTCCTTGTAAGAATTTTGAAAATAAATCCCTCCTACCATGTACACATTTTTAACTTAACATTTGAAGCATTTCATTGATAAGTTTAAATAATTGCAAGCATGTAATTTCCAGTGTATTATGAGTATCGCTACTTTATAAATTGTCTCATTTATATCGATCCATTTAGATCGAAGTAGCATAGTGATTTGAGAGCCAACATCATTTTTTTTTTAAGTAGGATCCATGCCCAATGTGGGGCTTGAATTCATAACCCTAAGATCAAGAGTCACATGTCTACCAACTGAGACAGCCAGGCACCCCTAACATCATTCATTTTCTTTTTCTTAAGTTTATTTTATTTAAATTCAGTTAGTTAACATATAGTGTGTATCATTAGGTTCAGATGTAGAGTTCAGTGATTCATCAGTTGCATATAACACCCAGTGCTCATTACATCACGTGCGCTCCTCAATGCCTATCACCCAGTTACCCCATCCCCCCACACTTCTCCCTTCCAGGAACCCTCAGTTTGTTTCCTATAGTTAAGAGTCTCTTATGGTTTGTCTCCTTCTCTGATTTCATCTTATTCTCCCTCCTTTCCCCTATGATCTAAATCTCACATACAAGTGAAACCATATAATTGTCTTCCTCTGATTGACTTTTTTGCTTACCGTAAATACCCTCCAGTTACATCCATATCATTGTAAATGGTAAGATTTCATCCTTTTTGATCTCTGAGTAATACTACATTGTGTGTGTGTGTGTGTGTGTGTGTGTGTGTGTGTGTGTGTGTATGCACACATTTCACATCTTCTTTACAGGATTCATTTAAAAAAAAACAAAAATAGGGACGCCTAGGTGGCTCAGTTGGTTAGCGGTTGCCTTTGACTGAGGTCATGGTCTCAGGGTCCTGGGATCTAGCCCTGTGTTGGGCTGCCTGCTCAGCAGTAATCTGTTTCTCCCTTTTCCTCTGCCCCTTCCCCTGCTTATGCTCTGTCTCTCTCAAATAAATAAAATCTTTAAAATAAAATAAAAATAAAAACACGAGAATAAGCTCTTCTTTGACATCATTCCTTTTTCTCTTCTCATAATTCCATTCTATTCCTACCACAGTTTAGCCACATGTAATTTATTCCCAGATTTGAGGTTTATTATTGATAACCTGATCATAACTGTTTTTAATAAATATATATATAAATTTTAAAATTAAATTTTTGTAACCTTACTAAGGTTTTAAGGATTACACTTATTAGTACAGAGTTGTTCAAAATAACAGAGATATATTTCAAAAATTTTTAAATTATTTTTTAGGTTTTTAAAAAAATTTATTTAATTAATCTCTGCACCCAGGTGGGGCATGAACTCAACAACCCCAACATCAAGAGACAGATAATCTACCAACTGAGCCAGTCAGGAACCCAAAATATATTTCAAATTTTTATGGAAATTAAGGTTTTATTGGAAATGCATGTATAGAGGAGGGTATTTTCCTCTCATTAGCTCATGTGTGTGGATGAATATTACTTTTTTATTAGACTGAGACAAGGTTCAGCAACACTTTTATAGCTATTTTCCTTTTCTTTCTTTTTTTTTTTAAGATAGATTTATTTATTTATTTATTCCACACAGAGAGTGAGAGAGAGAGAGAGAGATCAGATCGCAAGTAGGCAGAGAGGCAGGCAGAGAGGAGGAAGCAGGCTCCCCGCTGAGCAGGGAGCCGGATGTGGGACTCAATCCCAGGACCCTGAGATCATGACCTGAGCCTAAGGCAGAGGCTTTAACCCACTGAACCACCCAGGCGCCCCTATACCTATTTTTCTTTATTTTTAAAAAAAACTTAAGCAGAGAAAACTTGTTCAAATAAGTAAGCAGATGGAACACTAAGGGGTTTGTTATACACAGCAGTCAGTTCTTTCTGAATATGTTCAACAATCCACTATATTTAAAACAATACTTAACGATATCATCTAGCAGTTCCATAGGATTCTCCTTTAATTGTGTTGAAAGCAAAGCATAGGAAATCATTCAAATTATAAAGAGATGTTACCTAGATTCAGACCCTTTTCTATATCAAACTGAGGAAACAGGTTTCGGGCTTGATTAGCTTTTGCCTTGGGCTCTGAAGCGCTGCAGGAAAAGGGATGGAATGAATGGGAACCGACAAAAATTTAGGGCCAAGCAAGTAGGGTCGCCGATTTAACAGAAAACCAACCCTGAAATTCCGAGCATTTCTAGAACGTCCCGGAAAGCGTGGGAAGGCCTGACTAAAGCTGGGTCGGTCGGCAAAGGCTGTCCGCCGCCTGCCCTTGGGGGAACTGGGAGACCAGCTCCCCGGGGTACAGGGCTGTGGGCACCAGGAGGAAATTAAGGCGATTCCCATTTGGCTGGGGCCAGGCTGCGAGGCCGCAGATCCTTGGGTAAGGCGGAATGCAAATTTCTACTGGACAGCGTGGAGAAGCCGCTCAGAATGGCAGCTGCTGAGAGGAAGTCAGAGCAGGTCACACAGGAAACTTCCCTCTCTAAGACTTGGCCTGGAGCTCGGAGGCCTCTGGCGCCGCAGCTCGCTCGCTAGCCTCTAGGCCACCCACGCCCCCATTCACCCGCACTGCGCCGTTATCTCTCTGACTGACATCTCTGTCAGCCAATCACCTTTGCAGCTGAGAAAGCGCCTGCCCCCTGAAATTGGGCTAGGCAAGGCATTGGAATGACAACCATTTGCGCCAATAGAGAAGCGCTTCAGAAGCTACGGGTGTACTAGCCAATGAGGAGAAGGAACCTTTCAAAAGGACATGTCAGCCAGCCAACAGCCGGCGCCGCTACGGGGGTCGCGTGGCTTCCGTTTCGAGAGGGCGGGGCGGGGCTTCAAACGGAAGGTGGCTGTTGTCCGAGCCGAAGCAGGTTTGAAACTGGGGGTCGGGCCCGGCAGTCGTTGTCTGTCGCCGCGGCCCCGCTTCCGGGCTAGGCCGTCCCTGCCCGCCCCCGCCCCGCCTCCCTTCGAACCCCTCAGTCTCAGGCCCGGCTCCCCGGCTGACTGGCGCCCGGCTCGCAGCAGCTCGCTGCTGTCCCGGCCCGCACTGCGGCCCCGCCGCCGCCACCATGTCCCTGCACGGCAAACGGAAGGAGATCTACAAATATGAAGCGCCTTGGACCGTCTACGCCATGAACTGGAGCGTGCGGCCCGACAAGCGCTTTCGCCTGGCGCTGGGCAGCTTCGTGGAGGAATACAACAACAAGGTGGGCCGGGCAGGGGCTCGGAACCCAGCTGGCGGGGAGCGGGCCGCGGGAGCACCCTTTCCGGGCCGGAGCCCAGACCTCAGGACCCCGCTGCGGACTTGCCTTAGCGCTCCCGGAGCGGTTCCTCTGTGTCTGGCCCTGTGCAGAAGCTTTCGCCCTCGTCTCATTTAATCCCGGCAGCACTCCTGTGTAGTCAGGAGCGTAATTACCCCATTTTACTCGTGGGGAAACTGAGGCACCGTGTTGTGACTTGCCCGGGTCAGACAGCTATTTCGTGGGGGAGGGGGCGGGGAGAATGGCACTCAAACTTGACTTTACACCCCAAAGCTACGCAGTTTATCACGCCAGTCCTCTCCCTTCTCGCCGCATTGCTTCAGCTGCTGGGGGGCGGGGGGTGGGGCGGAACGGGGAAGAGAGAGGGATGGCTGTGAAGAAAGATGAGTTTCTGGTAGAGCTGTTTACTGTGCGGGCCTCCCTGCCTCTTGCTCCTACCCCCAGATGCCATTCAAGGATCTCCCAGCCGGTCTGCCGGGAGCGTCACTGCTATTGCTGCCTCATATCTGTCCTCTTAAAAGTGATCTCTTTCTGGAAATTTTGGTCTGTGACCGTGATCCTGCCACTGTTTTCTGAATAGAGAAGGATGACGCTTTCCTGATCTTTTCTTGGTTTCTTTCGTGGTGATACAGAAGTGTAACCTCGAGTAGTAAGTTTCTCTGGACATTGACAATTTGAGGATCTGTCACAGAATCACAGGCAGTAGAAGGAAGCTTTTAAGCTGACATTGCAACATGAATTTACTTTTGAAAGTTGTCGAATATGTCAGTGGGAAGGATTTTCTTTCCTTTATCCTTTAATCTCTTCCACTTACTGTATTAAACACTATGAGAGTGATCAGAGCAACCTAGAGCCTTGGCTAATGGTGTTTAAAGCCTTATACTCCTGCTTGACACCACAAACACCATGCCTTAAGAAGAATGAAACTGTGGGGACAGTGATAGGCATGGTGCAGGGAGGAGAAGCCAGTGGAGTTTGGTTCTTTCAAGTCCACTAACTATGAGGTGTCGTATAGGTTAATCTTATTTCTGACTCACAGTTTCTTGTGGGAAAAGAGTTCTTTTTTACACATAAAGGTCCTGTCAAAAAACATTTGTATGTTGTGAGTTTGTTTACAGTTTTCCAGAAGCATTTCTCTAGAGTCTAGGTCTCAACTTTTCTGGAAGCTCCCCCACTTTTTAAAGATTTTATTTATTTATTTATTTGAGAGCGAGCGAGAGCGAGCTTAAGTGCAGGAGCTGGGGCAGGGGAGGGAGAGACACAAGCAGACTCCATGCTTAGTAGGGAGCTGGATGCTGTCCCAGGACCCAGGGATCATGACCTGAGCCACCTAAGCCCCCCCCCCCGGAATTCCCTTTGAGAAATTGATGAAAGCGACAGACTCTGCCCAGATGTAACACACACAGTTGACACACAAATCCCAGGGACTATCCAATGATATTGAAGTCCACCCATTGTCCACAAAAACCAGAGAGTCCTGAGCAAGACATAGTTTTATTTTCTGTAATGGCTCGCTCTTCCTTACACCCCATGGTAGTCAGCAGATTGGAATGGAATTCAAGGTCCTGATTGATGTGGTAACTGTGTCTGTGTTAGTAAAATTGAGACTACTAGAACTATTACTAAGCCACCGTTACGCTACTGGTAGAATCAGTGAAGTAACTGAGGTCAAACCTCACTTATAGGAACTCTACCCCAAAGTTTGTCCTTTCATTTAGCAACCTGATGGAACTCTTGTGTCAGGCACATAGGAAGTGTGGGTCTTAGTAGTGAAATGTAAACTAATAATCCCAGTAATCACACCACAAGCAGTTACTTCTATTTTAACTCACTTGCGTGATGTAGGCAACACAGTATCTTAAAACTTTTTGTGCAGTAACCTATCTAGGTCAGGGTTCTTAACGTGTGTGTGTGTGTATGTGTATGCGTATGCATGCCATGGACGCCTTTGGCAAGCCGAAGCCAATAGACCTCTTTTCAGAATTACGTTTTCAAATGCATAAAATACATAGGAATATGAAAGAAATCTATTATATTGAATTACAGTCATCACAAACATTTTTTAAAAAGTGGACCTATAGTAATATGTAATTTTTTTAGAGGGTGAGGGAAAGGCAGGGGGAGAGAGAATCTCAAGCAGACTCCCTGCTGAGCACAGAGCCCATCATGGGGCTTGAGCTCACAATCCTGAGATCATGACCTGAGCCAAAATCAACAGTTGGACAGTTAACTGACTGAACCACCCAGGCACCCCTGTACTTTTAAATTAATTTATTAAATTACACCATTCAGGGTATTTATTACTATAATTTTAAAGTAGTGATAAGGGTATATAGCATTTCAAGATGTTTCATTATAGTAATGTGATACGATAAAAATCTGATTTTTGTCAGTGACAAAGTCAGATATTGACATGACTATAAGTAGCTGTCTCCCTTCATAATGGAAGGAAATGCTAAATTTCAGTCAGAGGTTAGTGAAAATATGAATGTGGTTTTCCAGTTCAAGTTCATGGACCTCAAGTTAGGAAACCGTGATATAAAGGATCTGTGTCTGGGAGTTGGTGAGCAGTAAATACGACTTTAACGCAGTGCTGTTTAGGCTCAGTTTTGGAGAAGGCTTTTACCAAGGAGGTGCCAGATTCACAGTTTAGGGGAATTTAAAAGTTATTGGTTGGAATTTTCGGTTCTTTGTTTTCTGCTTGCTGTCGATAATGATTGCCAGCAGAGGGCAAACAAATGGACGTAGCTTTTAACATTGGTGAAAAAGTCCAGAAATGTTCATCTTTTTTACTCTGGAGACACTGACATAAGAATACATGATTCTAATTTCTAAAGCTTTTGTAGTAATGTAATCCTATTTTTCCTATAGTAAAATTATTTGTATTTGTAGATAGAATTAAATTTGTTTGCAATTCAAGAACAACTTGATGTTTCAAGTGTTCCATCATCTGAATAAATTTGGGAAGTGTTTCAGAGTAACGAACTGGATCCCATCAACTACACCTGGAATAAGAAGTCCCATGATCACTAATTGTGTTTCATCTTCTCTCCTTGTGGTCTCTGCTGGGGGATAGAGCAGCTCTGGTATTGGAATGGTGTTCTCTAAGTCTTAGTGTGTGTCTGAGATTCCCCTGAGGGATTTGCACATTCCTGGGCTCCACCCCTGAAGTTAACAGACACTCAGCTGATTCAGAAACAGGTGGTACCGATGGCACTCTAAGTACATTACCCTGGCATGTCCCTGACATCTCCTGACCAGAGGTAGAAATCCTATCTTTTTTTGCATCTACATGCACCTGAACATTGATTCTTCTCTCCCATCCCATACAAAAAGCTCTATTACCAGATATCCCTTTGAGGTACTTTGTGTTGAGTTCTTAGTCCTGCCCCTTCCCAGTTTGTGTGGCCTTGGGCAAGTTAACGTGCTTCAGTTTCTTCATCTATAAAATGAGGGCAATAAGTAAGATTAAGGGCGCCTGGGTGGCTCAGTGGGTTAAAGCCTCTGCCTTCAGCTCAGGTCATGATCTCAGGGTCCTGGGATCGAGGCCCGCATCGGGCTCCCTGCTTGGCAGGGAGCCTGCTTCCTCCTCTCTCTCTGCCTGACTCTCAGCTTACTTGTGATCTCTTTCTCTGTGTCGAATAAATAAATAAAACCTTTAAAAAAAATAAGTAAGATTAAATGAGTTAATGTATATGTAATGGGTTTAGGAACTCTGCCTGGGACATACATGGTAAGCAATTTAGAAATGTTGGCTACTATTATTTAATCATCATCTTTACTATATCTGTATAATTGAAATATAATCAAAGAGAATTATATAGGTGTTACATAAATGTGATTTGTATTTTCCATAGAGGAATCAGGATCCCAGGCCAGAAAGCTACCTCAAAAGGTCATTATGTTCATTCCTCTGCCTTTTAAAGACCCAGAGGAAAAAATTCCCTTGATTCCTTTTAAGTAAATCCGTTTTTGTGGTCTACAAGCTTCTTATAGTGAGACTTAAAGTACCTTAATGTACTAGTTTAAGCCCATTTTCTCTTGTTTTACCTGACTTAGACACAGTAGCTGATAGAAGAGCACTGGTATGTCTCCTGAGTTTGCAGGTGGTATTTGTCCTGTTTTAGGGTGAAAGATGAGTAGTAGTAGTTCCTGAGCTTCTGTTTCACTTAGTTGCATGTTTCAGAGTTGGTTTTGAATAGAATTGGCAGAGTCAGTCTACGGCCATACCACCCTGAACGCGCCCGATCTCGTCTGATCTCGGAAGCTAAGCAGGGTCGGGCCTGGTTAGTACTTGGATGGGAGAATTGGCAGAGTCATAGGGATTTATTTTGCCCTAATATTTATCTAGCTGATCATTGTGCTGTAAGATTTAGCATCTAGAAAACATTTTAAGGTTCTGAGGAGAGAAATATAGGTATACCTGATGCTTTTTGAAGAATACTGATAGTGAATCTGGGTAAGACCACCTTGTACTTGAAATATACATGGGATGGATGCTTGCCTTTTCAGCCTGTTGATGCCACTGAGATTTTAAAGCAGTTATTTTATCTAACTGGCACATAATCATTTTTTACTCTGGCATATAAATTTTTTTTTAAAGATTTTATTTTTTATTTGACACAGAGAGGGAGAGAGATCACAAGTAGGCAGAGAGGCAGGTAGAGAGAGAGGAGGAAGCAGGCTTCCTGCTGAGCAGAGAGCCCGATGCAGGACTTGATCCCAGGACCCTGAGATCATGACCTGAGCTGAAGGGAGAGGCTTTAACCCACTGAGCCACCCAGGCTCCCATGACTCTGGCGTATAAATTTTCTCTTCTTAGTATTTGTGGCAGCCCTTCAGGAATCTCTTCATTTAATTCAACAGATATGTATTGGACACATATTTATGTATTTGGGGTACAATGACCATACTTAGTAACCTTCTGTAGCCTTTGTTAGCAGGTGTGAAATTCACAACAAAAAAGACTAAGTGTTTTAGTACACCTAAGGGTTTGTGATACTTAGGATTTTGCAGTGCTCCATCAGTCCCTGGCAAGATTGCCAGCAGGGAAATTTAAAATATAAAACTCTTCTGGTTTTAACTTCCTCCTTTCTTTTTTCTAGACAGTGAGAGGACTAATTCCTCCATGGGACCACTGGATAAAAGTGCTGCTGCTTTATTACTTTTTGTCCTAACCTGGTTCATACAGACTTACTGGAGACACTGTGATTTGAACAAGGAGTGAATCTCTGTTCTGTAGGTAGTCTGGCTTGCCTGAGGCCAGGATGCCAGAGCTGATTGGTTAGCCTCTTAGCCAGGAGCCATAGGGGTAGTATGCCAGAATTAATCTCAAAGCTTGACAAGGCAGGACTTCTCTGCAGACACTGATCAACACTAATCAGTCTGGAACAGGCTTGAAGGAAGGAGAAATGGAAAAGTTTAAGAAAAGCTGGTTTATTCTCTCAGAATTTTGCTTAGTTAATTTTGGTTATATTAACAATCATAGAAAATGTTCCACTGACTGGAGTGGTATATTGATTTGCATAACTTGGGGGCTTTAAAAAAAATTACATATATTCAGTGGTGCCTGGGTGGCTCATTTAGTTGGTTGAGCATCTGACTCTTGATATCAGCTCAAGTCTTGATCTGAGGGTTTTGAGATCTAGTTCCATGTTGAGCTCTATCATGCTGGGCGTGGAGCCTACGTAAAAAAAATTACATATATGCATACACATGTGCCTTTATGTTCTGGTACTAGCAGTGTGTGTAATAAAGTGGAATGCACAGGTTCCTCCCTCAGAGAGTGTCTAATAACAAGATAGACATGGTACCTTTTAAATTTTTTAAAGTCTGAGATGTGTGTTATGTGAATAGTAACTTATGTTGTTATTCATGAAAGTATTTGAAAGTGAAGATGTGGTCATGTCTTCATAAATATTTTATATTGCAAATATGTTTCTTTAAAGATTTATTTATTAGAGAGTGCATGTGAGGGGGTGGGGTGCAGGCAGGGGCATGGGGAGAGAGAATCTCAGACTACACACAAAGTGTGGAGCCTGACACGGGGCTCTATCCCATGACCCTGAAACCATGACCTGAGTCGAAACCAAAGTTGGATGCTCAACTGGCCACACCACTCAGGCACCCTACATAAGCATCTTAGGAGATATCTGACAGTAGTATCCACAGTTTTAAAATAAGTAAAAATAGCCTTTACAGCTTTTTCTTTTTAGGGGCATTTTTACCACATGTTGGGGTAAAGCACTGTGAAGCAATAGGTGCAGAAAGGCAGTGGAAGTGGGAGATAAAAGATTGATAGGACAGGGAAGACATGGAGAAAAAGGATCAAGGGCAACCTAAATATTGACAATAAGATGTTTAAAGTCAGATACTTTCTCCTTATGCTCCCAAGAGTAAGTGAGGAAGGACGGATGGATAATGAAGATCCCATGGGTAATAGGAAGATGCTAAGAAAGGAGATCTTTGGCTTCAGCTTTCAAACTCATACAGTTCTCCAGAATAGGATTTTGACAGGCAAAATCAAAAGTCCTTTGTTTGGGACAGTGAGAAGAGAGTACACGGTCTGACAGCGGATGCTTCTCCATTTGACACCTTGGGTAAGAGGGGAGCTGAGCTACAAGGAGACACATAGATGTGCCATCTGCTCTAGAAGCAGCAGATAAACCAGGTCGGAAGAGAGGTTGAATTGTGAGCAGCTTGACAGTTTATCATCCCTATTGGCTAGGGAAATGCAAAAGCTTTGTGTGTTTCTCTTAACTTGGAACATGGCCCTGGCTTCTCCCGCAGGGGCTTCCTTCAGAGCACATAGGAAGAACTTGCCTCAGTCAAAAGGAACCAGCACAACAGCTATAGAAAGATACTATAGAAAAGAGGAAAATATGGGAAACAAGTGGCAGGTAAAGTACCCACACTAGAAAAATATTTTTTTACCTCATATGAAAATTAATGGCCAGTCCTGCCACCATAAATTCAAAGAACTTAAGGAAGTAAAGAACTCGAAGCAGAGATACAGAGGATCAGGTAAAATAAGGCACAGTGACAGGAGAAATGGAGCCTCAGCAGGTAGAGCCCAGGAAAGTAGTGGAAGAGAAAACAAAAGTTATCACAGAGTTAAAAGCCACATTGGAAAGAGAATAAAAACAAGTACAAACTGCTGAAAACTTAGTGAAGGATAAGAAAGGTTGAGAAAATGAAATTAACAATTGACTGTTTGTCAATTGTTGACTGATGCAGAAAATGCATCAGAAGATATAATTTAGGTATAATTGGTGGCCCTGAAAAAGAAGGTGATCAAAGAAATGAAACACAAAAGCTCAAATATATAATTAAAGACTTTATGGAAATAAAGGTTTGAAGTAATGAGTTTAAGCCATCTCTCAAGAAAAATGGACACAAAACAATTGACATTGAAAACTTCCCTAGGAAAGTCACTCAATTTTAAGGGTGAAGAAAGAATCTTGGGCAGCCAGGCAAAACACTTGAGTCCTCTTGAAGAGGAGAAATTAGCAGGTATTGGAGCAGTATCTACAAATGTGCAATTATTATAAATTGTGCCACTATAAACACCTAAGAATATGCTAAGAATATATAAGATTTATGTTGTAAAAATCATACACTTTTAAAAAAGATAATTTACAAAAATGGACCCTCTATTAAGAAAACATTTTTTAAGGGAAGTCAGTTGATTAGGAAAAATTACTATATATATCAAAGCTTAAGGGTGGATGAGAAAACTGAGGCCCAGATATGATAAATGACATGTCCAAAGTGACATATATGGTAAGGGCAGGGCCAGAATTGGAATACTATTTGTCTCCAGGGCCTTAAAAATAAATGTATACAAATGTCAAAAAAAAAAAAAAAAGGAAAAAGAATGTGTCGAAAAACGGGGGGAACAGTTGCCCTACCAGAATAGAATATATATACTAGAATCGGTATGGTTATAGCCAGAGAGATTGGTGGAACCACATAGAATGTTCCAAAGCTGATCTAAGTGTATATGGAAATGTAGTGTGTGGTAAGATAGAACCTTACTTAATTCACTAGGAAAAAAAAAATAAATTGTATGGCGTAATTGGCTGTCCATCTGGCAGAAAAACTTAGAGCCTGCTAATTCACTTTGTGTATGAAAATCAATTCCAGATAAAATATTTAAATGTTAAGTCTCACGAGCAATAATAAGAGGAAATTGAATAGGAAATTTGTACTGAGGCATTGGGGGTGAGCAGAGGAGAAAACAGTCTTAAAACCAATCATTAAATCCAGAGTTAAATAAGGAAGAGATCGACAGATTATACTACATACAAATAAAACATTTCTTTGTGAAAAAATAATGCTATGGACAAAGTCAAAAGACAAATGATAGACCAGGGGAAATATTTTCAAAACGTGACAGGTTAATTTACTTGGTGTGATAGAAAAATGGTCAAAGTAGGATGCCTGGGTGGCTCAGTTGGTTAAGTGTCTGCGTTTGGCTCGGGTCATGATCCCACAGTCCTGGGATCGAGACCCGTGTCAGGCTCTCTGCTTAGTGGGGAGCCTGCTTCTCCTCCCTCTGCCTGCCTCTGCCTACTGTGCACACTGTCTCTTTGTCAAATAAATAAATAAAATCTTAAAAGAAAAAAATGGACAGAGTATAAATAGCCATTTCAAAGTGGTGAATGCAAGTGCTCAATAAATAGGAAAAGATGCTCAACCTCACAGTAGTTAAGGGAAATGAGAATTGACCTTTTTTTTTTTCTTTCAAATTTATAAAAATTAAGTTAACTGCTTTTAGTGTTGTTGATGGTATGAGGAAATGAACACTTACATGTTCTGGTAAGAGTCTGAATTGCTACAGCGTGTTTAGAAAGTAAATCAGTATCCCATAAAATTAAAAATGCACATACCTTGGAGTGCTTGGCTGGCTCAGTTGGTAGAGCATGTGACTCTTGATCTCAGGGTCATGAGTTCAAGTTCCACATTGGGCTTGGGCATGGAGCCTACTTAAAAATTTTTTTTTTAATTAATTAATTAATGGGCGCCTGGGTGGCTCAGTGGGTTAAAGCCGCTGCCTTCGGCTCAGGTCATGATCTCAGGGTCCTGGGATCGAGGCCCGCATCGGGCTCTCTGCTCAGCAGGGAGCCTGCTTCCTCCTCTCTCTCTGCCTACTTGTAATCTCTCTCTGTCAAATAAGTAAATAAAATCTTTAAAAAAAAAAAAGCAATGAGAAACTGACATCATTAAAATTTACAATTTCTCTTCTTTGGGGCACCTGGCTGGCTCAGTCTGTAGAGCATGCGTAGCTCTTAACATTCAGGTTGTGAATTCGAGCCCCATGTTGGGTGTAGAGATTACTTAAATAAATAAAACTTTAAAAAATAAATAAAATTTCTGTTCTTTAAAAAATACTGAAAGAAGATGATGGAACAGCTGCAGATTCTGAAAAGATAGTTGCAAAACCCCTAACTGGGGCTTGTATCCAGCATACGCAAAAAACTCAAAACTCAGTAAATAAGAAAACCTGGTAAAGAATGAAGTGAAATTATTCTGTATGATTCTGCAATGGCGGATATATGTCATAATCTATAGATCGTACAACACAAAGGGCAAACTCTGATGTAAACTCTAGACTTTGGGTGATGATGTGTCAGTGTAGGTTCATCAGTTGGACAAATGTACCACTTCGGTGCAGGTGTTTTGATAGTGGACGTGGTGGACACGTGTGGGGCAGGAGGTACATGGGAACACTATTCTCTGCCCAATTTTTCTGAATCTAAAAAGCCAAGTCTTTTTTTTTTTTTTAAAGTATCTGAACAGGCTTTGGTGGAGAATAAATAGGGATGGCAAATAAGCACATGAAAAGATACACAGTATCATTAGTGGGGAAATGCAATTTAATATATTACTATACACCTATTAGAATGATTTTTTTTTTGACTGGCAGTATCAAGTGTTGACCAGGGATGTGGAGGGTGTGGATCTCTCCTCTATTGCTAGTGGGAATGCAGAAGGACACAGCCACTTTAGAAAACAGTTGGCTGTTTTTTAATCAAGTTAAACCTACATTTACAACGTGACCCAGCAGTTCTACTCTTAGTTGTCTACCCAAGAGAAACGAAAGCTTGTCCAAGAAAAACTTATGCCTAAGTATTCATAGCAACTTTTATAATGGTCCCAAACTACAAATAACGTAAAAGTTCATCAGCTGGTAAATGGATACATAAATTATAGTGTTTCCACATAATGCAATGTTTTCAGCAATAAAAGGGAAGACACTACTGATATACCCAGTAATGTGGCTGAATCTCAGGAGCATTGTGCTGGAAGTAGCCAATCACAAGACTCATGACCATATCATTTCATTTGTATGGTACTACAAAAAGGCCAGAACTACAGATCAGTGGTTGCTTGGGGCTAGGGGTAAGGGATTAACTGCACAGGAGCCCAAGAGAGCTTTTTGGGGTAATAGAAATGTTCTATATCTTAATTATCATGAAACGTTTCCCAACTATATACCTTTGTGAATGTATACATTCTGTATCATTGAACTGTACGCTTAAAGTGAGTTTTACTCTATGCAGCCATACCTAAATTGTTAAAAAAAAAAAAAAAGGCAGGAAGACAGTGCTATCTGAGACTGAAGTTAGGCAACAGTAGAAGGAATTCTGTTTTTCTGCGGTCCAGTTGGTGCTTATCCACTTATTATGAATCTTTACCAAAAATTCCCCATTCCATCTTCCAGTTGGTAGAAATTGATAAACAACTGTATACTGAGTGGCATTTCTCACTGAGCCAGACTGAGTTTGACAGAAAAGAATGGAAGTTAATATTGGTCCAAATCAACTCTTAAGAAAAAGTGGCTGGAAACCAGGGAACTTTGCTGTCAGTGGCAACCAATTTTTTGCCAATTACAGTGGGTTTGGGTTCTTTTTTGGGGGGAGGGTGGAGGGAAGGGTAGAAGGGGAGGAAGAGAGAATCTTAAGCAGACTCCAGGTATGGCACAGAGCCTGATGCGGGGCTCAGTCTCACAACCCTGACTGAGATTATGACCTGAGCCGAAATCCAGAATTGGACCCTTAACCAACTGAGTCACCCAGGTGCCCCAGTGGTTTGCTTTCTTGAATGTTCCTTTGACACATGCTTATGTGTAAGTATGTTACCAGCCAATGCATTGGGAGGTAGGGGGAAGGATCTGATGTATTTGGTACTGCTCCAGAAAAACAAATGTTTATATGGCTCACTTTGGTCATGTTACAGGTTCAGCTTGTTGGTTTAGATGAAGAGAGTTCGGAGTTTATTTGCAGAAACACCTTTGACCATCCGTACCCCACTACAAAGCTCATGTGGATCCCCGACACAAAAGGCGTCTATCCAGACCTACTGGCGACAAGTGGCGACTATCTCCGTGTGTGGAGGGTGAGCAGGTGTTAAGTTAGCAGCCAGACCAACGGGCTTTCTCCATGTCAGCTGTTCCTAAGCAGCCTGGAGTCACAGAACTGACTGGGGTTGGAGGCAGCGAGTGTCACTGTAGCCCGGGAGAAACAAATGGTAGTGGATCTGGAATGACCTCGTTTGGCTCAGCAGATTCCCTAGTAAATCTAGCCGGGATTCCTTGAAGTCCTGCTGTGGTCAGGCTACAGTCAGCCCTGGGAACTTGAGAGGCTCAGTTAACCTGATGAAATGAAGAAAACCTGGGGGTGGAGTAGGAGTGGGGGATGCTTGAGGCTTGTTACTGTGTCCATAGCCAAGATATTTGAGTAAATTAAAAACAAAATACCAGGCCATTGATTCTAGTAAAGTATGTGAGTGGACTGTGGAGCCTCACCTCCTGTCTCAGCTGAGCCTGTCAGCAGTGCCGTCTCTTCTAGCCTGGAAGAGTAGTGCCCAGCCAGGCAGGGTGCAGAGGTTCCGGGTGGGGCAAGGTGAGGAGACCTGTCCTCTAGGAAAATCTAGGGGTGAAAGTTGGGAAAAAACAAAGCGGGACAGAGGAGAAAGCTTGGAAAGAAGTAGCATTCGGGGAGTTCCTCTGGATTTTATTACTCTGTGATAAAAATGTTTTTCCGCTTATGTCTTCTGTTTAGTAATATATTATCTAAACAGCTTGTAAAGGTTTTCTGTGAAGAAAAGACTGGCTGATTTTTTAAAATTATTTTTCCTTCAGGTTGGTGAAACAGAAACCAGGCTGGAATGTTTGCTAAACAATAACAAGAACTCAGATTTCTGTGCTCCTCTAACCTCCTTTGACTGGAATGAGGTGGATCCTTATCTGTTAGGTAAGGGAGCGAGGGGGTGCGTGTTCCAGTTTGAAGAAGCAGAGATGCATTTCCTCAGATACAACACGGGGCCTGAGGTCCATGCATCCGCCTAAAACGGGCCAGAGGGAAAGAGGCCAAATATGGAATGTGGTTATTAATTCTTCATGGATCTGAGTTTCCCATGTGTGTATATCTTGTCTCTCCAGTCAGCAGAGTCTGAGGTCCTGGGGTAGGGATAGAATACTTGACTCTCGTTGGCTAGCAAGTATCTGTGGCATGTCGTCTCCTGGGTTGCACAGAGCAGTAGACACAAGGAGGGAAGCCTCACTCCTGTCAGCCACTGACTTGCACTGGTTGTTTCCAGGTACCTCCAGCATTGATACGACTTGTACCATCTGGGGGCTGGAGACAGGGCAGGTGTTGGGGCGAGTGAATCTTGTGTCTGGTCATGTGAAGACCCAACTGATCGCGCATGACAAGGAGGTAATGATGCTGTTCCTCTTTCTGCTTTCCTCAGCTGCTTTCTGTGCCTTCAGTTCGAGGTCAGACCACCCTCTCAGTGTTGTGCAGAGTATGTGGAAAATCATAATGCCGATATCTTGTTGAAATTGAAAATAGTAATGTGTCAAAATAGCAAAAAATAACACTGTTGTAAACTAACGTGTTTTTTTGGCTGACATAAGCAACTTAATCTACATGTATAGTTTTTGTGCCAGAGATTGCTGTTTTGTAATAATGAACTCTCTTATTGGACCTGATGGGATTATAAAAAATAACACTTATCTTGAAATATATTTACTTTTTGGAGGGGAGGGAAGTGGGGGGAAACCAGGAAGAGGGACAATTTCTTGGCAGACAAGCCTAAATCATCATTTTTTCTCTCGACTTGTTTTATGAAATTCTAGTGTGTTCTTTAATACTTTTAATACAGTCTGGAATGGAATATGGTTTATTTGCATGGTGATTTTTCTCCCGTGTTCATTGGAAAAGCCAAGGGGAGCTATTTGTGATTGTGTTTTGATCAAAGCATTCTTCTGAAGAGAGCTTTTGGAAACTGGTCATAAATTTTTTCCTCCCAGAGCCTCCACATGCTTCTTGTACTCTGATTTCCTGTGGGTCGTGTTTCCTTTTCTTTTCCCCCTTACCCTGCTCAGCAAGGAGTATTAGTACAGATAAAAGGAATGCCTTGACCTCAGGTCAGACACTTGAGGTTGTCCTCAGAATGGGAAGATGGTGGGCGCCTGGGTGGCTCAGTGGGTTAAAGCCGCTGCCTTCGGCTCAGGTCATGATCCCAGGGTCCTGGGATCGAGGCCCACATCGGGCTCTCTGCTCAGCGGGGAGCCTGCTTCCTCCTCTCTCCTCTCTCTCTGCCTGCCTCTCTGCCTACTTGTAATCTCTCTCTCTCTGTCAAATGAATAAATAAAATCTTTAAAAAAAAAAAAAAAGAATGGGAAGATGGTAACCAGGTTATCACTCTTAGAAAGGGGTTGGTCTTTGGCTTTCTGTGTTCCTCAGGGCAAGCTCTATTACAAGATTGTTCGACTTAGCTCCTGCTAGGCCAAGGGGCAAAAGGAAGAGTTTGTCCTACAGAGAGGACCAATAAGGAACTTCTGGAAACCCTCTTGACATCAAGTGGAACAGGTTGCTACATTTTAGTTCTGTGACAACCTCGTTTGCTCTTCTCTGTCAGGGTCCATGCCAGAAGACTACAACTACTCTAAATATTTAAACTTGGGATTTAACCTAGGGCATTGCTCACACAGATGATGGTGAAGCTTGGAAGCCACACTGGCAACAGTGAGGTAATTTGGAGAATAGGAGCAGCAGGAAGCTGCTACTGCCTGTAGGCCAGGGGGCAAAGGGAGGAAACAGGGTTTCTGGAGCTCGCGGGCCGGGTCTCCCCGGCAAAAGCTACAACCACAGAGGGGGCACACCCATTGCCAGAGACACTTGAGGGAACAGAGAGAGGGGATGAGAAATACTTAAGCTTCTCTCTAGGGCAAGGGCCAGGGATGGATCTTAACGGTAGATGGGCCCTCGGCCAGCACCCTGGCCTTGAAGAAACAGACCTGGGAGGGTGGCTCTCAGAGACACAGCGACGCCTGTTAGACCTTTGCTTTTCCTCAGTCCACCTCTCTGTCACAGTGGAGACTTGTTTGGAGGCTCTTTCTTGTCGCTGCCTGCCGCAGGGCTGGGTGTGAGGGAGGGGAATATATATCCAGGAGTTGTCACCTTTCCTTGGTTTAGGAGGAAATGCCCAGGTAGAGCACAGAGGAAGGAGCTGAGAGCTTGACATACTCGGCCACATTGCCTGTGGCATCTAAGTGCTTAGCAGTGCAGCCATGGTGTCCCTGTCCCTGGGAGTTCTTGGGAGCCAGCCCGTGGGCAGCACATCTTGTAAACGTACCCATGCCCTAACGTGGCTAGACAGTGCTGGATGGAGCTGTGATCTGTCAGGCCTCCTTGCGATGACTGGCCTGGTGGCTTTTGAACCACTTCTAATTCCTACCATAGAAAGAGAAGCGTAATTTCATAGTCAGCCAGAGAAAAAGGAATTTATGAGGTCAAATAGAAGTAGATGTTCCTTTGACAATGTCCCTTTGTAGGCAGAAGCTCAAGAAGGCTGGAGTCCCGGTATTTAGTGAGAGATGCCACTCATGTCTCCTCAGAGGTCAGCTGTTACTATCCTTGACCCCAGGAGATCCTTGGTACTGGTTTTTCAGTTTTTCTCTCTCTGCGCTCTGGCTCTGGCTTTGTCTGTCTCTCTACATCCCTTTCTTTCTCTTAAGCTCTTTGTTGCCCTCTGCCTCTGTTTTCTCATAGATATTAGTGTACAGTGTTTGCAGCAAGTAATAAATGCAGAAAACAATGATTCAAAACCTGAATTGATCCACTTTGGAATACAAACCAACTAGGAGAAGAAATAGAGCATATCCTAGGACAGGAGCGTGATCCCAAACCTCTTTGTGAAGACAGGAACACCTGAGTGTCCCATGATTTGAAACTGCTCTTCCTTCTTTCTTGAAAATGAGTCTCAGGTCCAGGTTTCACAGCAGAACCCGCTTGGCTGCTAGTAAGTGGCTACAGGAGGACTGCTTCCACCTCTCACATCATTGGCCTTAACGTGGGCATGGCTCTGTCTCTGATCACTAACAAACAAGAGAGCCATCAAGGCCCAGGAAGTAAATGTCTCAATTTTGTAGTGTGGCGCAGGACAGCCACTGGCTGACAGCATACACTTGCTCCGCCCTGTGCTCTGCTGCTGAGCGGGGTTTATGCTCTTTGTCTTATCACAAAGGTTGGAGGAAACAGACTCAGAAAGCAGGAATGCAGGAGGAAGCGGGCCAGTTTGTGTAGCAGAGAGTCACCGAGGTTAGAGGTCTCGGGCGCCAGAACTAACAGATATTGTTTGGCTTTACTGACCTCCTCCTGTGTCATGAGGGGGGTTCAGGGGAACTGAGGATGGTAGAGTTCCCTGCTGCAGGGAGAGAAGGTTCCGGATCTGAATCTGACCAAAGCTTCTTCTTCACCAACAGGTCTATGATATTGCATTTAGTCGGGCTGGGGGTGGCAGGGACATGTTCGCCTCTGTGGGCGCTGACGGCTCGGTGCGGATGTTTGACCTTCGTCATCTAGAACACAGCACCATCATTTATGAAGACCCACAGCATCACCCACTGCTTCGCCTCTGCTGGAACAAGCAGGATCCTAACTACCTGGCCACTATGGCCATGGATGGGATGGAGGTGAGTACCCTGCTTCGGGCTGCCACGGGCATGGCCACCTACCTGGTGCCGCTGAGGATAGCTGGAGGAGGCGTTCTTGGCCGGTGGCAGTTTTCTGTCCAGTGGAGTTTTAAAAATGTCTAGGGACATTTTGGATTGGCGCAACTTGGGGGCAGGCGGCGGTGCAACTGGTGTCTTGTGGGTGGATGCCAGGGGTCCTAAACATCCTGCAGTGCATACAAGATACAAGAGCACCCCCCCCCAACGCAAGAATGATCAGACCCAAAATGTCAGTAGCACTAGGTTTGAGAAAGCCTGATCTAAAACAGGGACTGTGTGTTAAGAACTTTTAAAACTTTTAAAACTTTTAAAACTGGGGCGCCTGGGTGGCTCAGTCTGCCTTGGGCTCAGGTCACAATCCCAGCGTCCTGGGATCGAGCCCCGCATCGGGCTCCCTGCTCTGCCGGAAAGCCTGCTTCTCCTTCTCCCACTCCCCCTGCTGGTGTTCCCTCTCTCGATGTGTCTCTGTCAAATAAATAAAATCTTTAAAAAAAAAAAAGAACTTTTAAAACTTGGAGCATTGGAGTTGGAGCCGGGAAAAGCAATGTCTAAAAAACAAACCAAATCATATGTGTTGAGTAAAGAAACAGGCACTTTTCCTCTTCTGTGATCTGGACAGATTGTTCCAGCTTTAGCAGACTTGGAAATGACAACTCTTCGTGGCCTGTTTCTTAATAAAAGCAATAAAGTGTGGGTGGAGATGAAGCAGTGATTAACTTTTGGGGAAGCCGGTACCTCAGACTTCTTAACATTTCAAATTCTGCTTTGGGGATTGTGGGGAGAGGCCTCTCATTCTGTCCAACTGAGCGTGCACGGAATTCTTAGTGCACACACTGAATAGGACCTGGTCCTATTATCCAAATTCATGTTACCTACTCCTGCCTCTCCCCTTCCTTATCAGTCGAAAGGCCCTACATTGCTTAAGATATAGACTGCAAACTGCCTACATCTTTGCTTTCTTTTTCCTCAGTCTTATAGCTGCTTTTGGGCCAAAGGACCTCTGCCTCTAATGGTCTTTAAATCCACAAATGAAAAAAAAAATTAAATCCACAAATGAACACGTTAGGCTTTAAAATTATTTTTTCTTTGTAATGTCTTATTTGTTTTCCTGTTACACCCTAAAGTTCCTGAGCCATTTACTTGCTACTTCTGCAGGTAGTGATTCTGGATGTCCGAGTTCCCTGCACACCTGTCGCCAGGTTGAACAACCACCGAGCGTGTGTCAACGGCATCGCTTGGGCCCCACACTCATCCTGCCACATCTGTACCGCAGGTAATCATGGTGGTGGGGTGTGGGGAGGAGCCATAGGGAGGGCAAGGGGAGGAGGTCTTCCTCTTGTCTCCTTAGAACTGTAATCCTTGCTATTTCGTAAGGGTGGTTTGAGACACTGAGAAGCGTAACTCAATGGAGAGCCTCCCTCCACTTGTGAAATTGAGGTAGCCCACACTTCCAGATGATCTGGTACCCTCAGTGATAGTGGAGCTCCTGCTAAAGTTCACAGCATGTGTCAGTTATAGGCTGTGCCTCCCTGAAATCTGGGTTGGCCCAGAGGACTCAGGTCCAGGACTGTGGAGAAGGCGGGCAATGCCTCTTAGATGGAACAGAATGTTTGGGAGTGGCCAAGGTTGACACTCCTGGGGAGACAGAACCACCTTGCAGTAGGCTCTGGAGGTGTTGAAGGCCCTGCGTGGCTTGATCAGTGGTGTGTGACTTGTAGTCCCCACCTCACCATTTGCCAGACCAAAAAGAGTACCCCTTAAAAATAAGCTGACTGTCAGTGTACTTTTATTTTAGGAATAATATAAGTCTGTTATTAAAAGTTAAAATAATACTGAGGTATATAAAATAGGAAGGTGAAAGTCATCTTTTCTCCTTCCCGTCCTATGTCTGCCTCAGCGCCACTCTCCATTGGTGACATCTGACAACAAACAGCATGTCTCCTTTGAGGCCTTTTTATGTGGGTACAAGCCTACATATACCCCCCAGTGCGAGTGTCTGCCCCTTTATTTTACACAGACGAGATTCCACTCTCACCCCATAATGTTTTGCTTCTTATCTTTTTCATTTTGGTGCCTCAGGTTTCTTTCTAACATGCTTTTTCATCTCCTCACTCATCGGTAGCATCCTCCTTTCCTTGCTCATTATGAAGCCAAAGGAGCAGAGTAGGTTGGTGGTTTTGCACTATTTTGGTATTCATTTGAAAGGCATGAAACTTTGCCTGTTTTTGGCCCTCTGCCCATGCCTGTATGTCACTGAGAAGCAGTTAGGGGCTTTCTGCCTTCCTCTGCACCTCAGGTTGTGGTCTGACTCCTTCATGATTGCCTTCTTTTTTCTCCAGGGGTGCGGCTAGGGAAGGGTGGGAGAAGGAAGAAAGAACAGTGTTGTCCTTGTCCGTGAAGAACGGTACCAACGCCCCCCAGTCGAAGTCCATCTTCTGCTGGTGGCTGCCTTTGCCCTGCTCGCTGCTGTGTGGGTTGTACCTGTCTCGAGTCCCTTCAGCTGAAGGAGCTGTGGCTGAAGAGTGTGCTTAGTTAAGAGGGGCACTGAAGAGAAGGAGCTTAGTGCTCTAGACGTGCTCAGAGTTGCAAACAGCTCTCTAGAGCCCCTGACAGAGGTTGTTCCTGGGAAGGGCATTTGTACCTCGTCTGGGTTCTATGGCCGTGTTCACAGGCCAGTGTTGCCCACAGGAGCCTAACCTGTTAGGCTCCTCAGGTCTCCTGTGTATCAGAGACAGGTTTTCATATCACGATGGGCTGATGGGATCAGGGGACACTGTGGTATTGAAGGTCATCGCCTTTTTATTTTTCTTCCCTTAAATCTAAGAACTTACTGTTTTGATTTTAAAAGTAAATGACCACATTACAGATCACTTACTGTCTGGTAAGAAGTAAACACAGCTTATAACTGTGCCATCCTCATAGTACCACTGTTCTCATTTTGATATGTTCTCTTCCAGTCCTTTTTCACGTGCTTAAGTATTTTTTGAGGTGGTTATCTTCTTTCTGGTACTGCCCAGGGCAAAGAAGGTAGCTTTTCTAGGGAGGATTGTTTTTAAGAGCACATGTCCCCTCAGCACTCTACCTCTTCTATGTAACACCTCATCGAAGTATAAAAGTTCATAAAAGAGGATAAAATCCCATTAGGTTGAATCATCAGAGAGGGATCTTTAATTACTCAGGTACTCAGTGGCTGCAGATGACATGTTTGGGGATCATTTTCATATTCCATGGTCCTTTCCTGATGCTTGCCCCAGGTGAGAGGTGCCCGTCCAGGTCCCATTCTGCCGTCCTCGCTCTGCCGCAGTGACTGGGGCCCTGGCCTTGCTCTGAGTCTTGGCTCTGCCATTCACTGGCTGCATAGCTCTGTGGCTTGAGGCAAGTGCCTGAACATTTCTGAGTCTCAGTTTCTTCATCTGTAAAACGGGGGCTTGAAATAAAACTTCCCTCGCTGGGTTCTTGGTGGGCAAATGCTTTGTAAACTGTGATCCCTCCACCCACCCCGAATGCGGGGACCGTTTTCCTCCTTGCCTGAGTTGTGACCTTGCTGCTGGCTTTCTCTGTCACTAGCGGATGATCACCAGGCTCTCATCTGGGACATCCAGCAAATGCCCCGGGCCATCGAGGACCCTATCCTGGCCTACACAGCTGAAGGAGAGATCAACAACGTGCAGTGGGCGTCGACTCAGCCTGACTGGATTGCCATCTGCTACAACAACTGCCTGGAGATACTCAGAGTGTAGCATTGCCAGCGCCTTGCCCACGAGGCGGGGGCTTGTGTGTTTCCTGCCTCTGCCCCATCCCCAAAGTAAGAAGAAACGTGTTTCTGGTGGCCAGTATGTCTCTCATTGCTTTGCACCACTGTTACCAGAAGCTGCTCTAGGAGTTCCTGGCCAGTCATCCCATCTCTGTCTGTGCCAGACTCAGTGCTGTGTGGCGCCTCCTCAGTCCAGGGCTGAGTTTTAAGATTTTCTCTCTTTTTCTCTTCTCCTTTGGTTCCTCCATTAAAATTTTCTGTATATTTGTTTGTCAGCTGTTGGGTTAATGAGCATTGTAGGCACTGGCTGTGTTTGTATTCATCTGCCCCAGATGTCTCTTATCTGTCTGCTGCCCAAGGCGGCGATCTGTGTCTGTGTCACATTAGCACTTCAGTGGGAACAGATACCGATTTGGAGTTGTCTTTCCTCGTATTATCAGTGTCTTCAACAAATTTCAACTTTGTATATTTTTTACCTATCAGGCTAATTTTTTTACGAAAAGAATTTTACTCTTCCTGGTTTCTTCCTTTGTTTCATAGCCCACCCCATCAGCACTTCCTCTCTTCCCTCAGTGCCTGGATCTAGCACTGGGCCCTTGACCCCATGCGCAGTTTGCCTTCTTGAATCACTGCCCGAGTGCAACGTACCTGACCAGGAGTCCCAAACCGCCTCGGTGCTCTAAAGTCGGCCAGTTCTCTCACCTCTTCTGAGCCCGGCTCTTCTCAAGGGCATTCTGGGCTCCCAAACAGACATGTGAAGCCTTCTGTTACTTCCTGAAGTACCTCTGTCCGACCCCACTGGGACCTACTGGCAATGCGTTAGAGCTGAGAGAGACAGCATGTCTGACTTGAAGGAAATGGTTTCAGAAAGGCTGGGCTTAGAGTGCATTTCCAGTACATAGTTTCCGAGTCTGTGTTTCCCTCCAGATGTAAGTCCCAGGCCATTTTCTTTCACGTCTTGAGTGACAGGCAGGCACAGTCTATGAGCTGAACTCTGGTATCTCTGGTTGGTTGGTTTACTGTGACTGATGGTTGGCCACTCTTCGAGTGAGAGAGTCCTGCTTGAGAGGCACGTGGTCTGTGTGTTTAATCCTGAACAAGATCTCCTTTAGAGCGCGGGGGACTGTCAGCTCCTGGAAGGAGTGGGTGGACTAATAGGCTGTGATAATCCCAGGCCGTCAAGTAAATAGATAGTTGCAGGGCCAGCCAGTTAATGTGTACCTGTCAACCCTCCCCCACCCCCCAAACCTCCCCATCCACCCGCCATTAGGTGCTGAGCAGTATTGGACTTGCAGGCGGCAGCGTCTGTTTCCGTTACGTGTATGAGTTCCACAGAGGGCACTTGTGTGTGATTATGGTGCTCGATGAGTCTTGGGGCAGGCAGGGTTTGGGACATGCTCAGAGTCTTGGGGTACTTTGGTTTAGCGTGTTCTGCCGTAGGTTTTTGAGTCCCTTTGAGTGGCACAGTGTTGAGTAGAGGAGTAGCAGACCTTAAGGCTGGTGGTTTTGTCCACTTGGGTTCTCACCTGCTCTTGAGAAACAAAACAGTTTTGTTCTCCTGGGCTCTTAAACTCTTTTGGTTGAGTCTCCTTTTCCAGAGCATGTGTTTTTGTCTCCAAAGTTCCAGCTCTTTGCTTTACTATACAGGCACTTGTCCAAAGAAAAAGGCTCTTTTCTTAGCATCTTTCCCCTTCTGTTTTTTTACTTTCTTATTCTGATTTTGAGACTCTTTAGCTGGGCCTCCACTTGAGGTTGACTTTCCTGCATTTACTGCCAGATTTGCACTGTGTCATTCAGCAGTGTAAAGTGAGCAGTTCTTGGTCAGAACCCTCCTTTGCTTGTAATTGTATTTGCTGGTTCCAGGGTCTTTTCTCTTAAGGGAAGCAAGTCTAAGTTGATGGTAGCTTGCTCTAGGAGGCCATCAGGTCCTTCCCCTGGAAAAGAGTCTGAGATGGAGGCCAGACTGGTAGGAGGTGCTGGTCCTCCTGGGGCAGGGTTTAACCGCACCGAGTTCTATGTTAAGATTCCTTTTCTGATCTGCACTTAAATGTGGTCTGCATGGCGAGAAGATTTGTCAGCTGGAACTGGAAAACAATCAGGAAGAAATTAGTCCATAGTAATTAGAATATATTTGCATAAAGTTGCTATTACTTTGGAAACCAACAACTTTTGGTGGGTTTTTTTCCTTGCCCCGTGGGCTCCCAGACCTTTCACCCCTCCCTAGGTCCTGCATTGGGGTCCTCCTCCTGGCATCCACCTGGGGCCCAGGTGAGACTCCCCAGTCTCCCTGAGCAAACACACACACACACTCACAGTTGCTGAGATGCCGGTGTTTTGAAGTCTCCGCTCTCTTACCCTCTGTTTTACACCACTGGCCAGGTGGCCTCATGGCTGAGGAGGAGATTTCTGTAGTCTCGAAGTTGAGAAAGCCTCTTAGCCAGGCATGCTCCAGGAAGCAGAAATCTGTTGTTGTTTCAAAAGCAAGTGTCTGTTTAATTTGTTTAGGTTTTCAAATTGACACCCACAGAGAATGGGTGGGAGGCTCTGGATCCGCTCTCCTTGAGTGTGGCTCTCCTGGTGGTGGCCCTTCCCCCCCACCGCTTCCGAGGGGCTGAAGCTGCCTCTCTTATCCTTGTCTCCTCTGGGGCTACAGAGAGGTGCTGAATAAATTCGGCTTCAGGTTCCACATCAGAGAGTTGGTGAATGGATACAAGTCCTTCAGGGCCTTGAATATTTACACCCAGAAGAGTTGCAACCCTCTCCTTCTAGGGAGGAATGGAGCTGCCAGTCGAGGACTCGAAGAGGGAAGATAGTTGGTCACTGGGTGAGAATTTCTTATCAGAATCAGGATCAGCTGTCAAAGAACCAGTTAAGATTGGGGGGGGAGGAGAAAAAGTTGAGACTCCTACAAGGTTTTGATGATGGTTTTGGTGGAAATTTTCAGAGAAGATTTAGGATGTGAGAGAAAATCTGTGGTCAGTGTTTCTTTAGATCAAGGGAGAAGATATTAGAGGCATGAAGGGTCTGGGGTGGCCATGGAATGAAGCTGTGCCCTCAGCCCGTGTCAGCCTTTTTGGAACATCCATCAGGTATCGGTGACACTGTGGGGACAGGATGCCAGCTCGGGCAGAGGAACCCCCTTCCTGCAGCACTGAGCCATGGGTGATGTTGGTGGCAGCAGTTGGCAGGTGTTGGCAGTCCTATGGCCATTCCTGATCATGGCTCTCCTTGGTTGTAAGCTTATACAGAGCAACGGAAGCTGAGGTGGTAAACAGTCCTGCCGATGTTCCTCCCTTCACTTTTCTTTTCTTTCTCTGGCCTTGCCCTCATAGAACTTTCTCCCTGCTGCAGCCTGGGCCTCAAGTGTGAGGCGGTAAGGACAGGTGGGAGCTTACAAGGTTTACCACACAGGGGAGGCCCTCCCCCAGTTTGAGAATGTGGCAGCTTCTTTGCCTGCCTGGCTTGGAGTAAGGGAGACCATTCAAGTGGACGCCTCTCTCAAAGCAGACGCTTCCCTTTACTCCCTGTGCTCCAGGATTCGGAAGGAAGGTCACGCTTGGCACTTAAGTTGGGATTTCCCAGGGAGGAGAGCTGAGCTAAGCATCACTGTGAGCCCTGGACAAGGCTCTCCGTGTTGGCTGGGCCAGTTGCCTGCAGTGTCTTCTGTTGCAGAGCCTTGCCCGCCTCTCCCACCTGCACCCTCTTTTCTCCCACCATCGTCATTGCCGCTGGCTCTCAGAGTTAAAGGTGTGGCTATACAGTGTGGGCCCAGTCCTCTCAAGGCTACTTTGTGGATATTATTTTTTAAGTATGGAAACATGCAGGTGCCTTCCCGAAGAGGCTTGGACTGGTGTATTAAACCAGAAACAAATAAGCTAGTGAAAGTATGAACTCAAGAAGAAAGATGTTGGCAGTCTCAGTAACAGCTAGAAAACTTACAAGGAACCACCTTTAGGACAACCCAGTGGCTATGGACTCGTGGGGTCTGCTGTTGAAGAGAAATGCTCTCACCTGGGGTCGGTTGTGGTAATGCAGTGTGCGACGAGAATTGTTGAGCTAAAGCTTTGACTTGCTTGAGTTGAGTATGAATCACCTGCTTTGGTTCCTGTGTATTTTATGACCCTGTCAGTGACTCCCCACCCCCTCTTCCCCCGAGTGTGAACTTGTAGCATGATTGTACAAACCTCTGTGTAGAAAATGGAGATTCCTTGTTCTCTGAGATGTTAAGCTCTATCCAATCAATTTCTGTCTCCTCTAGCCTAGTACGTCTGAACTTCATTTCTTGTTATATATTTAAACTTTTCCTCTATACTCTAGGTTTTGTGACCTCCCATGGTCAGGTGGAGAGGACGCTGTCCCCTTGCAGAACTGTACTATCCCATTTTTCTTTTTAAAATATTATCACAGGACTGATTGTACACAGGGCTCGTAATAAAATGTTAACACTGTGCTGTGAGACCACAATGGTAAATCTCCATTGAAAGCGACTCCAAAGGCACCTGAAAGTGGAGTGTTACATCTATTACTTTATTTCTTGCTTCCTGAGTATATTAAACCTAATTTTCACCCTTTCATTCTGTTTCAGCCTCCTGTATAAGAAGTACCGTATTTTCTGCCCATCATACTTTGTAATAAAACTTGAACATGTATAGATTGACTGAATTTCTTCTTGCGATGAATTCAGTTCCCATTCTGCCGCTGTGGTCATGTTCCAGAGACAATGGCTGGGCGACGAGCGTCCACCCCAGCCCATCACACTATCTGACAGCCTGAGTCATTCCTTTTACTAAAACACAGAGCACCTACTCTGTGCCAGGGGCCATGACCTTTAAGTTGCTTGCAGTCTCCCAGATAAACAGTTCCCGGCAGTGTTGTACAATATGGGTGTGTTTAGGCTTACTGGTTGCCCTGAGAGGAGGTGATCCCCTATGCAGGAATAGGAGCCAGAGGAGGTCAGGGAAAACTTCACAAGACAAGGAATGGTCAAACTGAGTTTTGAAGGCTGAGTAGGAGTTCTTTGGGAATAGGGAAAGATACTTAAAGCAGAGGGCCATCCATGTGCAACGTATAGAGGCAAGAAAGAATATGGCCATATTCAGAGAATTATAAGTTGATGTGGGGTTTTGAATGGGGACTGTCGCCAGAGAGGTAAGCAGGAGCCAGATCAGGCAGAGTCTTATGTGCGTTGCAGGAAGTTTAGACCTTACACCTGTATGAGACTTTGGAAAACTCACATAGAGGCAAGTCATGCTCAGAATTGCACTTCAGGAGACAGTGAAGAAAATGCCCTCGTAGGGGGTGAAATAGGGAGTCAGTACTCTGTTGTGATAGGATGAGAGAAAGTAAAAGCCTGAACTAAAGCGGGAGCAGCAGGGGAGGAGAGCACAGGGCATAACTGAAGAGATTTAAGAGACAGGGTCATCAGGATACAGTAAACTGCTAGCTCCGAAGGATGACAAATGATAACTCCCAAACCCTGTGGGTTTGGACACCAGGTTCTGATGGCTGGCTATGGTTTCCAAATCCCACCCAGTTTCCTCAGCCTATGTCCCAACGTGGTAAGATGGAGGAGTGCCTATCCCCACTGCTGTGCAGATGCTCTAAGTCTTGGTTGAATACTCCTTCCGTTTATTTTTATTTTCATTCTGGGCTCACATTAAATTGTTCCAGGGGAAGAGAAGGGCGAATTGTGATTGATTCCACGAGCCAGTATTCGGCAAGTAACTGCCATGGTGTCAGAAGCATCGAGTTGGGGGCGTCAGTGGGTCTGCGGAAAAGAAGTACGTACTCTAAAGGTTTATGGGGTGCCTAGCTGGCTCAGTCAGTAGAGCACATGACCCTAAATCTCAGGGCTGTGAGTTCAAGTGCCACGTTGGGTGTGGAACCTACTTAAACAAACAGAAAACCACTTCGAAGAGTTTAGACTCCATAGTGCAAAATGAGCACCTGCTGGCCCTGTTAGAACTGTGCTGTATGGTCTGACGACATGTATTGTATGGGAAATAGGAGGTTCCTGCTCTTTGGTTTTTAAGGGGCACCCAGGGAGAGTCGTGCTAGCGGTATTCATCTCACTTGCCTGGCCTAAGCTGCAGTAACAAACCCCCACATCTCAGAGCCTGAACACAACAAAAGTTTACTTTTTGCTTATGTGAAGTCCTTTGGAGTTTGGTCAGCTACATCAGAACTTGTGGCCTCCCAGGTTGCTTGGAAGGGGAAAATACGGTAGGAATAGTTCTCCCCATATCTGCCAAATTTCGTCACATGAGTTCAACCTAACTGCAAGGATGTTTAAGAAAGATAGTCTGCCTGTTCACCTAGGAAGAGGAAATAAAGTGATGCATAAATAGTTCTACCTCTGCCACACCATCAAATTAGCAACCAAGGCTCATTGTAAATGATTTCAGTGATCCTGAAAACCAGGGTCTAGCGATGGTTCAGTCATCTGTGAATTTATCTTGAGACAGTATTAGCTCAAACTGAGAAAGTAAAATTCTGCCTTGCCGTTCATCACAGATAAATAGACACATAAAACCAGCTGCAAAGTTAACAGGAAACAATATTTCTCACAAGCACACCTGCAACTTAAAATGTCATAAAAGTTCCCTTCTCTGAGTGACTGCTTTTTTTTTTTTAATTCACTGAGAAACTTTGTTCCTCTAAAATTAGAGACTGTCAGAAAAGTTTACTGTTTGAAATTCTATCGGTAAGAATGAAGACTTACAGTCTTGCTTAGAGAATCTAAATCACTCTGACAGAGAAATAGCCTTGATTTCCAACCCAGGTATAGGACTTCAGAGCAGGTGTTTCTGAACTCGGCCTTCCCCATTCAGCTTTGTAGTTTGCACGGAAACTGAACTTGGTCTGCTTTGCAGTCCAGAGCTGATGTTGACCCACTGTTCATACAACTCTCAGTTCCGTTGAGCCTATCGAACTCTATTTCATTGAAATTTCACCTAACCTCCACCTTTCCCCACAATCCTTTAATAATTATCTTTTCCTTTGTTTGGTGACACACACCCCCACCCCTCTGGTGTGGAGTGTTCCTTGTTGCACTGAGTCCGTAGCTGACTTTGTTGAACTACAGGTTTGCCCTGGTAGACTTGGGCTGATTGGACTAGGGCAATCTCAGACTTTACTTTGGCCTTCATGCTTATTTGTGATTCCCCTAATTTCCCTTTTGCTATTCAAAGTGACATATTAAACTATATTTTAAATGACAAAAAATATATGAATAGCTAGTAAGCACATGAAAAGATCGCCAATTTGACATCATTAGTCATGAGAGAAATATGAATCAAAACACAGGGAGTTATCACTTTATTCCCACTAGGGTAGCAACAGCTATAGTCAAAACGAGATGACAAGTGTTGGCAAGGATGTGGAGAAAAGTGGAAACCTCACACATTGCTGGTGGGAACATAAAATAATGCAACTGTTTTGGAGAACAGCTTGGCAGTTCCTCAAAATGTTAAACCGAGTTGGTACAACAACCCATCAGTTCCACTCCTAGGTATATACCCAAGAGAAACAAAAACATGTCTATACTAAAACTTGTTCATGAATGTTCATGACAATATTATAATAGTCAAAAGGTGGAAACAACCCAAATGTCCATCAACTGATGAACGGATAAATAAAACGTTATAGATTCATACAATGGAATATTATTTGGCAATAAAATAGTTATGAAGTACTGATACATGCTCCATCAATGAACCCTGAAAACATCATGCTACGTGAAAGAAGTCAGTCACAAAGGACCACATAGTATATGATTCTATTCATGTGAAATGTCCAGAATAGGCAAACCCGTAGAGGAAGAAGTAAATTGGTGGCATTCTAGCTAGGACTGAGAAAACTGGGGGGAAATGGGGAATGACTGCTAATGGATACAGTTTCTTTTTGGGGTGACTAAAATGTAAAATTGATTGTAGTGAGGTAATACAAATCTGTGAATACATATGCTAAAAACCATTATACACTTTAAATTGGTGATGTATGATGTGAATTATTTCAATAAAGCTGTTATTAAAAAAAAACAAGAACTATGCTGGACACAGGGGTCCCGTCCTGCTCTCAAAGAATTTAATATTGTGGAGACAAACATTTTTAGATAAAAAATTTAAGTGCTAAGGTACAGGCAAGTATGAAGGGTCATGTGAGCACAAAGTAGGGCATCTGCGCCCAACTGGAGAATTAGGGGAGGTTTTCCTTTGGTGGAAAATGATGTCCGAAGTGAATCTTGAAGGAAAGACAAAATTTAGCCAGGTGAAGTGAGGTGGAACAAGGATCAGCGAAGACCCAGGTTTGTGCTGAATACAGGAACTGGAAAAAGTACTAGGAGCAATCGGATGTTTCTAATGTGGCAAAGTACAGGGAGGAGAGTGCCGAGCCCATCGCAAAGTAGCTTGGATAATAAGCAACAACAATAATAAATTCCTAAGTGAACTATTAGCTAAAGCTAAATATTTGAGTCGGAGTCTAAGAGTCGTCCCTACCTCGGCCCCGGCTCAGCAGAAGGGGGCACAGGACCAAGTACCGTGTGGCGGAACGATTTTTCGGGCGTTGGGGGCGCGTTTCTTGAACGGACCGGAGAAAGGAAGTGTGCTACATTATCTAAGGCACTCGCTCCCGGCTTCCGCTGGTTTGATATTGGGTGGTTCGCGTCTCCGCCGCCGGGGACTGAGCACTTGGGTCTCTGGAGAGGGGTGGACGCGGCCGCAGGCTCAGGACCTGCTCAGGACCTGCACGACCTCGGACGCCGCGGGCTGATCTTGGCCGCTGCTCGTTGGCTGTTCTTGCTGACCTTGGTCCAGGGTCGGAGCCAATGGCAGCTTGGGCCGCCGTCAGCCTGAGCAGGGTTGCTGCCCGGTGCTTGCGGGGAGCGCGTGGCCCCGGGGTCCGGGCGGCTGTTCCGCCCACCCTCGGGGCTTCCCAGCCTGAGCCCACCGGCTGTACCCGCGCTCCGGGCAGAACGCTGCACCTCACCGCAGCGGTCCCCGCCGGGCACAACAAGTGGTCCAAAGTGCGGCATATCAAGGGTCCCAAGGACGCCGAAAGGAGTCGCATCTTCTCCAAGCTCTGTTTGAGCATCCGCCTGGCAGTCAAAGGTAAGTCCTTTGTGCGCCCACAGCTAAACCAGGGCCCACCCCGAAGCTTGGTCTTTTCATATTCTTTTCTTTTCCTAATTCCCATCATTGCCCACTTCATAAACGCTCAGGACACCTACCTGCATTTTATGTCTCCACTCACCTTTCCAGATGCTGAGCATCTGTCTGCATGGCTGGGAGTTGCTTTTAGGACGATAATGGTAAAAGTGACTTCATTCTAGTGTGTAGTGGGGTACTTCATGGAAACAGACCCTAAGAGTAAGGTCTCATGTGTATCTTGCCTGAAGAGACAAATCAAGCCCTCTAGTCCCCTCTGGTAGCAACGTAGGTTGTGGCAGGGGCATTGAGTAAATCTGTTACTTGCCCAGTCTCAGTTTGCTTCATTAGGATTTCCTAAGACACATTTTCTTGGAAGGTAAGTTTGCAACCATGTGTTTTTCAATTGTGTAGCCACTGCAAGACGCCCTTTTTTTTTTTTTTTTTTTTTTTTTTTTTATTTAGTGTCAGATATCTGTAGGAGTGGAGAAAAAAGTCCTGTAAAAATCATGGACTTTTTTCAAGAAAACGGCTGTTACTTACTAACTGTATGACCTTGAGCAAATGGCTTAACCTTGCTAAGTTTCAGTTTCCTTCTGTAAAACAGGGATAGAACCCACCTTATGGTCGTTTTTGGCACATAATAGGCACGCAGTAAATACTAATTTACCCCAGAACTCATGCCTGATATTTCTCTTGGCTTCCTTCTACATTCTTGATAATGAGTGAGATCAACACTATTGAGTGTTTGTTATGTGCACTGGTAATACAGAATAATGAGGTATAGCCCCTACTCTGAGAGACGACATGGTTACACCCGGTCATGTGAGCGTTTCAATAATTACACACAAAATAGTAGAGGGGGTATTAAAGGGGTATTAATAAGCCCAGGAAATGTTGGTACCATTTTCACCCCTTACCTCTTCGTCTAATACAAAACTGTATTTGCTGAAACCTAGCAGAAAGATATCCATCCTTACAGAGTGAATTAGAAACTTCTTTTCTAGGGGGCCTGGGTGGCTCAATAGGTTAAGTGCCTGCCTTTGGCTCAGGTCATGATCCCAGGGTACTGGGAGTGAGTCCTGCATCAGGCTCCCTGCTCAGTGGGGAGCCTGCTTCTCCCTCTCCCTGCTGCTTCCCCTACTTGTGCGCTGTCAAATAAATAAATCAAATCTTTAAAAAAAAATAAAGGTTTATTTGAGAGACAGAGAGAGAAAGGGAACATGAGCGGGGGAGAGGCAGAGGGAGAAGCAGACTACTCACTGAGTGGGGAGCCTGATACGGGGCTCAATCTCTGGACCCCGGGATCATGATCTGAGCCGAAGGCAGAAGCTTAACTCACTGAGCCACCCAGGTGCCCCAAGAGACTCTGAATGATAGAGAATAAATTGAGGGTTGATGGAAGGAGGTTGGGGGGATGGGCTAGATGGGTGATGGGTATTAAGGAGGACACTTGCTGTGATGAGAACTAGGTGTTGTATATAAGTGATGAATCACTGAATTCTACTCCAGAAACCAATATTGCATTGTATGTCAGCTACCTAAAATTTAAATTAAAAACAACAACAACAACAAAAACTTAGGGCGCCTGGGGTCTCAGTTGGTTAAACGGCTGCCTTCGGCTCAGGTCATGATCCCAGGGTCCTGGGATTGAGCCCTGCATCGGGCTTCCTGCTCACCGGGGAGCCTGCTTCTCCCTCTCCCTTTGCCTGCTGCTCCCTCTACTTCTGCTCTCTCTCTGTCACATAAATAAAATCTTAAAAAAAGAAAATAGAAAGAAACATCTTTTCCAAAATACTGCTCCATATTCCATTTAAACATTGAATAAATGTTCTAAATTACCTGAGAGTCAAGTGGTGACTTGCTACTCTTTTGGTTGGAGGTGGGTAGAGTGGCAGAAATCCCTTCTTTCTGCCCGGCTGTAATGTGTTCACTCACTCTTTTCTCTCTATCTCAGAAGGAGGCCCCAACCCTGAGCACAACAGCAGTCTGGCCAACATCTTAGAGGTGTGTCGCAGCAAGCACATGCCCAAGTCAACGATTGAGGCATCGCTGAAAATGGGGGTGTGTCCTCAGTTTGACTTCTTATTATTGATCACAGCCCCTTCAGGGCCCAGCGACCAAACACTCCTTAGATTATCAGAGATCAGTAGCATTGTGATCGATACCCTCAATACAGAGCCTTCCCGTGGCTGTCTGACCTTCAGCATTGGTTATGGGAGCACAGTCAGGAATAGGATGAATAGACAATGTACAGAACCAGACGGCCTAGGACCACTCAGCCAAAGTGTGAGGAGGTGAGGTAGAAAGAAGGGGGCACAATGTGGGGAATGTTAGATTGAGGAAGGGCGTGTTTTTCAGATATTTATGCCTTAAAGAAGAAGAACCAGCAGAAAGGGAGGTGGGGCATTAGTGATGGTGGGAGGGACAGAGTGTAGAGCCCAGGTATGGGAATTGTCTTTGACCCCAGGTGAGAGGACACCTCTTTCTCTGGGACAGTAGGAAGGATCCGTGGAAGTGATAATCATCTTAATAGCTAATAATTATTGAGTGCTTACTCTAGGCCAAGCACTCAGTTCTTTGATAAGAACTCTGTATGCATTATCTCACTGAATCCTCAAAACAACCTCAAAACTTCCTCAGAAGTGGAAACTGAAACACAGAAAGATTAGGTGACCAAGTCACATGGAAAATGACAGACTTGAAACTAGACAGACTCTAGAACCTGTTGTCTAATCATTCTACACATGCCTTCACGTGGGCTGTGGTGCAGATAAAGTGGAAAGAGGATTTTCCCCCCCACCTGGTGGCCTTTTATTTCCTTTGTGAAAGAAGAAGGAAGAAATTGTCTTTTGAGAGTTCGTGGAAAGGCAGCAAGGCAGGGTGCTGGGAGAAAGTGGTGAAGGTCAGATGTGTGGGCAAGGGATGAGTGGAGGTGGCATGGGAGGTCCAATGAGATTGGTCACTAGACCTTCGATGAATTGTTTGAATTTTGTGGCCATGCTGTTTTCAGTGGTTCTTATGATAGGGCCCAGGTGTGCTATTTCCTAAAGCAGTACTCAGCACCCCAGGGGTAGGAGACTTCACAGGTGGGTTTCTTGTGGGATGGGTGTAGGAGGATGAATCTTGGTGGGAGTGTGGGCAGTGGTATGTGTGTTAGATGTGGGATTCAGTTGGGACAGGGAGGAAATGAAACTAGGAGGTGGCTAATTGATTGTTCAGGGACCAGAGAAACAGACTCCCTTCCCAGTAAGGGGTCGTACTTGTAATTACCTCAAAAGTTGGTCCCAAAGGGCCACCTCTCAGAGGTAGGGGACTGCAATAAAGACTTGAGACCCTAAGCTGTACCCCAGAGTGCCCATTCCATGGAGTCAGTATTGTGTTCTGGGCTGGGATGCAAGAGGGAATTTGGAAACAGGAAACGGAGCTCATGTTGTTCGTTGCAGAAAACCAAGGATATTTATTTGCTGTATGAGGGCCGAGGCCCTGGTGGCTCTTCTCTGCTCATTGAGGCGTTATCTAACAGTGGCTCCAAGTGCTATTCAGACATCAGACGTATCCTGAACAAGAATGGGTAGGTGTAAGTCTGGGGAGAGTGGAAGGGTATGAAGCCTTGAGGTTCCAATTCTTTGCAAGGAAAGTACAGTTGTTCCTGGTGGCATTTCAAGTTTTAAGCATACTTCATCCATAGCAGAATCCAAATGGAATCATTTCTTCTCCCTTAATTCATTCTGTACTAGGCAGGATCCAAAAGACTTGTCCATCAGGTGGAGAAGGGGCCCTTTGTCCCACTTTCCCCATCTGTAGCCATATAATGTCCAGGTCTTAAAATGTACCACCAAGACTGGAATTTTAAATCATTAATGAGCAATGTCTTTGCATCCACTAAACTGCAATCAGGGCAGAAAAAAGGGGATGGGGATATGTTTGACTTTTTCCCTTGCCCAGTGGTAGCTGTACCTTCTCCTTCAGAAGTATGTATGTCTATACTCCAAAGGCTGGGTGGGAAATAGAGTAATTGGAATACAGTGCTATGTGGGGCCAAGTGTTTATAGGCGTTCAGTCTAGCATGTTTCCTTTCCTTTGAGGGGAATGATGGCTGATGGAGCTCGCCACTCTTTTGACAAAAAGGGGGTGATCGTGGTTGAAGTGGAGGACAGAGAGAAGAAAGCTGTAAACCTAGAGCGTGCCCTGGAGCTGGCAATTGAAGCAGGAGCTGAAGATGTCAAGGAAACTGAAGATGAAGAGGAAAAGAACATTTTTAAAGTGAGTATAAAGCCTTGGTGTTTGGTGGACTTTCGAGAGGGTCCTAATAGATGCATTAAGGCATGCTTCTGTTTCTTTTTTCTCGCGCCCTGGGGTACAAGTGACAAAAGAGTTCACATATTGCATAAACATTTATTAAGCAAATACTGCATAGGGTTTACTTTACAGGACTATGAGAAGGATTTAGAACTCTGAAAACTGTATCTGTGCTAGTAAGAACTTAAACACAGTGATTCATTATAGTAGTTCCATTCAGGTTTTGCAAAGTTCTGGCTGGTTTTATTCTGCTATCTCCTGGCCCCTCACCTCTTGACTTTGTTTTGTCCTAGTTTATTTGTGATGCCTCTTCACTGCATCAAGTGAGGAAGAAGCTGGACTCCCTGGGCTTGTGTTCAGTGTCCTGTTCACTAGAATTCATCCCCAATACAAAGGTGCAGCTGGCTGACCCTGACCTGGAGCAGGCCGCCCTTCTCATCCAGGCTCTTGGCAACCATGAGGATGTGATCCAGGTCTATGACAACATTGAGTAACCAGGCTTTATGTGCCCCCTGGGGGCCTTCCTTGGCAACTGGCTGCTCATTCTGGAGCACAGGCTTCTACAGCGGCTCTGAGACTGAAGCACATTGGAGGCCTAGCAGGGTAGGAGGCATAAAACCAAGACCTGCATTGACAAGAGAGTGGCCACGGGAGTCACTGCATCTCTGTGGGGCCTCTTTGTCAGCTCTGCTGGTGTCTCACAGCCCTCCTGGCTGCAGGGTGGAGCTTATCAGACTCTGATCTTAGGAAGTTGGCTCTTGGGGGAATGGCAGGCACCCTGAGGGCCCTTTCACTAGAAACTGCTCTTAAATAATATAACTGATCTGGGTTGCTACACTGCTGTTGTGTAGCTCTTGCATTTTCTTGGGTTTTTGTCCAGGTGTTGGGACCCTCTTGACTTCCTTTGAAGTCTATAGGTTTAGTTCCACCTTGCCATTCCCAGGCTTTTTTTTTTTTTTTTTTTTTAATGCAGCTCTCTACAGGCACCACTCTGCTCTAATGCTGGTCTGGTGGCCTAAACCTGTCATCAATCATGCAAATAGTATTTATCAAACATCTGTGTATCAGGAACTGTACTTAACCAGGAGCACAAGCTGTTCAATTGGTGCCCTGTGTTAGATCCTGCTCTAAGACACAGGACCTTAGAGGTCAGACACAGGACTGCTGTCTGCTGGAACTGCCCTAGGGCAGTGTGAGCTGCTGTGCATGCCTCCTTGTTCTCTTCTTGTGTGGCCTCCTTGCCCTCCTTCTGCCACAGAGCTTACGGCTCTAACCCAGTAGGAAATCAAGTGCCAGTGATAAGGGACTCCCAGGCCCTGCTTCACCCAGGCCCCCATGTGTTCTGAGATTGGTCAGAGCAGACCTCTCAGCAGATTGGACTGTCTCAGGAAAGACTACTCCAAGCTGGCTTTGAAAGCTACTTGATCGCCAGAATGCCCGCCCTACCTCCTTTTTATCCCTACTGGGATGAAATGCCCCAGCCAAATGCTGGGAACTGGAGAGGAAATGAAAATAGAAGGAAGGGTGAAGGACTGAGTCAGAGCCTGACCATCTGGGAAAGAGGACCCTTTGTACCTTTGGCTCCTAAGTGTCACTTTTGGGTTTAGAGAGACCAGGAGTGCCAGTCACCTATGCAGGAGCCCATCCATCAAGCATGTCAGGCCTGGAGTGGCTTTTTGATCCCTGTTATTCACCTACTTATAACTTGTTTAAGCCAGTTCTGAGATCAGAGTAATTTTCCTGAGGGAGCTTCAGGTAAATGAGGAAAAGAACAAAAACTAAATTGGCTGGCTATAAATAATAACTTCAGCTTCTAGAAAAAACAAATTACTGGGCTGCCTGGGTGGCTCAGTGGGTTAAAGCCTCTGCCTTAGGCTCAGGTCATGATCTCAGGGTCCTGGGATGGAGCTCCGAGTCGGGCTCCCTGCTCAGCAGGGAGCCTGCTTCCTCCTCTCCCTCTGCCTGCTTCTCTGCCTACTTGTGATCTCTCTCTCTGTGTCAAATAAATAAATAAAATCTTAAAAAAAAAAAACAGATTTCTAATTCCATGATGACTTTAACAGTTGGGAGCAAAAGCTAAGGAAAGGAAAACCAATGAAATACCCACAAAAATGCCAAAGCATATGCTCTTATACCTCATTTCATAACATGATACCACCTGGAATTCTTTACTTTGTTTTGTTTTTTAAAGATTTATTTATTTGTGAGAGAGAGCAGGGAGAGGGGCAGAGGGAGAGAGAGAATCCCAAGAGGGTCCACACTCAGTGCAGAGCCCAACGCAGGGCTCAATCTCATGACCCTGAGATCATGACCTGACCTGAAATCAAGAGTTGGATGCTTAACCAACTGAGCCGTCCAGGCATCCCACATTTTTTAGTTTTTAAAGAAGAGAACTCATCCAAATATCTGAGGAACACATCCTTAAAATAGTGCAATTTAAATTTTAAGTGCTGCTTCGTAATTTATAAGATACTTTTACATGTTATTTATTTGATTTTCACAGCAAACCTATAAAATAATCAGGCCAAGTATTTTATGCACAGATTGTCTCATAGGAAGCAGGTGAGAATAGGTCTAATACTACATCTTTATTAATAGACCTAGGTTTATAAAAATAGCTCTGTTTTGTAAATGTTGAATATAATTATAATTTGGAAGAATCTGATAATTTCTGATCTGAGAAATCTGGACCAGGAGAGCCTGCTCTGGAAGGGAACTTGGCAATTCATGTGAATAGTCTTCTAATCTAATAGAAAGGATTTGTTAATAAGGATTTTTGTGTGACGAGCTTTCTTACAGCAAGGCTTTGAATGGCTCTACACTGACCCCTGGTGGTACCCTGCAGTCTTTCCTATGGCTAATATGGGAAAGGCAGAAACGAAGCCTTATTTGGACCTGTTCTGTCTCTAAGTCTGCTAAAGAGACCCTTAGGTACATAGGTTAAGTAGTTAAGTAACTATTTAACTGAATAGTTAAGTAGAGAGGATATGCATTATTCTGCCACTAAACGTTATTTTCTGAAGAATATTTTATTTCAGAAAATGTTTACAATGTAATGTTAAGTAGAAAACAGATGTAAAGCTGTATGTATAGTGTGGTCCAAATTTTAAAATATAGTCATACTTTATCTATGAACTTTAAAAAAAAGGATTAGAAGGAAGTGTAGCAAAATCTCAAAACTGGTTATCTGTGGGTGGTGATGTTATCACTGAGTTTTATTTTCTATAGTCATATATTTTATGAGGGGAAACATTTTTAAAAAAAGAAAACTAGTCACGTTATTGTCCAGCTAGGGCGACAGCATGTGAGAGGCCAGGAATCAGGCATACCTTAAACTCCAAAGAATGAGATCTGATCGTGGCTTGCCTTTGCCTTGTCGTTGGTCATTGTCTTAGCAGACAAAATCATTCAGTGCCTTGCAGCTGGCTTCGGCTCACTTTCAAGTGACCTTTCCATGGGATGGCAGTATTAGTGACAGGTTCCGTCCATAGCCTTGACTCTCACAAGAAGCATTCACGTGGTACATGGCTGTCCTCCCTCTGCCAGAGGCCCCAGCTGAAGTGAACAGGAACCATGAAGGCTCTGCTTCCAGCCCACAGTGGAAATTCAGCCATGGCCCAAGTTACTCTTTTGGTTTTTTGTTTTGTTTTGTTTTACTCTCTGAAACTTATAGCACAACAGTCAATAAAACTTCACACTCAAAGGAACCCCAACTTACAGACTTTTATTTGAATCCCTGGGGACTCCTCTGGAGCCATCCTGAAAAGGAAATAAATGAGCCAGTAAGTCTGGCAAGAGCAAATGTTATGATAGATACCACGCTAGTCTTGACCGGAACCGTTTTGCCTCCTTATGCCTTCCCCAGACACTGAACAGGATAGTAGTTTTTGCTTTTCCTCTTTTTGTCTTTCTTTTGTCCATGTGAAAGAGGTAACATCTGTGGTTTTTGAATGAATAAGTGAACCTCAAATGGGATTCCCTACTCTGTTCCTCCTAAGGTGTAACCACCGTTAACAATCTACTCTGTATTATTCTACTCCTTGGAACCAATCTTCTGGGGAATAGATTTCAACTCTGCCAATTGCCAGCAACCTTGGATAAGAATTTGAACCTCCTTGTACCTATTTCTTCATCTGTAAAAAGAGGACAATAGTATTTATCTCATAGGGCTAATTTGAGAATTATATAAGTTAATATATGTTAAGCACTTAAAACAGTGCCTGGCAATAGTAGTTGCTCAATAAATGTTGGCCTTCTCCCCCCCAACTCAGTATGAATGAACATTTTTTAAAACTGAAATGTGATCACCCTCTACATTTCTGCTTTATAAGTTGTTTTGTTTTTTTCACTTCACAGTGTATCCTGGAAGCTTCAATGAACATTACTTACCTTTGCTCACTTGTAGAGTGTTCCTTAGGATGAATTTATAGGAGTGGAATTTCTAAATGAAAAGCAATTTTTCTCTATTAGCTAATGTCAATAATATGTAAAATATCACGGTTGTAAAAATCTTCTCTGAGGTAGACATCATTCCTTAACAATGCAGATAAAATAACTGGTTGAACTACTGATCTGAATATATTCTTTACCTCTGAATTAAAAGGATTTTCAATAGGGGCACCTGGGTGGTTCAGTTGGTTAAGCATCTGCCTTCCACTCAGGTCATGATCCCGGGGTCCTGGGATCAAGCCCTCCATAGGGCTCCCTGCTCAGTGGGGAGTCTCCCTCTCCCTCTGCCTCCACCCCCCACTCATGCTCACTCTCTTCCCTCAAATAAATAAATAAAACTTTTTTTTAAAGGAATTTTCATCAAATCAAGTGGTAGCTTTGTTGGTATTCTTTTTCTTTTCTTTTCTTTTTATTTATTTATTTATTTTAAGATTTTATTTATTTATTTGACACAGAGAGAGAGATTACAAGTAGGCAGAGAGGCAGGCAGAGAGACAGGGAGAGGAGGAAGCAGGCTCCCTGCTGAGCAGAGAGCCCGATGCGGGCCTCGATCCCAGGATGCTGAGATCATGACCTGAGCCGAAAGCAGAGGCTTTAAACCACTGAGCCACCCAGGCGCCCCTTTTCTTTTCTTTTCTTTTCTTTTTTTTTTTNATTTCACAGCGGGAGAGAGATCACAAGGAGGCAGAGAGGCAGGCAGAGAGAGAGGGGGAAGCAGGCTCCCCGCTGAGCAGAGAGCCCGATGCGGGCCTCGATCCCAGGACCCTGAGATCATGACCTGAGCCGAAAGCAGAGGCTTTAACCCACTGAGCCACCCAGGCGCCCTCTTTTTAAAGAGAGAATGTACATAAGCAGGGGTGGGGGGCAGAGAGGGAGAGAGAGAGAAACTTAAGGCTCCACACCCACCTTGGAGTCTGATACAGTGCTCAGTCTTGACCCTGAGATCATGACCTGAGCCAAAATTAACCAGCTGAGCCACCCAAGCACCCCTTGTTTCATTTTTTAATAACAAATTCATTGAGCTATCCCTGGAAAGAATTCATTCGTGTTTATTCCCTATCTCGTGTCCAAGTGTCTCTATGCTCTTGAAAGAAAAAAAGGAAAGTGTTCAGCTGGTATATCAGGCTGTCTGAGGTCCTGAGCATTAGGGGCAGGTTGTGATCCTTGGGATTAGGTACGGCTCGGGAATTTAACCAGGGGCATCTACTCTGTGAAACCAGGGGAACAGACTTGAAAAGCCATGTCCCAGATGGGATGCTTCACATGGGGAAAATGAAGAGTGAGGAGAGAAACAATATAGAAAGAGAAAAAATATATAACTAAAAGGGCACACTTATGGAGATTACATTCAACTACTAACATCTGCACTTACTCAAAGAAATGTTTGTTTTTTGAATGTACTGTGAAAGATGCTAGGCATACCAATTTGAATGACAGCTTCTGTCTCTATGCTTACTTCCTTAAAGGCAGTTACAACAGAGTGGGGTAGGTGCTTTGATGAAGAAAGTATTAGGTGCTCTGGTACCCAGAACTGTATTTGTCTGGAAGGGCTTCATGGAGGGAGTGATATTCAGGCTTAGTTCTTTCCTGAAAGAATGAGGGTCGGGGGAAGAGTGGAGGAGAAGAGCGTTTGAAACAAAACAAAATAGCAGATGCAGAGGCATAGAGTCGAGATGAACTGCAGTGGTTCTGTGTGGCCAGAACATAGAATTTGAATGATGGGGTTAGCAGAGGTGGGAAATGGAAAAGCTTGTAGCTGGGGAGGCATAGCCTGAGTCCTGAAGGGCCTTCTTAACTATATCCACATATTTGATTTATCCTAAGGGCGATAGGAAACTAAAGTTTTTAAGCAGAGCATGACAGGATCAGGGTCCATTTTAGAAAGATCACCCTGTGATGTAAGCAGCCACTATTATACTGGGTTTGAACTAGGATGGTGGAGCTGAGGGTGGGAGAGGAATGGACAGATTGGTGGCATGGTCAAGGTGGCTATGGGAGGAGGGAAATGGAGAGGAAGAGTTCTCCAAGGTAGAGAATTCATAGGGCCAACTTGGGAAACTGAAGATGGCAGAGGAAATACAGAACTATGGAGGAAAACGATGAATTCAGTTTGGACCTGTAGAATTTGAGGTGCCTATGGGAGGCTAGAGGATGATGCTTTGGAAGCTCAGAGGAAAGTCTAGTATGGTAACTTCAACATGGGAATGTTAGAGATGGCTGTTAAGGGACAGACAATGGAAAGGAAGCCCTCAAAGAAAGCAGTTGCTAGAAGGAAGGAAAGTCAAAGGCTCTTTTCAGCTAAAGACTTATGTGGTAATACTCTAGTTCTCTACTATGTGCAAGGCACTATTCTAAGTGCTGGTGATAGGATAAGGCGGTGAACAGGACAAAATACCTGCTGCCACACAGCTTATGTTCATGGCAGTTAGAGGAAAGACAAAAAAAAAACCCCATACAATTTTAATCACTATGAAGAAAAATAAGGCAGAATAAAGAATGATGGAGAGGAGAGGGGCTCTTTTGGACGGGGTGCTTAGAAACTCAAAAGAGTTGACGTTTGAGCAAAGACCTGAATAAAATTCAGAAGTTAGCCATGGAAACACTTTGGGGAAGAGGATTCCAGGTAGAACAAATTGCAAGTGCAAAGATCTTGAGCTTGGTAGGTTCAAAATGTGGTAAGAAGGCAGTGTGGCCAGAAGAGTGATCATAGGAGGGAGTTAGAGGTGAGGTAGGAGAGGATGGCAGGGCCAGCTCCTGTTGAGCCTGAAAGGCCATGACAAAGACTTTCTGGGTTTTATTCTAAGTGCAATGGGAAGCCGTTGGAGGCTTAACAGCAGGGCGATGGCCTGATTGGAATTACACTGTACAAGGATCACTGGCTGCTGTGCAAAGAATCATTTTTCAGGGGGCCGTAGAGGAAACAGGGTGATGGGTTAGGAGGCTAGGTCTGTCATCCAGGAGAAGGTAGCTGCTTGGACCAGGCTGGTAGTGGTGAGAAGTAGTTGGATTCAGATATAGTTTGAAACCAGAGGTGAGAAGACCTGTGAAGGATTAGATATAGGGGTGTTAGGCAAAGAGCAAAACCAAGGAAGACTTCTAAGCTTGTATTTTAACAAATACAATGGGAAAATAGAGAAGCAGAGTGTTTTAGGGGAAGGGGGAAAGGATGAAGAGTTCAGTGTGAGACTTGTGAAATTGGAGATGTGTTTCAGACATTCCAAGAGAAGCTTCTGAATAAAACTTCCTGAATACAGGCAATGGAGTGAGTATAGATTTCCACTTGCATAGTTGTGTCTTTTTTTAATATTTATCTCACAGGTCAATAAAATTAAGGGTCAGACATGAGCCTCAGATTGGTAGATTGAGACCTCCAGCCCTGGCTTATTACACACATTCTCACCAGGGTGATACCCCAGTGGAGCGAAAAATAATGTGGAAAAAAAAGTCTTAGATAATACAATGGTATGTGGCCTTCAAAGCTCAACCCTACTTGACCAAGTCGTATTCCTTAGTATTTAATTTCTCCCATTAGAATTTACATTTAATTAAGTGATTCAGAATTTTCTCCTGGGCAGGGGCTGAGGGGAGGTGATAATGAAAAAGCAGTTGAGAAACATTGGCCTGGTACAAGGACATGACCTTTGGGTGGCAGATAAACCTAGTGTGAATCCTGGCTCTATCACTTGGACAGGGTTCTTAACCTCTCTGAGCTTCAATTTCATCATTTAAATGCCAGTAGTATTACTTACCTCAGTTACTGGAAAGATTAAATAAGATGATGTGCCTGGCATATAATAAATGATAATTATTAATTTTCTTTCCCTTTTACTTTTTCTCCCCTTCCCAGAAAAGAGATTTTTATAGTTAGGAACTACAATAAACTGGATAGGGATCTAATCAAGTGGGAGAATGATAGGCTTAAAAGCTTGTTGGAGAGAAACAAGGGGCCTGATTAAATACTAGGGGGGGGGAGGAAGGAAAAAGTGTAGAGAAAGAGGGGAGTCCAAGGTGATTCTTGAGAGATTTGACATCCAAAGCAAAGCCACCACTAACAATTTTTAGTTGCGGGTTGAAAATGGCATCAGAGCAAGATTATTCTGGCGTCTGATTTGTATTGCAGTGGAACAGGGACTAGGGGAAGGGAGCCCATATTAATTGTGATGGACTTGGCATCTGAAGACCTGGGTGTATAAAATGCTGAACAATGAGGGTTGGGGAAATTAATTATGGTCATTCTCTATTTTGAAATATCATGCAGCCAGTACAATTGTTTTGGAACGGTATTTCAGTGGCACGGGAAAACACATAACAAAATGTAAGCGCACTACAAAACAATATGAAGCCATTTTTGTCCAATTGTATATCTTGGTAGGAAAGAGATAAAATTATCCCTGGGGTGGATTTTTTTTTTCCAGTTTGAATTCGAAGAGCTTGTATTGCTTTCATAACCAAAGAAAAAAGGCTTTTATCCGAAAGAACCTCTCTGACCTCGCCACTTACTGGTGTCGGCCCTGGCCAGCAGCGGAACTCCCAGACTTCCGAGGACCCACATTCCAGTGCTACCCCAGCCCCTCGGAGGGTGTGGCCCCGGAGGTAGGAGACCCAGGAAAAGGCGGGCAGTGGTGAGGCCGCCCCTGCCTCCCGGCAAGCGCAGCGTCCGGACCGGAGAACTTGTCAGGGGATCGGGCAGCAGTGGTGGCCACACGCCGGGAAACGCTCAGAGCCAGAACCCTCCCCGCTTACGGCGCGCCGGGTGCGGGCACAGGGAGGGGCAGGACGCCGGCCTCAGGGGCCGCCGGGGCCGCAGAGAGCAGGGAGGCCGGGAGGCCAGCGGCCCCTCCAGCGGCTTTCCCAAACTCCAGCCCCGAAGTAGCCGGAGGGGAACAGCGCCAGTCCGCGCGCCCGCCGAGCCTTCAGTGACCGACGGGAGGTGGGAACGTGGGCGGGGCCTCCCGCGCGAGCTGTGATTGGAGCAACCGACACCTCCTGGGGAGAGGGGGCGGGCGAGACGGCCAGGGATGCGCCGAGGCGGGTGCTCGGAGCCCTCTGCGTGATTGGCTAACAGGGAGTGAACCGGGGGCTGTTTCGATGATTGGCAGGCAGTAGACAGCCCTCGGAAACGGCCTTGGCTTCGCCCATTGGCATCCTGCGAGAGTAGGCGGGATTGGTTCATCGTGTGGTGCTGATGATTAGCTGGCGACTGAGAGTGAGGGTGTTGGGGAGAGAGCGGGGTTGGGGGGCGACTGGGGCAGCGACTTCCTCCCTGTTATTGGCTGGTGAAGTGAGTGGGGGTGGTACGAAGGCCCAGCGGCTGCCTGGGATTGGCGGGCGCTGCGGTGAGTGACAGGCAAGGGGGCGAGCTGCGCGACCAGCGGTTTGTTTTTCGGAGCGTTCCTGAGGTGGAGAACGGTGGCCGGACGGAGCGACTGCGGGACTGAGAGACTGGCGGGCGGGCGGGCCGAGCGGCGCCGCCGAGGCCGGGCTGGGCCGAGCCGAGGAGCGCCGGGGATGTAGCGGGCCACCCTGCCCATGCCACAGCGCCCGGTCGCGGGCGGAGCCGGAGCC
>LNAC01000306.1:1063356-1075112 GCA_002007465.1 Ailurus styani | reverse complement strand
GCCGGGGCGGTCCCGGCCGGCGGAGCCCACTGGGCAGCCTTCTTCCGGGCCGCGCGGCGGGCGCATCCCGAGGAGGCGGTGGCTGGATCGAGGGCCCGTGCTCGGCGGGGCAGCCCACTCCGGCCCGAGCGAGCCGGACCGCGAGCCCGAGGGCGGGGGAGCGGGAGCGCAGTGTGGGGCCCGGGCTGGAGGCTGGTGCAGGCCCAGCTGCTGTTGTGTCTTTTCCTTGATTTGCTTTTTTTTCCTGCCTGTGTCATTTCCTTCCCTTTGCTCACACAGGCCGGCCAGCGAGAGTTCCCGGGGCTTGCTCTCAAGCCCTGTGCGCGCCCCAGCGCAGGGGGGAGGGCGTGCGGGGAGATAGGCTGGGAGGTGATTAGAACGGCAATCACTGTTATCAACAGCGCGGTTGAGAAATGCGAGCCGCACGCAGATTGCTGGAGGTTAGGAATTAGTCGGAGACTGCCAGTTATAATTCACATCCTACTTAAAAAAAATCCTGTTGCAGCGTTTTACATCTATTAATTTTTATTTAGCGGTATCCCTGAAATTATGTAACTTTTAAAAGAAGCATTCGGTGCACAAAAGAATCTGAAATCATTTCCTTTTCATCAATACTTGCAATTTCAGTTGTGAAGATGTAATCTAAGAAACGCTTTTAGTGTCTTCCACACGCGGCATTTGAGCCGAATTATATTTCGGTGTCCTTTTTGGTAATTTAGCAGATGATTATGGACTAGGTTAAGAAGTAAATAACATTTTAGATGTACTTTGCTTCTCTTGTTGGATCGGTTGTTGTGATAGTGTTGTCCACAATCACAAGTTTTGCAAAGTATTTGATATTGCCCTAAATAACCAAGGAGTAAACTTCAATGAAAGGATCCTTTGCAAAGGCATGCATTGTATCTGTGAAGTGCTATGCATGTGAAGAGAGAATGTTAATATTTGCTTTGCCCTATAGCAAGGTCAAGTCATTTTCATAGAAGGTTAAGTGAATGCTGTGTATGCTGTGTCACATTGAGCAGATACTGTTTTGCTGCCTGTCTCTACACTGTGCCTTTGAATGAATTGCCTTGTTCTATTCCACGCTGCCCTTGTACAGTAAAGGATGGGTTTGCTCATTTGCTGGGTTTACTGTTTCCTTCCCATGCTTTGCTTCAAAAGTGCTTGCTCTTCTGGGGTTAAGTCTCCTGTGACAGCAAGCAGAAAAGGAACCACTAAGGCTTGATATTTAAATACATAATTCAGCAAATTCTTACCAAACATTTGCTGTAAATGGGGCATATGATTCTTCTTGTCCTCCCCAGGCTTCAGACATTTATCTCGTGTTTTGGAATTTGATGATTGAACTCAATCCTTGAATTGGTTTGTGAACCTATGTTTGTGGTAGTCTTTCCTCTCTGTCTTGTGAGGGAGGTCTTAAGTCCCAAGAGGGAGTATGTAAAACTTGAGAATGGGCAGACTCCCACTCCCCACTGCTGAATCAGTATGAGTGCCCAGATTTGTTGATTACATTTGCGTGTCCAACTTGAAAATAGATGTCAGTCTGTTTTCACATTTCAGGACATTTTTAAAAGACTATTTTAAGTATATGAATTTATGGAGGGACAGTGATGGGGAGGAAAGGAGTTTTATAGGTAGGGGCCAGAACCCCAAAGAAAAAAGGACCAGGAACTCTGCTTTTCATTTGTCCCCATGTCTGTTTTACATAAACTGAGGCAGTGAGAGGGGAACTAACTTGCCTGGTAGCTGCCATATATTAGGCAAGCTGGTTTAAGAGACACTGCCTAGCTTTCTTCAGCAGGTTTCCCTCATACCATTCTCTCTTTTTTGTAGATGACCTTGATACACAATTAGAGCCAATACTGAATTCTTCCAGAGCCTGGATCTTTAATTTACTATATAAAAGATTGAGCAAGGATATGTGCGCGCGCGCATACACACACACACACACAGAGTCTCTCTCTTAAATACTGGTTTCCATTTCCATTTTGGTGATGTGTATGATGAGAATTTAAATTCCCAGCTTAGGGGCACGTGGGTGGCTCAGTCGTTAAGTGTCTGCCTTCGGCTCAGGTCATGATCCTGGGGTCCTGGGATCCAGCCCCGCATCGGGGCTTCCTGCTCTGCGGGAAGCCTCCTTCTCCCTCTCCCACTCCCCCTGCTTGTGTTCCCTCTCTCTCTCTGTCTCTCTCTGTCAAATAAATAAATAAAATATTTTTTAAAAAATTAAATAAATAAATTCCCAGGTTAGTTTGCTTTAGTTGCTGTGGTTCTAAATAAACAATGATACAGCAAGAGGTTGATAAGAGAGACATACAGATTTATTAATATTTTCATGATACTTGTTAAACTTCAGCTCAGTGAGGAAAGGAACAAAACTAATTGGAGTCTCTGCCCTGCAGGTTCTTTGGTTAACAGTCATATTTTCCTGAGCTGTTCAAAGCCCCAGACTCAAGCTTGTTTGACAACTTGGGTTAGTAATAAAAACAGGTTAGATTTTATATTAGCTGTTTGCCCTAGTAAATGTCTAGTGGGAACTACATTTATCCCTGTAGTATATTTATCCTTGTAAATAATAGGAAATATGGAGATATGCTTCTTTTTTTTGGCTTTAATACTATGTGGTTATTAAAAAAATTGGGATTGACTGGTCATTTTTCTTGGTCACACTAGAATTCTCTCCCAGTTTTAGTAATTATAGTGGCAAATGCTGTTAATAACACTTGAGACTAATTCACTAGTGTATATTTGGACTTTTTATAAATGCAATCTGAAACTTACTGGGAAGTGTTACTGAAAAACATGTAACAACTTGGAAATGTTACAGGAAACTATAGTGAACTAAGTACAGGATTAAGGATGGGTTGGTTCTGCTTTGATAGCTTGGTTGGAAGTCAGAGTCATTGTGATTTACAGACAACATGGGTCTCTAAGGTTCCAGGGCTGTTGTGAGCTCTCAGTTAGACCAGTGTCAATTCAGCTTGTCTAGAATCTGCAGCCTGACAGTTTAGACTCTGACCAACAACTGTTTCAATTGAAATTGGGGTCACAATCTAATGAGTCAGCATGGCCATGTGTCGACTAGATTTCTGATATTTTTTTTAAATGACAGTTGGATTTTATTTTTTTAAAAGAATTTATTCATTTGAGAGAGAGCAGGAGTGAGGGTAGAGTGTGGGAAGGGGCAGAGGGAGAGGCAGACTCCCCACTGAGCAGGGAGACCCTCAGGGCTCAGTCCCAGGACCCCAGGATCATGACCTGAGCCAAAGGCAGACGCTTAACCTACTGAGTTACCCAGGCGCCCCTGACAGTTGGATTTTAAAACTGAATTTTAGGCATTTATAAAAAGTAAATATCCAACTGGGGAATACACAAAGGATAAGAAGTGGTTTTCTTGGTTCTGTCTATATAAGCTATTCCTTTAATCTTTGCTCATTTATTTATTGTCTCTTATGTGTTGGGAGCAATATTAGGTCCTGTATCTGTATTTATCCTGCCTTAACAAGTTACCTTAAAAAGGTAAGGTGAATCTGAAACATGTAAACAAGTGAATGCAAGGAGTGTTGTAGGTACTTTGTCCAACCCGTGTAAAGGTGCATGGGAACGAGAGATCAGTTTTGTAGTTTTGGGACTGACATACATAATCCTATAGTTTCCAGACCTTTAGGTTAATTTCACTAAATATTTAAATAAAATATAGTGGTGACATGTTGATTCTTATGAGGAAGCAACAGCTTACTTTGTAATATGTATTTTTAAATTTTGGGGGCGCCTGGGTGGCTCAGTTAAGTGTCTGCCTTCGGCTCAGGTCATGATCTTGGGGTCCTGGGATCGAGTCCTGAGTCAGGCTTCCTGCTCAGTGGGGAGTTTGCTTCTCCCTCTCCCTCTGCGTCTCCCCAGCTTGTGCTCAGTGTCTCTCGCTTTCCCTCACTTTCTCTCTCAAATAAATAAAGAAAAACTTTAAAAATAAAAAATAAATAAATTTTGAATGGTCAGTTTCTTCGGAAGGGCTGTTATATCCCACAAAGAGAAAAATAAACAGCAGAATTTGACTTTGAGATCTAGCAAAGGTTCAACCATGTCTATGAAGGAAAAAACTTTCTTGTGGATTGAGGCTCAGCCTTTTTGCTTGTACTTACTGTAAAATAACGTTTGCCGCTATAAAATAATGCTTGCCCCGGTACTGACAAGATGAAGGCAGTGGGAGCATTTGAAATGTCATGAAGATTAAGATAGTAAAATCTGGGGGCGCCTGGGTGGCTCAGTTGGTTAAGCGTCTGCCCTCAGCTCAGGTCATGATCCCAGGGTCTTGGGATGGAGCCCTATGTGGGACTCCCTGCTCAGTGGAGTCTGCTTCTCCCTCTCCCTCTGCCTGCCATTCCCCCTGCTTTTTGCTCACTCATCCTCTCTTTCTGTCAAGTAAATACAATCTTTAAAGAAAGGGGGGGAAAGTTAGTAAAATCTGACTCAGGGACACTGAAAACGGCATCTCCTGGGTGAGCAGTGTGATCAGACAATCTGGCAGTGCTGGGTAGAGCTCTGGCCACATGAAGAAATAGCAATGTTAGTTAAATGAAAACAACAATTAAAACATTACTTTGGGGATTTGTGTATATGGAAAAGGGAGAGTGTCTGACATAGTACACAGATGTCATACAGGACAACAATGTTTATTGAAGGACATGGTGCTACTAGAAACTTTTCTGAGTTTTTTAGCCAAGGGAATTCATAAATGGGAGTGCCTTAAAACCCTGCTTTTAGATAGAAGTAATAGTTCAGTCTGCAACATTGACTTCGTGCTGGAGCTAAGGAGAGAGGAATGTGTTGCCTAGCAGCTCCCAGACTATAGGTCAGTGTATCCGGAGAAGAAAAAGTCCGTGCTGCTGGATAATTATGGATAGCTGTCTGCTTAAGACTGCTTGAGAGCTCCCACTTTTTAAGCCTGAACTCTAATCCTTATTTCATAGATCCCTTCTTTTCTATTTTCTATGAATACTCCTCTCTATAGTCATAGCCTTTTAACCTCTAGAATGAACTTCTTCCTCTGTGCTTCTTCCTGGTAGCTTTTTAAGTGTGTCAAACCACCTCCATCCTCAGGAAATCTTTTCAAGGTTATAGCACACTAACTATTACCCAGCCTCAAGTTGTTCATGTGTAAAGTTCACAAATGAATTGTTGGTTTTGACTACTTCCAATTTCCTTTTAATCTCCAGCTTCTTGATTCCCTCTAAAATTTTGTTTCTGCCTCTGCCACTCTATTGGACCTGCCTGGCCCATGCCTGCCACTGTCGTTCTTTGGTCCTGACTGCTGTGGTGTCACTCTTGGTTTTTTGTTTTTTGTTTTTTTCTCCCCAGTCCTCTTAAAGGTTTCTTTACCAGGATACCTTCTTCCTACTCTACTCGATAAGGATTACTGCTCATTGAGGATCAGTTCTTGACCCACTTTTCTTTCCCTCAGTCCCCTCACTTGCTTTTAGGTCCTTTCTTGTCCTTCAGTTCATTTTTAAAGCTCTCCTGTGTAGCTGAAACAGCTTGCTTCATTGAAAGAATCCTTATTCTGTTAATAATTAGGTAAAAAGGGGCGCCTGGGTGGCTCAGTGGGTTAAAGCCTCTGCTTTCGGCTCAGGTCATGATCTCAGGGTCCTGGGATCGAGGCCCGCATCGGGCTCCCTGCTCAGCGGGGAGCCTGCTTCCCCCCCCCTCTCTCTCTGCCTGTCTCTCTGCCTCCTGTGATCTCTCTCCCTCTGTGAAATAAATAAATAAAATCTTAAAAAAAATAATTAGGTAAAATCATCTATAAAACCTCTTGCTACTCACTGTAAAAAAATTTTTTACATGTGCATGTTTACATACTCTGGTCTGTATATTGTCTAAGTCAATCGCTTTATTTGTGTCACCTTGTATTTGGGTCTCGTTCATTCTTTTACCCCTAGAGTTTGAACAGCTTGAAACTATCTAATGTATAATACATATTGGTACTCAGTAAATGGTTACTGTTAATGACTAATAAATACCCAGGAATAAAATTACCGTTAGGGTAGATTAAGTAGTGTCCAGTCTTTTTCCACTGACCTTTTCCCACTGACAATAAATAGCCAGCATTTTTTTAAACATTATTAAGTGTTAGGTACCATGAGGAATAATTTATAAGTTCTTTTTCCTTTAGCTCTTACAGCAGCTCTGTGAGATGATACTTTTCTTATCACCATTTTACAGACGAGGAAACTGAGGCTTAGGGGGAATAAGTGATTTGTTGAAAGCTTCCTTAAATCTAGGTCTTTCTGACTTCAAAGTGCATATAAATGATTGCTGCACTCTGAGAAAGCTATTTGTTTTTAAAAGTTTTGTTTGGTTTTGTTTTTGAGAAATATCATACTAGAGTGCTGATAATTCAGTTAAAAATCTCAATTCAGGAAGAAATGCCTAAAAGAGCCACTTGATTTACTTCCTGTCTTTATCCAAATCTTCAGTTTGAAGTATCAGTTTAAGAACCTGTCTGCTTTTAGCAGTGTTTTCGACTTTGACAAAAATTAAATTCTATATCTCAGTGTCCCTTTTGTCAGTTATCCTGGGTTTTAGGAGATGGTGCCAAACCATTCCTCTAGTGTGTTCTCAGTGCTGGAACTACCAAACAAGTTTATCCATGAAGTAATGCCAGGAATTGGTTAGCTTCCTGGAAACCGAATTTGTCAACCTGATAAACCAGCTCTTAAAATAGCATCATCTTATACAGAATTAGAAATGATTCTGTAGTTCTCCTTGTTGTGGATTTGACTTGAAAAGCATGTGTGCTGTGCACCTCTGTGTGTATATTCACATCCATCTAGGCTCAATATCTGAGTTGAGACAACAGAAATTACCAATTCTCAGAGTGGTTACCTTGATAATGAAAACTCTAAGTATTTTCCTGTTGTAAGTATCACTGTATGTGCCTCAGAAAACACCTACCTAGTCATAATCCTCTTTATAGTGATCCCAGTTTACTGCTACAGTTGGCTGCAAAATTGTATACACATATATTAAATAGTATATAAACTAACTTAGTATGTAAGCCTATACATATATATATATAAGCCAGTCTTCCAAGCTTAGATGTTATGCTCTAATTTTTAAATCTTAGTTGGGAGGTTAAAAAACAAAACAAAATAGCAAGTTCCCTTTCTTTAAGAAACCTATAGGGAGATTGCTAGAAAATATAAAACAATTGATGGGACGTATGTGTTTGGTTTTTTTTTCCCCCCACTGTGACAGTTTATTTTATCTTGGGATGTCTGTGTTTTAACTTTGATAGGTCTTTCTGTAGATACCTACTTCCTTTACATTCACTATCCCATTTATTTATCCTTTTGGTTCTACATCAACTTTCATATATACTTTGGCATACATTTTGAAATGGAATTAGATGGAAAGCTACTGTAGTGCTGTTTTCTCTGCACATTTTAAGTCTAATTTTACTTTTATGAGCAGGCAAAAACCTCCCTATGGGTGCCCTTCTCCTTCCTTTCCTGAACCTCCTCAGAGGGCGTGTAGGGCACTTGAGCACATTTGATCTAGAAAGCGGGAAGAGACAAATATCACAGATTTACTTCCTATACTAAATGCTGTTCTTTCCACAGGGTGTTAGAACATTTCCAAGGTACAATGACAAAAGACAAAAAATAGGTGCTCTCTGGGTGGTCTCTTGTACTTACTTCTTTTAAGGTGTGTTCCAGGTCCCCAAGTGACTCACTTGTCACCAGAACATGTGTAACAACTCATCTTTCATATTCTTTTCCAGATCAACAAATTTATTTTCAACTCCCAAATGCTCTCCTGAAGGACCAGGGAGAATTTTGCAAAACATGGAATTGGGCTGGTTTGGGTTCTGGGTTTTGTCCAGTTGTCTTCGGTGTGTGAGAATTCTAGTGCTTTATGCTATTTCAAGAAAAGGGGATTAAAAGTAATGCCAGTAAGGCAGAAACAATGCATTGCTTGGTCAGTTAGGGAAGAAAAACAATAGAGCTGCCTTTTGGCTTCCCTGTGGGAAGCAGAAGGCCTATAAACTTGTAAAGAGTTGGGAGAGGGGCATTCAAAGACTAGGCTTGTAAAACAACTTCTGTTCAAAGCAGCTACTCGAGGTCCTTGTTTGATAGCATTGAAAATGTGCTCTTCTACATGGGATGCTTTAAGAATGTGTGTGACTCTGACCCATAATCAGCTCTCCGTGAATTCATCTTTTCACTCAGTACCCTACTTCACTGTGCAAGCTGTTGTTCACTCCAGCTTTTCATCTGTTTTTCCTGGTTGAGTTTCTCTGGCACTGGAAGAATTGCCCTGTTTGAGCACCTCCCTTGCCACCAGTGAATTGGTAAATATTGCTGCCAGAAATCTATTGGAGATTTGTTAAGAATCCATTAAAATTTAAGTGGCCATAGTCTGACCTCAGTTATCCATTCTTCAGATGTCAGATGCATGTGATTATAGCTACAGGGTCTGTCCTTTTACCTGGGCAGAACTCCCTGAGTATTAGTCATATAATTTTTTTTTAAAGATTATTTATTTATTTATTTGACAGAGAGAGAGAGAGAGAGATCACAAGTAGGCAGAGAGGCAGGCAGAGAGAGAGGAGGAAGCAGGCTCCCCGCTGAGCAGGGAGCCTGATGCGGGCCTCGATCCCAGGACCCTGAGATCATGACCTGAGCCGAAAGCAGAGGCTTTAACCCACTGAGCCACCCAGGCGCCCATAGTCATATAATTTTTGATAGTAATTTGCTGGTCTGTATTTTTTTTAAGTTTTTATTTAAATTCCAGTCAGTTAACATACAGTGTAATAATAGTTTCAGGTGTACAATTTAGTGATTCAACACTTAACTATGGTCCTCTTAACCCATGTGCTCTCTTTCATTGCAGATGAACAGGAGGCACTGAACTCAATCATGAAGGATCTCGTGGCCCTCCAGATGAGCCGACGTCCCCGGGTACCTGGATATGAGACCATGAAGAACAAAGACACAGGTCACCCAAATCGGCAGGTGTGTATGGCCATGGCAGACCCAACTAAATTGCTGGGGAGGGGTTTTCAAATGGGAAATATTTGAGAAGTCAAGGATAATCTCCTACCAGGCTTGAATGCTATTGGCCCCTTTCTTTCACAGTCTGTTAAATGGTAAGTGATGTATGCCAGTCAGGTGTGGGTCATGATCTGGAGGCCCAAAGCCTTATGTATCTGACCTTGTGCCTAGTGTTTCATCTGTAGAGAATAAGAATAATTCCTTCACGTACAAAGACAGTATTCATTTAACTGTTCCTTTACTGATTATTTGGCAAAAGTTTAATCTAGATTCATAATCTCTAACTCAGAAGGTTTTAACTACCTTACAATATATGCTTAGGAAAAATTAATTAATTTTAGTATTAGCTTATTTAAAATATAATTAGGAAGGGAAATTTATTTAATAAAATGTACAATATATTCTAAAGGTAACAATAATATATATTTTTTTTACAGTTGTTTCTCCTATATTAACTCAGGTAGTTGAGGGTGCCTGTTTTATTGACGGTTGTGTGCTTTTTTAGGAAAACAATTACTATTTTTATTAACATTTAAACTCGTGCACCGTTGAGAACCTTCTTCCCACCTCCAGTGTCATTTACAAACTCCCTGATTCCTTGGTACTTTGGCCAGCAGAGAGGAGTTAATGATGGAGAGCTTTCCTCCCTAGTGGGTATCTAGTGCTATATATCATATGGCTATGTTTGGTTTGTTTGATGAAAATTTGTCCGTGCCATTTTCCCTTGTGGGTCTCTTCATTGTCAGCTAACCTCTTTCCTGATTTGCACCTTGTTGACCAATTGTTCAAGAAGAATCCTTGGTTCCTAGAGAAAGAGTAATAAAGCCCTAGAACTTTTACTGTCTAAGGTCTGCTAGATATAACCTCTCAGAGTATTTCCTGCCTTTAGGAAAACTGGGGACCCTGAGTCCTTTTGTTTCATGATATAACAGAAGGATTAGCTTAGAAAGCTGCTTTCATTTTTATGTCTACCTTACAGAACTGGGGGAACAACAGAATAGGGTCCATTCTTGTACTATTTTAATACATTATTCTGTCTAATTGTGTGGGTTCTGCCTTGTGGTAACTCTTTCTATTCAAAGCTGCTTTTGGAAGGAGCATTTTACCAGAAGTGAGTCCCTTCCCCCAGGCTTGAGCCTAATGACCTCACTTTCCTTCCTGTCTTCCTATGTGGAGTGTGCTGCTCCAGTCAGCTGATCTTTCTCCAAATGGGGCTATTAGTGTGGATATCAGTTAGGTGAAAAGGGGAGGCTTTCTTGAGTTGGAAGACCCAAAGGGACCAGGCTGGGAAGAGGAGGGTGGTGTGGTGGTCCCTGATCATTTCTTGAAGGGAGATTACCTTTTAGAGATCCTTCTGATTAAAACCTAAAAGCTGTTTTAACAAACGTCCTGATCTTGTACTGTGCCTGCTGCTGTGTTATTAAAGTCAAGTCCATGGTTACGAAGGGAGAAGGCTGTAAAAAAGGATTGCCTATTGGTTAACAAGTAATCTTAACAGGTAGTGGCTCTGAGTACCCACAATTTACTTGAATATCATCAATTTTTTTCTGTTGCATGGAGGATACAAATTATTAACCTCAGTCTGTTTGTTTTTAAAGAAAAAACACAACAGCAGCAGCTCAGCCTTTCTGAAGAGCCCCACACTAACAACAAGCTCATGTGTAGAGGCCAGTGAGAAAAAGAAATTTTTGGTAAGGAACCAAATTACCCATAAAGCTAAAATGTGCTTTCAGATGGGATCCAAGTGCTGGAAAAGTGTGGAGTTCATTTCCTAGACAAGTCATTTTAGTGGATTTGTAGGGAGCCCTGGTTACTCATTACCTATGTTCTGTGCTTTTAGTCACCATGTCGCAGAACAGTATAATTCATAAGCAGCCTCTGTCAGTTCTGTCCAGTATACTTTGTGTGATGATAGAAATGTTCTATATCTGTGTTGTCTAGTGTAGTAGCCACTAGCCACAGGTAGCTACTGAGCCACTGAGGCAGTGAATTTTAGATTTTATTTAATTAATTTTAATTTAAATAGCCATATGTGCCTAGTGGCTACTGTCTTGGACAGCACAACTTTATATATTATATAACGGACTCTTGGCTTGCTGGGCAAGAAAATAAGTGCATGCTTGGAAGTGTTTAGTGATTCATTGGGACGTTCATTCCTACACACCCATCATGTGTTTCTACACACTGTGATAAGCTCATCAGTAGGAAGCCTATCTAAGATTCTTTTTTTTTTTAAGATTTTATTTATTTATTTGACAGAGAGAGATCACAAGTAGGCAGAGAGAGAGAGGAGGAAGCAGGCTCCCTGCTGAGCAGAGAGCCCGATGCGGGCCTTGATCCCAGGACCCTGAGATCATGACCTGAGCCGAAGACAGAGGCTTTAACCCACTGAGCCACCCAGGTGCCCTCTATCTAAGATTCTATTCGGGGAGGCAGGGGGATCTGGGGGATAAATGAAACTATGGAAGTGCCATGGCTGTTTAGAAATGGAAGCTCAAAGTTTATGCTAATATTGGGTAAAAGGCAATGAAAATGTCAAGATCACTTTTTCCCCTTAATAAAAGTCAAGGTTGTAGAATGGTCTCTCTTGGCAGTTGTAGCAGGTGTTCAGCTTCTGACTAGGAGGAGTATTCTCAGCAAAATCCAGAAGCAGAGGTGTGCCTGGGTGGCTCAGTGGGTTAAAGCCTCTGCCTTCGGCTCAGGTCA
>LNAC01000306.1:1014932-1063292 GCA_002007465.1 Ailurus styani | reverse complement strand
CCCTCTGCCTGCCTCTCTGCCTACTTGTAATCTCGCTCTCTGTCAAATAAATAAATAAAATCTTAAAAAAAAAATCCAAAAGCAGAAACAGGAAGAAAGTCTCAGTGAATACATTTCTAGGAAGGAGGGGTTGAGATGGGGTAGGGGGACCCTTGGAGGGAGATGTGTTTACAGCTTAGTGTAATGAAAAGAACGTGGCCTAAGAGTCTGGCGACATTAATAATCTTAACATTAACATAGGACTTTACAATTTACAGAGTGAATCCATATTTATTAATATTATTGTTTTTGTTTGCTTGGGCTTAGGATAGTATTTTTTTTAAAGATTTTATTTATTCATTTGACAGAGAGAGAGATTACAAGTAGGCAGAGAGGCAGGCAGAGAGAGAGGAGAGAGGAAGAAGCAGGTTCCCCGCTGAGCAGAGAGCCCGATGTGGGCCTCGATCCCAGGACCCTGGGATCATGACCTGAGCCGAAGGCAGTGGCTTTAACCCACTGAGCCACCCAGGCGCCCTTAGGATAGTATTAAACTGTTTTCTCTATTACCAGTTCTTCTGCCAGGAGGTCTGTACTTGGGAGAGAGGAGTGAAAGATTAAAACCTAATTTAAATGGCTAAGAGATGACAAATTAGCTAGGAAATGTCAAATAGGGCTAAAGATTCAAATTGCAGAGTTCCAGCTGAACGTAACCAAGTATTTTGGCCCGCAGGAAAAGTTGCATATTCAGGGAGGGGATGGTGTTGGCAGAGGCAAAGAGTGCTTACTTCAGCGTGAGAAAGGCAGTATTGGCTACAGGGGAGAGCTGAGATTGGCATTGCCTCATGGGGCTCAAGCTGGACACAGCAAAGGAAAGCCAGAAGAGCTGTGGGTTCATTGACAGAAATGTTGGGGGTGCTGAGGCCTGGAAGAACTGGAAAAACGTAACAATATCTCTGTTTGGTAGGACTTCAGACATCCTCTTCCCTAAGTGAATAAGCTAGGTAACTAATTGAAGAAGAGAATGCATTTGGCAACAACTAAGCATTCTGAGCAGCTGTGGAAGTACATGGACAATGAGGTGCTTAGCTATGAACTGTTTGCTAGGAGGTAGGATCAGTGCTCTCTTCTTCTTCCTCCTGTACATTAGATCCCTGGAACCTTACCGCCTGGTTAGAGCTGGCTGAACATTCTTAAATGTGTGGCCCACCCCAGGTGGGGCTGGGGCATGTGGACAGTTTTGCAGACTGCGATGAGCAGCATCCCTTTACTGGTCATCAACTCACAGTGCTTTATCAGCAGGTGCAATTTCTCTGTGAAACTGACAGCTTAGTATAGTGAAAAGAATACTGCCCTGGAAGTCATTGTTACTGATCCATTAACCTAGGATTTTACAGTGTACAGAGTGCTTTCAACAACAACAGTTAACAATAATAACAACAGCCATAGTACATGTATAATACTTTTCAGTTTGCAAAGTGCGTATGCAAAGATATTGAGTAGAGCTGGGAAGCAAACCCAGATCTTCTGACTCCTGGTCACAGTAATTTTACTGTGTCTAAATCTAGTAATCTTCCTAAACCTCAGTTTTTCCATCTGAAATATAGACATAATAATACCCACTGGGTCTACCTCTTAAAGTTGTTGTAAGATCATAGAATGTAAAGCATTTTGTACATTATGAAACAAATGTAAAGTGTTAGTGATTATATCACTTCTGTTCTAGCATTGCGGTATGAGCCCTAACGGAAGCTTCTAATCAGAACTCTGCACACTGTCATGGAACTCTGAAAGGGTTAAGGTTTTCTACCCTTATTGGATTGTTATTCTTATCTATCAGATAGTCCTTTGCAAACTTCTGAAGCTAGCCTAATTTCTAAAAATCCCAGTGAGGGAAGAAATACATACTTTATTAAATAAAGATTTTATTTATTTATCTGGGAGAGAGAAACCGAGGAAGAGAGGGAGAGTATGAGCGGGGCGGGGGGGGGGTGCGGCAAAGGGGAGAGAGAGAACCAGGCTCCCTGCTGATCAGGGAGCCCGACCCAGGACTTGATCCTAGGACCCTGGGATCAAGGCCTGAGCCAAAGACAGATGCTTAACCCTCTGAGCCACCCAGGCACCTGAAATAGAATCTTTAATTCCTGTTTTTCTCAAATCTTACCAAACTGGTAAGGCTTGAACAGAACTCAGGGTCTGCTGGAGCTGATCTTGTTCACTAGTAGGAGCTTCAGAATGGAAAAATTGCTTTCCTCATTGCAGGCACTAGCCGGGCAAAGCTCTTGGCTATCGGTTCTAAAGGAGGAGAACTCTAGGGGCCATTCCTCCAGTAAGGTCAGTGATTGAGCAGATTGTCTTTTGCTTTTACTGTGATAGACCTGGCTCTTCAAGACTTCCTTTCTCTTTCAAGGGTTGTTGATAAGATAGTCTGGCTAGCTTGGAAATAAAATATAAAGCAATATATAAGCCTGATATTTTATTTTGTAAGAAGGTTGCTTTACTTATATTTTATATACATATATATATTTACATTTATTTGTGTGTGTACAGTGATGGTTTATTAGGCAGCCACAGATAAGCAATTAAACATTGATTCACTCAGACACTCACTGAACTGCTCCTGCATGCCAGATAAAATGCAAGGACTGAGGATATAGTAAGAACTAGGGCAGAGAAGGTTGCTTTATAATCATCTCTTCCATTAATCTTTTAGGACTTTTCAGAGTCACACAAAATTATTTTCATTGTCCTTTTTTTTCTTCTTGTTTTTTTACTATCTTTGGCAAAATAAGGACTCTAGTACCAAAGACGGTGGAGCCATCAAAGATACCTAGCAAATACAGGGAAAAGAGGTCTACAGAATCAGAGAGGGCACTCAGAACAATGGCTACCTGAAGCCGTTGTCAAGTCAAATTAGTTCACAAACCTTTGTTTAATAAACTCTGATTTTTACGGGGATTCCTGGGAGCTCTCTTGTGTTGCATGTTCAATTTTTGAGTTTAGGTTTCAAGAAGGTTATTTCTACTTAAGTTTGGTATCATTGGGACGCCTGGATGGCTCAGTCGGTTGGGCACCTGCCTTTGGCTTAGGTCATGATCCCAGGGTCCTGGGATCAAGTCCCACGTCGGGCTCCTTGCTTGGCAGGGAGCCTGCCTCCCTCTGCCTGCCATTCCCCATGCTTGTACTCTCTCTTTCTCTCTCTGACAAATAAATACATAAAATCTTAAAAAAAAAAAAAAAGGTTTGGTATCATTGTGGGTTGCTCCTGTCATGCCTGCTAAGTTGCCAAATCTGTAGTTCAATCTGCACTATCCCCCTGGCCGTGGCCCTCACTGTTACTGGATTGGCTGTGGTGGGCAGGGAACTTGAACTGGCCTAGACCTGAATTTTTGTACTGGAACTCTTTTTCTTAGCAAGATGGCCCCTCTCCTTCAGTTCAGTATGTGCCTATAGTCCAGCGTCTTGGACATACAAAGAAATACATTATGTTCCCCTGAGAATCATACAGTCTTTTTGGGAAATGAGAAATACATGAAAAAAGAAACAGAGTTGGGGTGCCTGGATGATATAGTTGGTTAACCATCCATCTCTTCGTTTCAGCTGGGCTTGTGGTCTCAGGGTCTTGAGATCGAGCCCCACATTGGGCTCTTTGCTCAGTGGAGAGTCTGCTTGGGATTCTCTCTCTCCTTCTGCTCCCCCACCCTGTGCTCTCGCTCTCTCTCTAAAATAAATAAATAAATAAACAACTTAAAAAAAGAAACTGTGGTGGGATGCAACTATGACTAAATATATGGTACAGATAGTGAGTGCTACAGGAGACCAGAAAAGTGAAAGGTGAAGTTAAGCCAAAGGAGTTACAGACTCTTTTCTGGAGGAGGTAGCACTTGAACTGTGAAGGATCTGTGAACATTTAGTTAGGTGGCAAGGAGGAAAGGTGGCACTCCAAATCGGGAAACTGAATGGTTAAAGGCTTAAGAGAAAGAATGAACATGACTTATTTCTGGATGATTGGGTTGGAGAGAGCATTCCTGCTGAGAACAGTGTGAGATGACTAGGTAAACTGAGTGAGCATAAATTCCGAAGGGCTTTGAATGACAGCTGAGAATTTAAACTTTATTCCGTTGGTCAGGGGTGTCACTGATTGCTTTTTGAACAAGGAAGGGACGTGATGAGAGCCATGGTAAAAATGTTCAGAACTATGGAGGAATGTAGAGTGTGTTGGAAGAGGGAGCTGAGAAGTACAGAGGCTCCCTTAGGAATCCAGGAGTGAGGGGAAGGGGCCTCAGTGAGAGAAAGGACAGAGAGAATGAGAAGTGGGGTGCTGTACAAGAGGCCTTTGAAGGGAGAATTGGAGGGGAGAGGAAGGAAGGGATCAAGCAGAACTCAGAGGTTTGAGTCTGTAGCCAAGGGAGCAGCGGTACCAATGTGAGAAATGGCAGTGCTAAGAAGGGGACCAGTTTAGGAGGGCAGTTGGTGCAGACATACGTGGAGTCAGGTGGAGTTTGAGATCATAGTGAAAAAACCTCAGATTTTGCGTGTGTGTGATTTTTGCAGGTCCACAATCACTTATCTGCAATTCAGAAATCGGAAGAGTACTGGAAACTGACAAGGCTTTTTTTTTTTTTTTTGTAAATTTGTGGCAAACTCATTTGGCGGCAAAACCTGGCTTGAGTGATACAGGGCTATTTACAGTCTTTATTTATTCCACTTATTGTGAGCATTCATACTTTTCACTACAAAAACTAGCTTGTACTATGTTACTAGAAAAACCCTAAATCTTAGGTGACTTAACACAACACGCCCAGTATGGGCAAGGGGAAGACAGTGTTCCCCACAATCAGGATCCTGGTCAAGGGCAGCCACACTGACCTGGGACATGTGACTGCCAGGGAAGAGAGTATAGAACTCAGTGATGTTCCCAGCTCTTGGTCAGAGCTAGTCATAAAGCCCCAAACTAACTGCAAGAGAGGCTAAGCAATACAGAGATGCATGGGGAATACCTGTTCGTATTCTGCCTGTGCCTTGGAAGTGCTGCCCCAGACCCTCTCCCCTGGGGGGAGGCATTACGTCATACATGGAACATGTGTACTGCCTCCCTATGTCTAAAATGTGCACCCTGAAACGCTTTTGGTCCCATGGGTTTTGGCTAAAGGCTAATGGACTTGTGTTAACATTTGTTGAGCAGTTACTATGTGCCAGGCACTGTTCTCATATCTTTACCTAAATATTTTATTTTATTCTTTTGACAATTCCATGAGATAAATATTGTTACTGTTTGCACTTTACAGATGAGGAAACTGAGTCACTGACAGGTTAGTCAAATTCAAGATCATATAGCTAGGAGGTCGTAGAGCCAGGATTTGAAGCCAGATGGTTTGACTCTAATGCTACATTCCTAACAACGACTTATCTGTCTCAGTTACATGGCAGACAGAGGAAGTTTTGCTTGAGAGATTGGGGCTGGTCAGAGATTTGGGGATTTTCTATTTATAAGTTGTCTATTTTTTATTCCTACTGAAGAGAAGATGTGAGGAAAGGGGAGAAATCCAGAAGCCAAAAGTCCAAACATCAAGGAACAATCACATGTTGGGGGAGGGGTGGGAGAAGGCATGAGGAAGAGGAACCAGCAAAGAAGCAGAAGTGGTTAGAGTGGTGGCAGGTTGTCTGGGCTGGGATAGAGTCACAGAAGGCAAGGGAGGAGAGAACCTCATGAAAGAGGACTTGGCTACCAGTGTGAAATGTCTCAGAGAGGCAAGGAGAATAGTTGGCAGGGGGAATTGAATAAAGTTATCTTTATCTGAGCTTTCCTTAGCCATGGCTTATGCTGGTCAGCCTGATGGGGGGAACTCAGATATAGGAGCTTGGCAGATGTGGGCACACTGTGTGGTACCTGCAGGCATCCTGCTCTGGAAAGGCTGTTACCACATCAGAGAAGGAATTCAGAGCGTGAGGCATCTTTGTTTACACTGCTTACTGATCACAGGCTTGGTTAATCTTGAGTAGGAGTGACTTAAGGTTTAAGGAATTAAAGTTTAATTCCCTTTCTAACTGAATTCACATAGAACAGTGCTTGAATTATGGCTGTGATAAAATAAATTTAGTTCCTTCAGTCCCACAAAGGGACAGAGGGGATTTCTTTATAAAGGCATCAAAGTATAATGGCCCAGTTTAAGAGCTATTGCTGGGCGGTTTTTTATTGCTATAAAAAGAGTAAAATCAAGAGAGGAATACACCTTTTTAATTTATTTTTTAAGATTTAATTAATTAATTAATTTTGAAAGGGGGAGAGAGAGAGCACATGAGAAAGAGAGGGAGAGAGAGAATCTCAAGCAGACTGTGCTGAGCAGAGTTCGACCAGGGGCTCACTTTCACAATCCTGAGATCATGCCCTTAGCCAAAATCAAGAGTCGGAAGCTCAACTGACTGAGCCACCCAGGCATACCCTACATTTTTTTTTTAAATCAACAGAAAGAAATAAACCCTAAGGGAATCTGAATAAACTATGGACTTTAGGTAAGACATCAATATTGGTTAATTAAGTATGACAGAAACACATGTACCACACTAATGTATGATGTCAGTAGAGGAAATTGGTGGGGAGAAGAGTATGTGGGGTTTATCTGTTCAGTTTTTCTGAAAATCAAAAACAGTTCTAAAAATAGAATCTATTAATAAAAAATAGTAATGATGAGAGCTACACCAAGGTGTGCTGGGCTACGAGCAGCAGGAGGTGCAAGGCCGCGGTAACACACCTGCAGGGCCAGACGGCGCTGCGCACTGTGGTGAGTGTTCACGTAACTCCAGAGCTGGCTGTGGGACTAGAGCGGTAGGAAGCTGGAGGTGGCACGTGGGTGCGCAGCCGCCTGTCGTAGGCGCTGTGCTGTGGAGGGCCCTTGCCATGCTAACTGCTCAGCATTTCAGGAAAGGAGAAGAAGACCAAAAACTGCTGTCACTTGCATAAACCTTAAATCCACACGAGAACTTTCTCTGCCCCACCTTGTTGCTTGGGCACGCACACATGCACAAATACACCCACACACGCACACATGATAGCACGCACTCGCGAGTGCAGACTGGATGGAGCACACTGACCTTGCCATTCTACCTCCTTCATTCCTATCTGCTCACAACCTCAGCCAAAGCATTCACTACTGGTTTCCCAGGCCCTATACTTAGAGCTTGTTACATGATTGGTACCTCAGTCTCCTGGTTCTGACTGCATTATTCCTCCATCTCCTCCATGAGTTCCAAAAAGTAAGGTCACAAAAGATCCTTTGATAGTTTCTCCCATTGAAGCCCTGCATCTATGAGTGAAATAAACCTCCTTTGCCTCTGAGACACTGAAGTTGTAGCACAGCATGGTGGTTAAGAGTTGGGCTTCCAGGGTTTGAATCCTGGCTCACTCTTTAAAGTATGGTGACATTGAGGGAACTTATTTAACTTCATTGTAACTCAATTTTTCCTGTAAAACAGGGACAATAACAGTACCTGTTGTGAGGATTTGTTTAATTGATATATGTAACATGCTTAGAACAAAGCTTAGTACATAACGAATGTTCAATAAACATTAGCTATTTTCATATACTATTAATGGATAAAGTGGTCCATATGTTAGATTAAAGGATGAGAGGGCAATATCAGGGCTGTGTTTTGAAGAGTTATCACATCGCAGGTCAGGGGAGCTTTGCTGTCCACTGTTTAGCATGTGAACTTTTCAGGGATATGAAGCTCTCTGAGCGCCAACTACACCTTGTCTTTAAAATAATGGGATAGAAGAGTGCGTTCTTTTATTCTGATTCAGTGATTCTCAAGCTGTGGTCTAGGGATCCCTAGGAAGTTCCTAAGAACTTTTCAGGGGGTCCATGAGGTCAAAACTATTTTCATATTAATACTAAAATGTTACTTGCCCTTTTCGCCCTCATTCTCTTACAAATGTACAGTAGATTTTTCCAGAGGCTACATGATATGTGTTATCACAACAGATTAAAACCAGAAGCGGACATGAGAACCCAGCTGTCTCCTATTAAGCTATGCATTAAAGAGATTTGTATTCTCTCACTAAACTCTAAAAATATATGGTTATTTTTATAACAATGTGTTTATGTTAACATGTAATATTTTTAATTGTATTAAAGTATATAAAATAAATTTAAATTTTGTTTTAATTTCTAATATAGCAAATATCAGTAGATGTAGTCTATGTAAACAGAATCTCTTTGAGGTCCTTAGTCATTTTTAGAGTGTAAATTAGAACCACCCGTCCAGTTCAGTGGACTGAAGAGAATTCTAGCCTTCTAATCTCTTGGGTCAAGGAAGTCCTTTATGTATCCATCCTACCTTTGACATTCTGTTCTGTTCTGTCATCTCTCTCTGCTCTGTGCATCTCATCTAAAGATACTCTGGAACCTTTTTCTTTCTTCCAAGCCACAGTCCATTAATTTCTCTTTCTCAGTATACTTTTCATTCACTACCTATGTACTCTTTCTCTCCTCCATCTCTATTATTTGTTGGTTTCCTGACAGTCTTACTTTTCTTTTTTCTGTATACCTGTTCTTTTCTTCTATAATATCTCTTCCCTTTTCCTGCCATTTTAAACTCCCTTGAGTCATTTGTTTGCCCTTTACAATATCTCTTCCTCCTTGATTTGTTTTTTAACATTCTGATGCTTCTACTTCCTCCTATTTCTGATATTTACTCTCTTTACACAATTCTTTCTTTACCCAGTTAATCCATTTGGATAAATAGCAAGCACAGATATTATATACTATTCCCCTTGCTCTTCACTGGTGGTACAGAAACAAGATAGATGCAGTTCACGTCCTCCTGTACCTTACAAGTTACCCATGATGGTCATTTAGGACAAATCTGGGAACAGTTCTAAAGTAACTTGTCCAGGATCAAGGTTTTGTTTTGTTTTGTTTTGTTTTGTTTACCCCACTGGAAGTGCTCTTGAAAGGAACATGGAAATCTGTAATAGCAGCAGCAACCATTCATCACATGTCTACTTTGTATCAGGTGTTTTACTTACATTATGTTGTTTAGTTCTCATAGCAGCTCTGCAAATTAGGTATGTTTAGCCCCACTGCACACATGGAAAGACTAAGAGGATAAGTAACTTGCTTGTGGACCCAGAGCTAGGAAGTATCCATGCCAAGATTCCTCTTTCTGTTCGGTCACATCAGCCAAGAAGGAACGTTATCCTGGCCAGGAGGTAATATGGTGAGAGAAACTCCAGTGTCAGTTGTGAAACAGAGTGTAGAACTTAGAAATGACCTGCCAGATCATAGCAGCTGGGCTGGGGCAGCCACTTGGGGATCTTGTCCTAAGAGCTTTCTTGCTCCTGAGATTAGAACTAGAAGGCTCCCAACTCATTGGAAAGGAATGCATATGAGGTAGAGAAGCTGGAAAAGAAGCCATCAGGGATGTTGGGCTAACGTTGCTAAAGGACTACCTGAAGCTTACCTGGGAAGGGCAGGATAATACATGCCAGAGAACCCGCTAATCTGTCTATCATTCCTTTGGCAGAGTGACGTCAGAATCAAGTTTGAGCACAACGGGGAAAGGCGGTAAGTCTTCCTTCTGGTCAGTGGTTGTGTTCATGTGTGCTGCAGCTCTCAGAAAGTAGTGAACTTATGAAAGCTGTTTCCCTGGAGTGATCCCTATGGGGTCACTGGCTGGGTGATGGGGTTGATTGGGCACAGAAGAGTAATTTTCATATTTTATTTGGCTTACCAATGGAATTTTATTTCTGGTCTTAGAATCGGAAGCCATTTCAACTGCTGATGTTTTGCTCTTCTGCTCTTATTCTACCCCTGTGGGGTCCACCATTTTGCGAGGGAAGGAAGTCAGGACTCCAGCTCTGCTCAGAGTTATGGCTTCCAAACACACTGACACTGAGCCACCTATGAGCATTAAAAAGAGACTAGGATTCTCCTGTGATGTGATGCTATTCCTAGCCCAATAGAGTGGCCCTGGCTTTGTCCACATCAGGGCCAGGTTAGTGAATTGGAAGTTTCTTTATAGTGTGTCTGGGTTGGAAAGCTACATCAAGTCTGTCAGTTGTGAAAGATTTCAGATCATTTGAGGATATAGAAAGAGGGAGTTTTTCGGTCTATATTCAGTATCTTACCTTGTTAAGGAAGTGAAAGTAATGTTATGAAACCCTTCGGTCCTCTCCTCCATTGTTAGTGTTTGGTTTTTTTGTAGGAAGTCAAGGTAGAAGTTCTCAGTGGAGAAAAATAGGACTGCACTTAATTTCTCACATTATTTAAGGAAAAACTTATTATTTTTTTTAAAGATTTATTTATTTGTCAGAGAGAGAGAGAGAGCACAAGCAGGCAGAGTGGCAGGCAGAGGCAGAGAGAGAAGCAGGCTCCCCACTGAGCAAGGAGCCTGATGCGGGACTCGATCCCAGGAGTCTGGGATCATGACCTGAGCCGAAGGTAGTCGCTTAACTGACTGAGCCACCCAGGCATCCCAGAAAAACTTATTTTTTTAAAGATTTTATTTCTAAGTACTCCCTACACCCAACATGAGGCTCGAACTCACAACCCCAAAATCAAGAGTTGCGTGCTCTACCAACTGAGCCAGCCAGCCACATCTTGAGGAAAACTTTTTTTTCCCCTAAGATTTTATTTATTTATTTTAGAGAGAGAGAGAGAGGCAGCACAAGCAAGCAGGGCAGAGGGAGAGGGGGAAAGAGAGAGAGAATCCCAAGCAAACTTCATGCCGAATACAGAGCCTGATACAGGGCTTGATCCCAGGACCCTGAGATCATGACGTGAGCCAAACCAAGAGACAGATGTTCAACCAACTGAGCCACCCAGGTGTCCCAAGGAAAAACTTAAAAAGCATACAGAACTCTGGTCATGGGATAATTAGAACCCTGTGTATGCATGCATGTGGCATGTATGTGCCTAAGTGTGCTTTTAGATATCTTCTTCCTGCTATGCACTTCTCTCCCACTGATACCCTCCCTTTCCCTTTGAGCATTTGGAAATGTGAAGAGCCTACCCACGAGAATAAGCTTCTTGTACTATATATGACCCACCAGAGGACCTTAGTGCCTCCAAACATCATCAGCACGGGTCCAGATATATGGCTGCTGTTCTCCCTTAAAAAGGTGTATTCATAAGCCTGCAATGTTGTCAGAGGTTGCCGGGTGGAAACACTGTGATCTGCAGAGCCTTAGTCGTGCTGCTGCCGTGTGGATTCTAGGGCTATTTCAGGTGTAGAGAGAGGAAAGTCTTCTGAGCCCTAACCCAGCTGCTCATCCTGTGTCGTGCCAGTAGCAGGGAAGTTAAATTGTCACTTCATTGTTGCTACTTTTCACACTTTTGGAATGACTGGGTTTTGGAGGGGTTGCCAAACTCAGAGTAGCAGAGGGATTTCAGAAGTAGATACAAAATCAAAAGCTCAATTGTGTTGGAGTCTAATTATGCAGTTACGCTCTCCTGAATTCCTGTTCCTAAAGTAGTATGCAGTTATAGTGAGCAGACTTACACTGAGAAAGTGTATGTGTTTAGTTTTAGAGAAGCTGCCAGATCAAAACCACAAATATTTAAGGTGGTCAGGCAGGAATGGCCTTTTGAAGCCCTGAGCAGCAGAGTGTTGGTATCAAGATTTTAAAAACTGTGCATTCTCTTTTTATGGAGCTGTTTTCAGGAGCCTTGGCATTTCACTGTTTGCGTACTATGTGTGGAATTGAGGACTTTATAAAGTTGGTGCAGGGAAGCCAAGTTCAAGCTCCTCTGTGCCAGATAGCTCTGGTTTCATGTGTTTCAAGTCTTAGGATTTTGTACAGAATGTATTTTTTAAAGATTTTATTTATTTATTTATTTGACAGAGATCACAAGTAGGCAGAGAGGCAGGCAGAGAGAGAGGGGGAAGCAGGCTCCCTGCTGAGCAGGGAGCCCAACGCGGGGCTCGATCCCAGGACCCTGAGATCATGACCTGAGCCGAAGGCAGAGGCTTTAACCCACTGAGCCACCCAGGCGCCCCTGTACAGAATATTATTGTGGGCTTTCTTTACTTTTTGCAAGGAATATGGATAGTATCTATCAAAATGTTGTAGGCCCTTATAGAATTAGAATGTACAGAAAAGAGGAAAGAAATAGTGACTTTTTCCATTCATCTATGGTATCCATTCTGTTTCTCTTTACTTTGGAAGGGTAGGGATCAGGTTCCTAGTGCTTTTCCCTTTTAGCCCCAGCAGGGCAGAAGAGGAGGACTGTAGATTCTAATTCCTTCCCTTTGAAAATCTTCCTGTCTGGACGGTGGTGGGGGTGGTTGTCACAGGTGTTAGGCCCCCTCTTTGAAGCACTGGCTAAAAATGCCTGTTATTCATTGTGATGGCAGCAGCTTAGATCTTACCAAACTTGAAAGTCCTGGTTTCTGATCTTGACTTTGGGGCTGCTTTTGGAGGTTTTGAATGCCTTATCGCTAGACCAAATGCAGGAGAACTTATCTGAGCCTGACCCTTTTCTAGCAGTGTGCTAGGGACATCCAAAAGGTCTTCTGGCATTTTATTCAGAAAGACTGTTGCTGGGGTCATGATGAAGGGGGTATGATTTGCTATTAGGAATTAATGGGAAGCCATTCTCTTAAAAGACTCCAGAACTTGCCTATGTCTATGTAACCTATACCTAGATAGAATCTAACAGTATCACTCCTTGGAACAGTTGATTTGAGGGTAAAAAAGCATACAAGGATTATAATACGGATGGATTTCCAGATGGGATATAAACTAATGTATTTAGCAGTATAATTTCCAAAAATGAAAGGTGATGATGAAGGAAAAGTTATGGAGAAATTATCTTCCTGAGATGTTAGGCTTTGTGTGAAGGATAAGATAGACTATGGTTGATATCAGTGTGTCCAAAAGAACTTTATGCTATAATGTAAATGTTACATACCTGTGTTGCCCAGTATGGTAGCCACTGATCACATGTGGCTAGTGAGTACTTGCAGTGTGCCGAGTTAAGACTGAGGAACCAATCTAAAATGCAATTTTAATTAATTTGATTTGAACTAGCCACATGTGGCTAGTGGCTGCCATATTGAAGAGGTGCCATATTAAAGAACAGTTCTTGATGATGTAATCTTTTTTGCTGCCCATTTATTTGTGCCAGCCTGGCACAGAAGAGCATTAAAGAAATTATCTGATCAGATTACATTAAAGTCCAGGGGCTTAGATCCTCTCTCCTGTGGCTTATTGCTTCTTCCTCTGGTTATACCACTTCCCACTCAGAGGGAGCAGAGAAGATGTAAAAGAACCACACACTTCTCAGCATCAAGGAGGCAAGAACTGTAGAGGCTCCAGGTGTGAGTGCTGCTCTTCTACCGAGCACAGTCAGATATCATCCAGTCTAGGCTGTCAAGAGATGAAGGTGGTTTTGATCTGCATTTCCCCCCATCATATTAAACATAACCTCATGTGTTTATTAGCCATTCATAATTCTTTGAATTGTGTCATCATGTCCTTTGCCTATGTTTCTGTTGGGTTGTTTGTCTTTTTCTTATGGATTTTGCAAGGATTTTTTTTCCAAGATTGATATTTGTTTTTCAACTTTGTTGATGGCTCATTTTGCTATCAGAGGTTTAAATTTTTGTTGTCAGGGGCACCTGGGTGGCTCAGTTGGTTGAGTGTCCTACTCTTAATCTTGACTCAGGTCATGATCTCAGGGTCCTGGGATGGAGCCCTGTGTCGGGCTCTGTGCTCAGTGGGGAATCTGCTTGAGGACTCCCTTCCTCTCCCTCTCCCCCTGCTCACATGTGCATGCTCTCTTTTTCTCTCTCTCTCTAAAATAAATAAATAAATCTTTGAATTTTTCTTGTCGAATCTGTCTTCTTCTTGTCTTCTGTATTTTATGTAATGCTTAGGAAGACTTTCCCCACTCCCACGTTTTTTAATCCTATACTTTCTTCATATATATAGAATATATATATGAGTTTTTTTCTGATACTCTCTTGTTTAATTTATCTCTTTGCTTATTTTTGTCGTAAGGATTTAAGTTTTAGAGTATTGGGTTGGACCTATATAAAATTGCCACTATTGTATATCAAAAATTGTTAACTACCAGCCATATCATGTAGTTCAACCTAACATATTTATTAAAACTTATGAAAATTTCAAATACACACAGAAGTAGAGAGAATATCATACTGAACCCTTCTGAACTTGTAATGTGGCTTCAACATTATCAACATTTTGCCAGTTGTTTATTTCATTTTTCTGTTTCATTCATTTTGTATGTTTCATCTATCCCCACTTTGAAATTTTGCTGTGATGTTTAATTGACAAATCATTTTAACACCTCTTTGAACAGGTTCTTGCTCTGCTATTTATACAAATTATTCTTTGAACTGACCTAATGCGTCTCTCTAGAAAAGTGTCAGTATCAACACTACTTATATGATCATGTGTGTCACTAGTTAAGAAAACTTAGGCATATAACCAAATCAAGGGGACTTCCTTTGTCTCTGAGGTAGGAAATCTCAATTCTGAGGATAATTAGCATTGAGATTCCTCTGGCATCAGCAATGGAAAAGAACTTTGAAGTCCTGGAGTTGAATCATTTAGGAGTTAAGAACATGCTTTCAGGAATGGTGCGCCAGTCTCCAGGTTTTCTTCCTAACAGGAATATTTGGAACCTAGTTTTTGAATCCAGGTGTCCTGCTTTGATACTGAACTGTCATTGACAGATCTGAGCTGAACTGAAAGGACAATGGTTGGGATTGAGCAGTGCTTGTGATGCTCAGAAGAAGGGTGAAAAAAATAAGGTGGTTAGGAGAAGAAAAGAAACAGAAAGGCAAGCTGTGCAAAGGAGAAAAAGAGAATCCTATGTTTAAAAGAACAGGAAGATATCACTCAGAAGTCCTAGCTTGGGGCGCCTGGGTGGCTCAGTTGTTAAGCGTCTGCCTTCGGCTCAGGTCAGATCCCAGGGTCCTGGATCGAGCCCCCACATCGGGCTCTCTGCTCGGTGGGGAGCCTGCTTCTCCCTCTCCCACTTCCTCTGCTTGTGTTCCCTCTCTCACTGTGTCTGTCTCTGTCAAATAAATAAAATCTTAAAAAAAAAAAAGTCCTAGCTTTCCAAATCTGACTTTTAAAATATACAATTAACTACGCTTCCTATTCCTTTTCAGAATTATACCGTTCAGCCGGCCTGTGAGATATGAAGATGTGGAACACAAGGTGACGACAGTATTTGGGCAGCCTCTTGATCTACATTACATGAACAATGAGGTAAGAAACTAGATGGATGGTGTGGGGACAAGGAGGGGTGACAGCTGACTACCTTTTTCTTCCTGCTTCACTGAGGATTTTTTTAGTTTGTTCCTCTAGTATCATCTGCAGGTTTTCATTTTCTGGAGCCTCTTTTCTTAATTCCAGTTCTTCTGGGATTTTTGGTTTTTACTGCATGGGAGATGACATAGCTGTTTCTATCCCCCTGCTCATTCAGTGCCGGTAACTCTAATATTCCATGGTGGAATCAGTTATGGTACCAGGGCCAGGGCTTATATTGTCTCCTTGACGTTTTGTAGCTTATCTTTTTCTCTCCAGCACAGCCTTAACAAGAAGCAGACGTTTAGGAGGGGCTAGAGAGGTGTGGAAAACTGGTGGGTAGTTCCTTTATTGACAGTCATAAATGCTGGTTTCTTCTCTCAGAATTTAACTACCAACTGTAGCTTGTTTCTGAAGTTAGCACCTACCTAAGTGATTTCTTTAACTCTTCTCCTGTCCTCCACCCCTCTAGTCCTTATTTTTTCATACTTTGAATATCACCCAGGAAGAAATTCTTTTGAATGTCAATTATATGGCTGCTTTCCCAGCTCCAAGAAAGGTACAAGAGGCTACAGTCTGCTTGGGCTGGTGATTTGCATTAGTGTGAGAGGCAGCATGTTGGTGCCTTGTAAAGAGTGTGCATCTTAATGGAACTGAGTTTGAGGGCAAGACAGGGAAAGCCAGGCAATATCCTGGCTCTTTGAGAAACTGGTCCTTACTGTGTAGTTTGGTTTTATTGGTTGAAGAGTTAAGAATCTTCACCATAAAGCAACCCAGTGTCCATCAATAGATGCATGGATAAAGAAGCTGTGGTGTATGTACACAGTGGAATATTACTCAGCCATAAAAAAGATTTGCTATGTGCAATGACATAGACCTAGAGAGTATTATGTTAAGTGAAATAAGTCAGACAGGAAGACAAATACCATTTGATTTCAATTATATGTAGAATTTAAAACACAAAACAAAAGGATAAATAAACAAAAAGCAGAAACAGACTCATAAATACAGAGAACAAACTAATGATTAGCAGAGGGATGGGGGATGGGCAAAATGGGTGAAGGAAAGTGGGAGATACAAGCTTCCAGTTATGGAATGAATAAATCATGGGGATAAAAGGTACAGCATAGGGAATATAGTCAGTGGTATGGCAACAGATGGTGGCTACACTTGTAGTCAGCCAGCATAAGGTATAGACTCGCTGAATCACTGTGTTATATGCCTGAAACTAATGTAACACGTGTCAACTATATTTAGCAAAACAAAACAAACCCTTCAGCTCAAGGGGGATTGAAAAAGGCATTTCTTCCATAATTTGGGGGCCGAAATCTATAGAAGCTGTGATTTGTTGGCTAAAAACTCCCTGGTCCCTTTTACACAATGTATAATTACAATTGGATATATTGCTAAATAGCTAACAAAAATAAGACTATCTGATATTTTGTGTTTTGGACAAATTTTAGAAATACAGCAAATTTGGAAAATAAACCACTAACTCTATAGTTAATAAGTAATGCAGATGTAAGTATTTTAAAGTATGTAAAATAAAACATTTGAAGTACAGCATATGAGGGGCACCTGGGTGGCTCAGTGGGTTAAGTGTTTGACTCTTGATTTTGGCTCAGGTCATGATCTCAGGGTTGTGAAATGGAGCCCTGTGTCAGTCTCCATGCTGGGTGTGGAGCCTACTTAAGATTCTTGCTCTCCCTCTCTCCCCCGTTCCTCCAATAGCACATGCTCACTCTCTCTCTCAAAAAACAAAAACAAAAACAAAAAACAAGATATGAGAATCCAAAAGATATAAATGTCAAATCCATAGAACTTTAAAAAATTGCACCTCAAGCTTCAGTTACTAAGAAAGCGAGGCTAGAGTAAGCCAGCTAATTTGCATTTCCCTAATGCCTATGACATAGAGCATCTTTTTAGGGCTTATTAGTCATTTGTCTATCTTCTTTGGGTAATGTCTGTTCGAATCCTTTGCCTGTTAAAAGAATCGGATTATTTGTCCTCTTACTGTTGAGTTGTAAGAGTTCTTTATATATTCTGCATATCAGACCCATACCATACATTTACAGAATTTTAGTCTGTTTAAGCTAAAGCCTACTTCTTTTATTTTAAAGAAATAAATTCTTTTAAAAAATAATTAAAAATAAATATTTTATTTATTTGAGACAGAGAGAGAGAGAGAGAGAGACAGAGAGCAGAAGCGGTGGGAAGGGGAAGAGGGAGAAGCAGGCTCCCCACTGAGCAGGGAGCCCAATGTGGGGTTTGATCCCAAGACCCTGAGATCATGACCTGAGCCAAAGGCAGACACTTAACCTACTGAGCCACCCAGGTGCCCCAAAAGAGGCAAATCTATAGAGACAGAAAGTACATTAGTTGTTGCCTGGGGCTATAGGTGGGAAGAGGGAATGACTACTAATGAGCACAAGATCTTTTTGGAAAAATGGAAATGTTTTAAAATGGAATTATGGTGATGGTTGTACAATTCTGTAAATTTATTAAAAATTATTGAATCATAAACTTAAGGAAAAGAAAAAGAAAATATCTATATGGTTTCAATTAGTTTTAAGACCCCATAGTATCCAATGAGATTGTTTTCCTTCCATCTTACTTTTTGTTGTGTATTTTGCTTATTTTTTAGAAACGACTTTTCTTTTGTATGATTCTTTTTTTCTGTGTCCTGTGTCACAGCTCTCCATCCTGCTGAAGAACCAAGATGATCTTGATAAAGCAATTGACATATTAGATAGAAGCTCAAGCATGAAAAGCCTTAGGATATTGCTGCTGTCCCAGGACAGAAACCATGTAAGTAGCACCTATGATGGCCTGGCAGTTGAAGACAGAACTTGCTCTCCTTCAGGAGTTTACCTGGCTACCTTGACAGAATTTTGTGCTCCTCAGCTGCTATTAAAGCAAGCACATAAGGGGGCCACATGGGTGGCTCAGTCAGTTGGGCATCCGACTCTTGATTTCAATTCAGGTCATGATCTTGGGGCCCTGGGGCAATGGGCTCCACGCTTAGCAGGGAATCTCTTTGGGATTCTCTCACCCCCCCGCCCCCTCTCCCCTGCCTTCTCTCTTTCTAAAAAAAAAAAAAAAAAAATTAAAATTAAAAATTTAAAAAATGAAGCAAGCACATAAGTGCAGCCCAGCCCACTGTGTCATTGGCCAGGTAGCATTTTGCATGTGATTTCACTGCAAAGTCAAATCCATGTTAAAGTTGCAGCTAAAGGTTACTTGGCTTGTGGCATGGGAAGAAGGAAAACATATGATAAAAGAGAAAGTTCTTTTTCTTTATATTTATGTTATTTCAATTTAATTTGGACCCCAATAAGAGAGATTTGATTAGGGTGGAGATGCTGATTAGCAAAGGCTGCCAACCATTTGAGACTATCATGTAAATCTCTCAACAACTCCTCAGCAACCATGCCTGTGTCTTTCTTTTTTCACCATGCCTGTGCCTTGTGACACATGTAGGAAACAAACTTTTCTTTCTGTTCAATGGAAAAGAGGCCATGGAATGGAGGGCCTCTTGTAATCTGTCAGCTGCTGCCTTACCAAATGGCAGACAGTCTGCAGGGGCCGGCAGAAGTGGGGAATTATCCCTTATGTAGCTGCTTCTCCTAAAAGGTCTCTGAAGGTCTACATTTCACAAGACTGATTGCAGTCTGGGTCTGTCTTTTTTTTTTTTTTTTTAAATTTGAGAAAGAGCACGAGCACAAGTGAGGGGCACAGACAGAGAGGGAGACGCAGACTCCCCACTGAGCAGGGAGCCCCATGTGGGGTTCAATCCCAAGACCCCGAGATTATGACCTGAGCCAAAGGCAAACTCTTAACCAACTGAGCCACCCAGGTACCCCCTGGATCTTTCTAGTCACCAATTCCTGCACCAGTTTTCTTGAGATGCATGTTCCTAAAGGTTTCTTGGCACTCTTTCCTTATGCTTGAAAACAGCCAGCTGTGGACTGCTGACATTGCTGCGTGAGGACAGTGAGCGCACCATACTAGGACAGAGTTCAGATGGAATGGTGCTCATGCTGACCATTTATTTATTTATTTATTTAAAGATTTGTTGTTATTATTATTTGAGAGAGAGAAGAGAGAGCATGAGCAGGGGGGAGGAGCAGACAGAGAGGGAGAAGGAGACTCCCCACTGAGCAGGGAGCCCAACACAAGGCTCTCTCCCAGGACTCCGAGAGCATGACCTGAGCCAAAGGCAGAGGGTTAACCGACTGAGCCACCCAGGCGCCCCCTGACCTTTTATTCTTAAGGAGACTTATTGGGATTGCGCTGTCCTAGTGATGAGAGGGAGGCGCAGGAGAAGGCAGTTAGGAGACCTTAGAATGAAGAAGACATTTTCTAATATTACAGAAGTGTCCTTGTGACTGAGGATTGGTCTTCTCTGTCCCAGATGTATCTTTTTTCTGGATATGTTTTGAGAAGTATTCTGAAATAAAATATATACTTTATTATTTTATTTCTCTGTTCAAGTTACTCACTTGCTCCCTATAATCCTTCTTTTTTTTTTAAAGATTTTATTTGTTTATTTCACAGAGGGAGAGAGATCACAAGGAGGCAGAGAGGCAGGCAGAGAGAGAGAGGGGGAAGCAGGCTCCCCGCTGAGCAGGGAGCCCGATGCGGTCCTCGATCCCAGGACCCTGAGATCATGACCTGAGCCGAAAGCAGAGGCTTTAACCCACTGAGCCACCCAGGCGCCCATTATAATCCTTCTTTATTGCCTATTATAGAGGATCTAAATGTAGCCTAGCATCCAGGGTTTATCACCAACTACCCTTCTTTCCAACTCCCCAGTCTCTTCTTTCCACATTCTTCAGCATACTCCCCCCATTCTGCAGTTCTTCCTTATTACTCTTTGCCATGGCTATCACCTTGTTTTTAGGATCTAGCTTGATTTACCTGCTACAGTGTCGTCAGTGTTTTTGACTGAAGCCATCTTGATTATTCCCTGTTCCTTTAGTCATTGGATATAATGTGCCCACTAGTTTATAGGTTGCTTAGTGATTGCTTTCTGGTTGTTGCATATTTATAAGTTTTACCCCAAAAGATTATTAAGCTCCTCAAGAGCAGGAACTGTGGCTAATTGTTTTGGGACCCTTCTCCATCCATCCTTTTAAGAAAACATAGTGAATGCTTCTTGGTTATTAGGCAGAAGTCAAGCAGAGATCATATTCAGCAAACCCTTTCTATACAGAAGAAGCTAGAATTGGGGTTTGGTTTAATGGTGTAATTGCTTGACTGGGAGCTAGCACCCTTGATTATGATCCCTCCATTCCCTCGATGAGAAGGTATTGACAAGTGGTTCTCTACATCCACTTTCCCATCCTTTAAGGGATGCACATGGCTGCAGATACTGCTGCAACACCTGAGCTGTTTGAAAGATGACCATCTGAGCTCTGATGACTATGGCATTGCAGTAGATGGTGGATAAAATAAATGCCACATCGATGCCTCTCTTTCTAAAGACTTATATTTTTAAAAATTACTGTAATGTCAGTGTAACTTTTTATAAAGTTTTAAAAAGACAGTTATTGGGGTGTCTGGGTGGCGCAGTTGGTTAAGTATCCAACTCTTGGTTTTGGCTCAGGCATGATCTCAGGGTTATGAGATCAAGCCCTGCTTCAGCCTCCGTGATCATCAGGGAGTCTGCTTCGGATCCTGTCTCCCTCTCCCTCTGCCCCTCCCCACCGCTTACACTCTCTCTTTCTCTCTCAATTAAATAAATAAATCTTTAAAAAGAATTATCCTATGTAATCCTATCACTCTAACACATACATCAATATTTACATGTGTCCCTGCAGTTTTGGCCGTATGTACACATACTTTAAATGTTGTCATGTAGTGATACAATTCTCTATTTTATTTTTTCACTTAACATTATTATAATTCACTTAACATAATTATAATTTATAAAGGTGCATAATTCCCTTGAGTGGATATACCATAATTTAATTAAATAACCATTTTTGTTACTGTCAGGTCACTTAAGCTGCTCCAACTTTTTGCATTTATAAAGATTTACATTTAAGACTAGCAGTGGTTAATGGTGGGGATGAAACCTTTCCTTAGGAACTTCCTCAGCTACACTTTAGGCTTCTTCTTTTTAATAAAATTATTTGTTTGTTTGTTTGTTTGTTTATGGGGGGGAGAATATGTAGGGGGGCCGAGGGAGAAGCAGACTTCCCGCTGAGCAGGGAGCCTGACGTGGGGCTCAATCCCAAGACCCTGAGATCATGACCTGAGCCGAAGGCAGACACTTAACCGACTGAGCCACCCAGGTGCCCCACTTCAGGCTTAATAAACACAAGTATCATGAACTGGACTTGCTGTGTGCTCAGGAGTCCCACTCCCAGAACAGTGCTTCTCTAACCCTCTGTGATGAAATATTAGTTTTATTCTTTTAATTTCCAGTCTGCTATGGACCAATTCTTTTTAAAACACAAACACTGAAAAATGAAATGGAAAAAAAAAGGGCCATACAAACTACAAGACTACAGTTCTTATTGTTAGAGCTTGTAGACAGAAAGTCACTCTGCCAAATTGCTGTAAAAGTCTGTAAAGAGTTATTTTCCATTTCTGTATTACCTTATTGAGGATTATTACGCCATCGGTTGTTGCTGGGTCCCAACCACACAGAGCGTACTTGAGCGCCCTGCTCCAGGACACCATAGCACCCCGCTTCACCTCCAGCTGCTAACTGGCAGTCACTTAATTTCTCTACTGAGTTTCTTCCATTTTTAGCAATCTATTGCCTCATCCACCTTTTGTTACCACTTACACCTTCACTTCCCTTCTTATTCTTGTTTTTAAGTGTGCAGTTTTTCTTCTCTCTGAATTCTTTTTCTACTGATCCTTCTGTGACAACTTCTAATCTTTCCTCTGTCTTTACCCCTCACCAAGGTGTATGTCGTACTCCTCCTACCTCACCTGGCCGAGACCAAAGACCGTGTCGTAGCTTTCAGTATTGTTCTTATCTGAGAACTCCTGGAGTCTGGTCATCACACAGACTCCCGTTAGTCTGAAGAGCCTCTCTCTAGCCTTGCTTTCTCCTGCCACTTTAAGATACTTTGTCATCTCCTTCAGTAGTTCTTGCTGCCTTAGGCCTGTGCCTTGGACCATCAACTCCTAGTTTATTCCTATTACAGACTTCTTCTCTAAGCATGTTTATTTATTTTTTTTAAAGATTTTATTTATTTATTTGACACACAGAGAGAGACCACAAGTAGGCAGAGAGGCAGGCAGAGAGACAGGGAGAGGAGGAAGCAGGCTCCCTGCTGAGCAGAGACCCGGATGCGGGCCTCGATCCTAGGACACTGAGATCATGACCTGAGCCGCAAGCAGAGGCTTTAACCCACTGAGCCATCCAGGCGCCCTCTAAGCATGTTTAACTTTCTGCTCTCCACCCTCTTATAACTTCCTAGACCCAGGTTTTCTACTATCTTAAAACAATCTCAAACTTACATTCTTTTGTCACTTATATCTGTCCCAGCCACCTTAAACTGATTACGGCATTTTGTTTTGTTATCTTAGATTCTCCCTGACAAAAGTAAACTTCTAATCTTCTCATCCAAACGGTTGCCCACTTCCCAAATATACCATCAATGAGTTTGATGCTGTCTTGTCTACTATTTAAGTTCAAAATATCAAGGATAATCTAAAGAGTAATTAATTCTTTTTGGTCTTACTAAAGTAAGGGGCAAGTGCAGGAAGATAGGACCAAAGTCGTTGAGTACAATAGCTCCAGTCTGGCCCCTGTTTAAACCTAACAGCTTACATGTATAAGTGCTTTTGTCTCTCATTTGATTCTTGCAACTTTGAGAGGTCCATGACAAGCATCTGTTCTCACCAGTCTACTCCTGGGGAAACCGAGACTTAGGGTCACTTGCCTGCAGTGAAGCAGTCAGTGGTGACAGAGCTGGTCTAGAATCCAGATGTTCTGACTTGTAGTTCAGTACCTATCAGTTACCCTCCCAGAAAGAGGTCTTAGAATCATTGTAGTCGGGGTGCCTGGGTGGCTCAGTGGGTTAAAGCCTCTGCCTTTGGCTCAGGTCATGATCTCAGGGTCCTGGGATCGAGCCCCACATCAGGCTCCCTGCCTAGCAGGGAGCCTGCTTCCTCCTATCTCTCTGCCTGCCTCTCTGCCTACTTGTAATCTCTGTATGTCAAATAAATAAATAAAACATCTTTAAAAAAAAAAAGTATCATTGTAGTCCTTGGAAGACCTCCCCCAGGTTCCTCCACAGTTTATCAGAAGCAAAACAGAAAGTATATCGTTGCCCATGGGGAGAAGTTGTGAGATGTAGTCAAATGCCACCTTCTGTTTGCTGTGTTTAGAACATTCTGTTGCCACACTTTATACTTGTGGGCTCTCCTTTCACTCCACTACAGTCCCCTTTTGTTTTTCCTAGCTCCACCTTCCTCCTTCCTCTCTTTGCCACTTCTTTTTTTTTTTTTTTAAGATTTTATTTATTTCTTTGCCAGAGAGAACGAGAGAGAGAGAGAGAGAGAAAGAGAGAAAGAGAGAGTATAAGCAGGGGGAGCGGCAGGCAGAGGGAGAAGCAGGCTCCCCTCTGAGCAAGGAGCCCAATGCAGGACTCAAGATCCCAGGATCCTAGGATCATGACCTGAGCTGAAGGCAGATGCTTAATCAACTGAGCCACCCAGGCGTCCCCTCTCTTTCCCACTTCTAAGTCATGCTCAAAGTTCCTGAATCCTTGCATGAACCTCATTTTTGTTTACCATGCCATTCTTTTTTATCCCCTTAAATCAGGGTTTTCAGACTTGACTGAATATTACGAACACTTGGGGAAATTTAAAAAATACCAGTCCTTGGGCCCCATCCCCAGAGATTCTATTGTAGATGGTGTGAGGTGTCTGAAGCCCCATAGGCAGCTCTAGTGGGTGGCTCAGTTTGAGAACCATGACCTTAAATTGAAGTATGACTCTGCTCCTAACACCTTGCTGCTCAAAGTGTGGTCCATGGACAAACAGCATCAGCATATGTGAAAGCTTGTTAGAAATGCAGATTCTCAGGGCACCTGGCTGACTTGCTCAGTCAGGTAGAGTGTGTGACTCTTGGTCTTGGGGTTGTAAGTTCAAGTTCTCTACACTGGGTGAAGAGATTACCTTAAAAATAAAATCTCAGAGGGCTCCAGGGTAGCTCAGATGGTTAAGCATCTGCCTTCAGCTTAGGCCATGATACTGGGGTCCTGGGATCAAGCCCATATTGGGCTCCCTGCTCAGTGGGGTGTCTGCTTCTCCCTCTCCCTCTGCTGCTCCCCTTGCCTGTGCTTTCTCTTGCTCTCTCTCCCACTCTGTCAAATAAATAAGAACTTTAAAAAAAATGCAGATTTTTGACCCCCTCGCAGACCTAGAGTCAGAATATGTGTTTTAACAAGGCCCCAGGTGGTTTGTGCACATTGAAGGGTAAGAAGTCCTGCTTTGAAACCTCCACTGATTCCCTTCATCTGTTTTCCAACCTGTTGCCATAACTTCAGACTTTTCTTCTATAAACCAATGCTTGTGCTGACTGTGGAACCTACTTTCCTGTCTCAGCTCTGAGAGTTTAAAATTGAGTTCAGAGTCTATGTTCTTCGGTGCATTTCAAATTCACATTGCTACGATTTATGGAATTCTCACTATGTGTAAAGCCCTGTGTGCAAGCAGGTGTCCTCAGGGGGCTCATCTTGTGGCTCTTCTCTTTCCCACTTCAGGGCTTTGGCCTTTCCGTACCCTTCACTGGCCTGCTTCCCCAGTATGTGGCTTTGACTGTTTTTTCCTTTCTGACTCTCAGCAGAAAGCTATTGCACATCGGAGGCTTCGGCAAGAACATTCCACTTCCCCTTGGTTCTGACTTCCCGTTAGAGCAAGACAGTTTGTAAAGACAGCCCTGCATGTGATAAGGTCTGGCGTGGAGAGACCAGAGGAGGCTGCTTGGCAGCTGAATTCACCCCTGAGAGTGGGAAGCCTTTTTCCTGGAGGACAGGATATAGTTTGTTTAGGTCGGACTTTTTTTTTTCTTATGTGAGGTAGAAGAACTAGAGAAGCAAGTTGGAACTTTCCCCCAACTTACGTAGCATTCCTGACCTCCCATTCCCACTCTCTGTAGTGCTCCACGTGCTTATAATTTCATCCCCACATTGCTTGCTCACCCCCCACCTTCGGTTTTCCGCTTTCTCATTGTAAGGACCCCCCTGTGTTGCTTTGATTTTTTTTTCCTAGGGCTCACTTGGTGGTTTGACTAGAACAGTGCTAAAGCGAGGGTGCATGTGGTAAGGTTGCTGACCCTGTTCTGAGGTCCTTGACCTCTGGCAAAATGGTACCTGTGATAGCTTTTCCCAGATGAACACAACCCTGAGGTGGTTTTGCATGTAAACTCTAGTGATACTAAGCAACGGAGATTTGCCTTAATTTGGGAGGAGTGATTGTGGTTGGGTAGAAGCAGCACATCAAGCTACTTTTAGAAATACATGTTAATCACCTAGAATTCCGTTGGGCAGGGAGGTTGCGGTCATTGTCTATTCTGACACCCCCAACTCTGCAGGTGATCTTGCTGCTGAAATAATTTCCTGCTATTTTTTCCCAAGCTCTCTCTCTGGAGATTTTATAAGAGAGTATTTACAACTCGTTTTTCTGTTTGACATATTATTATAGGAAAACCTGTTATTCCTCCATTCCTGGGTCATCACCTCTTAAACTGGGGCAGTGGGTCTCAGTGCTCATATATCACTGACGCTATGAAACTACCATGAGGAAATAGTGGCTTGCCAAGACAGATTGAGGAGTGAGATTTGGGGAGAAGGCTGGGTACCTTGCATATTGAAAGTATGAAGACAGGGGCACCTGGGTGGCTCAGTTGGCTAAGCCTCTGCCTTTGGCTCAGGCCATGATCCCAGGGACCTGGAATGAAGCCCTGCGTTGGGCTCCCTCCTCAGTGGGGTTGGGGGGCTGGTATCTGCTTCTCTCTCTCCCTTTGCCCCTCTTCCCTGCTTGTGTTCTCTCTCTCTCTCTCTCTCTCTCTCTCTCTCTCTCTCTCTCTTTCAAATAAATATTTTTTTTAAAAAGGGAAAGAAAAAAAAAGTGTGAAGGTAACTAAGAGCATGAGGAGTCCTAGGGAAGGGCAAGTGGGCCTTTCTTGGCCTGTTTGCCTAAAGATAGCTCAGCCTTTTCCTCTTCTCTTATAGACCAGTCCTTCTCCCCATTCCGGGGTGTCCAGGCAGGTGCGGATCAAAGCTTCCCAGTCTGCAGGAGATATCAATACCATCTACCAGCCCCCTGAGCCCAGAAGCAGGCACCTCTCTGTCAGTGAGTATTCCACCCTTTTTTTCCTTCTCATCTAATTTATCTGCCCATGCTTTTTAAAAATCAAATATTTATTAATTTTAAAAAATCATCAAACATTTATAGACTACTACTCTGTGTCAAATAATCCTCTATGCCTTTATTTGGGAGGAAGGGGTAGAGAAATGACTGGGATGGTGTCCTGACTCAGAGAGCTTACGATATAACAACGTGATGGCATGACCAAGTTCTTTTTTAAACATGTCTGAAAAAGTGATCTCCTCAAACATCTGCGTGAAGACCTCCGGCAACAAACAGTCCACTCTCATTTTTTACCATTGTTTCACCAAAGAAATGGAGACTTACAAGGTTAGGAATAAGATCCAAGTTTGAGTTTTGACCTCAGACCTCTTGCTTCTAATTCCTGAGGAGTCCTTATGCTTTGAGGAAGATGTTGACCAATGAAACTTGGAGAATCAAACTAAGTTGTCTGGGAAGGTGGGAGAGTGTGACATAGTATATATGATTGGCTAACTAGGAGGAAAACTATGTAGCTGCCCACAGGCCTCCCCAGGAAAGAAATCCAAGTCAGGTCTGTGCATTATACCAGATAACCTTAGTATTGCTCTGGGTCCCATTTTCCAGAGTTTGAGGAGAAAGCCCATGTCCTGAATTATGGAATTTGTATCAAGAGGGAAACCTGGCCTTATCAAACATTTGTGTTGAGCCTACTGCCCTAATGTTGCTGAGACCCCCACTGCTGCTAGGGAGACAAGTTCTGTCCACACAGGTAGAGTTGCATCAAATGGGACTGCTCTCTGAATATCTTGAGCTGAGCCTGGGGAGTTTTGAATGTCGCGCAGAGCCTGTCTGTGAGTGATAAGCCTTCTGAGAGGGTAGCAGGAAGAATGTGTTACTGAGGTACTGACTTTGCCTTGCTGAGTGATTTTTGGAACTTGAGCAAACACTGGTAGTAAGTGTTGCCAAGCCGAAGGTCCATATATGAGTTTCATGTTTCTCTAACATTGTGGATAATTGGTGGCTCTGTTTTCAGTAAGCTGGTAGAGGAGAGAGCCAACCCCCCAGCAAGGAGGCCCTATCCAGAACATTTCTGGCTCTGGAATCCAGGTTCCCTGAAGCCTAGGTAACTCTGCCAGTTTGAACTCTGTTCCAGAGCCCTCAGAGAGATTGAGGGGCTGGAGGAAGGCAGCATTGTTCCTGTGTACAGTAAGCAATGAGGATGGACATGAGGCAGTGATTGGGTCTACTCCTGAGCAAGAGCTTGTGACTTGTGTGTAGAGGCAGGAGCCAAATGCTGGGCCATTGTTGTGAGGAGCCATATATGGAATTTCCTTGTCTGAGAATGCTGAGGAGTAGGGTTTCTATGAAGTAGTTCCTGTGTTCTAGAGAATGGCCAACTCAGCCTCGTAGCACATGTAGATCCTGGGTTCAGTTGTTCAGTAAGCAGTGTGTACCCGCCATTGTGCTGGGATGAGGGCTATAGTGGAGGCATGCACACTGGGGGCTACAGGGTGGGGTGGGAGGAGGCATAACCAGCTCGGCCCAGGACTTTGAAGAAGCGTTTCCACAGAAGAGGAAACATCAGAGCTGCCACATGAAGGAAAGGTTTACTGAGCATAGAGATATTCTGGGCACAGGAAGGGGCACCTGCCAGACACCATCACAAAAGAAGGTGGTGGGTTGGGAGAACCATGAGTGACGTGGAGCGTGGCAGATGTGACAGAAGTGGATGGAGCCTGCCAGCCTTCCCATAGAGCCGAGAAATGGCAGAGGTTATTTCTAACTGGAATGACTTGGGATAGGCATTCTGTGGAGGAGCTATTTGAACTGGATCTTTAGAGATGGTGGGGGATTTCAATAGGTAAAGGTGAGGGGAGAGAGGTTTTGACTGTCTGTGGAGATCTCACTTGTCCTTCAGACTGGCTGATATATTTGGAGGAGAATAAAGAAGCTAAGGAAGGACTGCCCTTGGGCTTGTTTGGTAGGCAGTGGGAAGCCACTGAAAATGTTGGTCCCTTACGCCCATCTCTGTTACAGTGCTCGTCATGTTATCTTACTCTTTTTTCTCTCCTTCTCAAACTCTACTTTTGTTCATTCATTTATTCACTTAAGATTTAATTGGCCAGGTATCAACCGTGTGCCAGAAACATGGGAAGCAAAAAAGACCTGGCTCCTGCCCCTGTGGCTCTTATAGCTGCATGGGAAGACAAACACTTGTCATGTGAGATGAATGTGTAATTTATAGGCTGCGACTGAAAGTAGTATGGCACCATGAGCATCCTAATTTGGGGGCCAGGAAAGCCTTAGCCTATGATCCGGAGTGTGAATGATGCAAAGGGGAAACAGGGAAGAGAGTGCCAGGCAGGGAGAGCTACATGTGTGGAGGCCCCAAGAACAGCAGGGCAGAGAACGGGCTGAGGCTGGGGAGGGAGGCAGAGCCTTGTGGTCCATGATGAAGATTTTGCTCCTTAATGTTGAAAGCAGTGAAAATCTGCTTTCTGGTTTTTAAAGTGAATAAGAATAGGTGGTATGACATACTCAGATTTGTATCTTAAAAAGATTCTCTGGATACAGTGTGGACAACAGATTGCAGGGGAGTAAGAACAGACCAAAGGGGGTCCCATGTTAGGCTAATGTAGTTTGGTCCAGGTGAAGAAGACAGAATTTTGGATTAGGCTAGTGACAGTAGTGGAGAGAGGAAGGCACAGGTGGATTTGAGACATTTAGAAGGTAAAATCAACAGAACATGGTGTTGCTTGGTTCTCAGAGTGTGGCTAGGGACTTGGGGTGGGAGTGGTCCCTGAGATCCTTTCAAGAACTCTATGATTTGCCTTTTTTTTTTTTAAAGATTTTATTTATTTATTTCACAGAGGGAGAGAGATCACAAGGAGGCAGAGAGGCAGGCAGAGAGAGAGAGAGGGGGAAGCAGGCTCCCCGCTGAGCAGGGAGCCCGATGAGGTCCTCGATCCCAGGACCCTGAGATCATGACCTGAGCCGAAAGCAGAGGCTTTAACCCACTGAGCCACCCAGGCGCCCTGATTTGCCTTTTTTACTCCATTCTTTCATGAGTACGAGTGGAGTTTTCCAGAGGTCACCTGACTAAGGTGATGTCATTGCTCTGATGGCTAATGGAATGTGTGCTTGTGTATTAATGTGCTTTCAAAATGTTTGAGCTTTAATTTCTAATATAGTGAGTATCAGTTGATATAACCCACTTAATAAAAGCTCTTCAGTGTTCTTGATTTTTAAAGTGTAAAAGGGTCCTAAGAGGTTTAAGAACCACTGTGGTATTGGATTGACTTTGTGAGTATTGAAAGAGGAGGAGGAAAGTTATGGTTTATAGATCTGGATAAATGGCACTGCCTTTCACTAAGACAGGAATGAGATGAGAGCCTAGTTTCCCATGCTGAGAAGAGGCAGACCTGGTGTTTTAGATAGGTTGAATTGGAGGTGGCTTTGAGACAGCTAAGAGGAGCTATCAAATGAACAAGTAGATATATAGGTCTCTACCTCAAAGGAGAGGAAATCAGGACGAGAAAAAAAAATTAGAAATTGTCCAGGTGAAGCCACAGGTCCAGATGAGAGGCCCTAGGCAAAGACTGCAGAGTAGGAAGAGGCCGAGAGCTAAGTCTCAGGAACCCAGACACTTAGTGGCCAATTAGAGGAGGATGAACCTGCAAAGCACACAGGATAGGAGTGAACAGAGAAACAGGAGAGCGTAGGAGGAGGCCTTACATGATACCAGCCAGGTTGGAAAGGGTAAAAGACACATCTTGTCGTTTTCATCCACAATTGTCTGAATGCTTGCTGTGCTGTACAGTGTAAGTCCTTCTAGAAGTAGAAGGAAACAGGAAGAGGGGAGAGTCAGAGTTTAAGTATCAGGCATGAGAAGTCTTTGCAGTAGAAATGAGGTCAGAAGAGAAGCCTTAGCTATTCAACCCCCAACCAGCAGGAGCAAGGGGGCTTTGCCCTCCTCCCTCCCCCAATATGAAGGAACCTGTGAGTATTTAGTGAGAGATGGCAACATGTAGGTCATTCAGTCCCCACAGCACCATTTTCAGTGATGGGAAAGTGCAAGGTATCCCAATCTGTGCTATTTCTTTGAACTTCTTCCTTATATTGAATTGAAAATCTGCCTTCCCTCACTTTACCCAGTGACTCTGGTACTGCTCTCTTGAGCAACACAGATACATAGATAACATCTTTCATATGACAGGTTTTCAACTGTTGGAAACCAGCTGTCATGTTTGCTTTTTGTTTGCCCCATCATAATATACGTATCTTGAATTTAAATTTTTTTCAAACCAATTAGTCTGTTAAACTAGTTCATGCTAAAAAAACAAAAACAAGCAACAAACAAAAACAAAAACAACAACAACTAGGTAATGAGTTAACCCAAAAGAAAGGCCCCTGTGGGGAGATCTTCAGATAAGACAGGTGGAATTTCCCTATGTGATGTGATGATGCCCTTTCTTATATCTTTGCCTGTAGAAATTCTGCCCACCTTTGAAGCTGAGCTCAAGCACCATTTTTTCTATAATATGTTGAGTGGTGCCCTTAAGCCACACAGCCAAACCTCAAATGCAGGACTTGTCCCTGCCACTTTCTGACTCCCACTGGGTCTAATGCATCTTGTTAAGTGCTTTTGCCTCTGTTCCTAATCTTGCTCCTTGTCTTGCCACTGCAATCCCACAGTGAGGCAAGCCAGATTGCAGCCCCTAAAGAATGGGTAGTGGGGAAGTGGAGGCAGTCAGTTCTTTCTAGGAGTTTGGCTGTGAAAGAAAAACAGAGATCGGTTAGTGGCTTACAGGAGAGGCAAGAAGTAAGGTCAAGATTGTAAGCTAGAGATCTGAGCATGCTCAAGAAGAAGGGAGGCCCAGAGTCAGCTGAAAAGGGGATTGATGTAGGTGCCAAGGGGACATGGGGAAGCCAACTCCCACTGCAGGTGACACAGGAAGTGCAGGTAGAGGGTACCTAATGCCTTGACAAGGGGGAGGAGAGCCCTATTCCTCTGAGGGGAGAGGAGGAAAAGATTCAGGTGGAGGAGGAGACAGGGTTGGAAGGATGTGGTGACTTGCAGGGAGCCCCTGGTGGCAGTTGGTTAGAGAGCTGTGCGCAGTGCAGACCCCCTGTCCTGGTGCAGTTAGAAGGGCGGAGTCCCCCCATCACACAGGTCAGCTTCTTTCACCTCCTGTACTCCTTGCCTTAAATTCTTCTGTGATGCTAGATGAGACCAGAAACTATTCAGTAGTGGTGGCAACTTCAAAATCAGATGGGAATTTTGGAAGTTGAAACATCTAGGATGTTCTCAAGTTCTCGTGGGATGAAATTTTGGGAAGCTCTGTTCTACACAGTCTGGTCCAATGTGAGCACACTGAAAAATACTGGTTAAGATTTCCCAGAGTTGATTCCTCCCCCAGTCTCATCTGCCCAGCAAGAGACAGCAGGGTTTCGAGAAAATAGTTGATGGCCAAAACAGCTATCTCTTTGTACTTGTAATGACCTGCGCATTAACACTGACCCCAAACCCTAAAACTCCCTGCGGAGGGAACTTCCTGACTGCATCAGCTTCCTGACCATAGTCTCCTGTGAGAAGAGCTAGAATCGGAGAGACAGCCTTTCAGCTTTGGGTGAGAGTTTTGCTTGGACTTTGCACTATGAGTTAAGGAGCCAGTGAAAGTTGGCATGGCCTGGGAAGAGTACAGCCAGTCAGCAGCTTAAAGCCCTGGCTTTCTCCTTGTGTGTAGAACACCTTCATGCAGAGCGGTGGGCCACTCTGCACACAGGATGACGACTCTGCTTTGTTGCTTCAGCTGCTGCTGACTGAGTCCCTTGACACAAACAGCCTCATGAGGATAGAGCAAGATCAGGCTGGAATGCCAGGGAAGGGCATCCCAGAGAGCTTGCCATCCCCACCACCCCTGCCTTCCAAGGCCTAGAATGAGTTGTCCTGCATAGTACTGTGGTTTGTGCTATCTAGCTCATCACTCTCTTTGTTGGTAAATAATGGGCGCATCAGTGAGTCTTGCAGCCCAACATCCTGACCTGTTAAGGTCCCTATCTCATTTGTTCTTGACGGCTGTTGTGTGTCTCATTAGCCCCCAATTTCTGAATTGAAGATAAAAACAAAACTGAAAATGCTCTGGAGCAGTTCTGCCAACTCCTGGTTTTTCCATTTGCTTCCTCTGATAGCCATTGGTTTGGGGAGACTTCCCTTTCCTGCCCCAAGCTGTGGGCCTGTGCACAATAGCCCCTGGCCCATTGCCCATCAGATAACAAGGCTGGCTCTCTCTGCAGGCAGCAATGTGTATTGGAAAAAGTGAAAGTCTCTGGCTGGAAATAAAAGCTCAGAAAACCTTTGCTATTTTCCCCCAGCCCCTCCTGGGTCTGTAGTGCTGGCCTCATGTGAGCCAGTTCCATCCTACCTGTAAAACCAGGGGAGAGTTCAGTGGCAACTGGTAAAGGAGAGAATGGGTATCCAGGGCCTTGGATATTTTATCCTAGGAAGATTTCACCTAGATACTCCATGTAATAGACTGAGGGCAGTTTATCTTATCTGGGCATAGTTTGGACCACTGACTGGGACTTCATCAATAAGTAAGTTATTCTTCCTCTCTAATCAGCCCCTTACAAGAGACATTTTTGGTTCATTCTCGGTCAGATGTATAATAATACCTTTTCACTTTGGAGTATATTGGTCAGGGTTCACAAAGTAGAATCCATTCTAACTAGTTTCAGGAAGAAGAGATTTAGCGTACATCCTGGCTTACAAAGTGATTGTAGAGAAAGAAATAGATTCTAGGTTAAGACATCTCAGAGCTCCTCCCTCTTCTGTAACCAGGAAGCTACCAGATTCAGAAGCACAGTGCCGCTCTGCTCTGGTCCACACCATGTACATAGGAATGACTTGACATCGGGAAAACTGAACTCCAGGTGCGGGGCCTCTGCTAATGCCGCAGCGTACAAACCAGGGCTTCTGTGACTGTGCCCCGGAGCAGTAGGAGCAGTGGCAAGCCAACTCAGTCTCACACAAGCTCATCTGATTAACTGAACCTTTGGGGAGGGGGGGGTCTTAGGAATAATAGCTTTTAGCTGATAAACTTCTGAAGTATAGGAAGGCATCCTAGAAAGGTAGAATGGATTTTTTTTTAAGATTATATTTATTTATTTGACAGAGAGAGAGATAGCGAGAGAGGGAACACAAGCAGGGGGAGTGGGAGAAGGAGAAGCAGGCTTCCTGTTGAGCAGGGAGCCCAACGCCGGGCTCGATCCCAGGACCCTGGGAACATGACCTGAGCTGAAGGCAGACACTTAACGACTGAGCCACCCAGGTGCCCCAGTAGAATGGATCTTGAGTCTAACGCATTGTATCTGCCACATAGAGTGAAGGAAACCAATGGAATTCTGCTGACTTCCTACCTGGTACCTGCCTCTGCAACAGATGTTGGTCTGACCTGGCCCCCAGTCTGCTGCTCTCAGCCACACATTCTGGGCTCTGTTGTAAAAGGTCTTATTTCTGTGCTCTAGGCTCCCAGAACCCTGGCCGAAGCTCGCCTCCCCCTGGCTACGTGCCCGAGCGGCAGCAACGCATTGCCCGTCAGGGCTCCTACACCAGCATCAACAGTGAGGGAGAGTTCATCCCAGAGACCAGCGAGCAGTGTGTGAGTATAGGGCTTGGGACGTGCCTTGGTGTGTGTCAGACCAAGATTATAATGGGGCTTCTCAGTGGGCATGGTACAGAGCTGAGGGATTTGAACCCCATCCAGTAGCTCCTTTGTAAACCAGGCCTGCCCAGATATGGATTATGCCTTTTTAGGGGCCAACTGTTAATTCCTGCCATGGACAGTGTGTAAACTACCCAGCCTCCTTGGTGTTAGATGAGCATTTGACAAATATTTCCTCTGCTGTGCTCCTCTCACTGGTCTCCCTGCAGAACACCACTCTGCTATTTGAATACTTCCTTACTGCCTGTGATATCAGCAGAGTTTAACATATGACCAGTCCTAAACTGACAGATTTTGGGTTTTGTTTTTTTGTTTTGTTTTGTTTTGTTTTAAAGATTTTATTTACTCATTTGACACAGAGAGAGAGATTACAAGTAGGCAGAGAGGCAGGCAGAGAGAGAAGAGAGAGGAGGAAGCAGGCTCCCTGCTGAGCAGAGAGCCCAATGCAGGCCTCGATCCGAGGACCCTGGGATCATGACCCGAGCCGAAGGCAGCAGCTTTAACCCACTGAGCCACCCAGGCGCCCCAGATTTTGTTTTTCATCAGCCGTATTTTAGTTTTACTATTTCTTGATGAAAGGTAGCGGGGGTACCATATCCAAATTACACTGTAGAAATGCTTACTTTGAGTGAGTTTTTATGATGGTAGACAGCTATATTAGTTGTCTGTTGCTACACAACAAATTACCACAAACTTAGCAGTATAAAAATAGATACATTTATTACTTTATCATTTCCCTGGGTAAGGAACCTAGGCATGATTTAACGGGGTCCTCCACTCAGGGTTACATAAGGCTACAATCAAGTGTCAGCCAGGCTGCATTCCTTTCTGGAACTTGGGGTTCCCCTCTGAGCTTATATGGTTGTTGGCAGTCTTTACAGCACTGTGGTCCCTGTCTTCTTGCTCTCTGTTGGCCAGGGGCCACTCTGAGCTCCTAGAAGCCACTTTCAGTTCCTTGCCACATGGCTCTCTCACAATATGGCAGCTTCTTCAAGGCCAGAGGAGAATCTCTTGCTTCAGTCTGTAAAGATGGAGTCATCAAATGTAACATAATCATGGGAATGAATATGCCACCCTCTTTGCCATAGTCTGTTGACTGGAAACAAGTTCTACCCATACTTTAGGGGAAGGATTTATACAAGTCTGTGACTCATTGTGGCGGCCACCTTAAGGTATGCCCACCACAGTGGCTCACCCATTTTAAGGGCTAACTTTTTAACTAGCGGCTCACTTGATGAAAATGGCATTTTGGCTCAGTGAACTCAGCAAGAGTGAGATCTCTGGCTTCACTGTGAAGTCTTTTCAATGAGCTTTGCTTTGATTGCATAAGAGAAAGATCCACTCTTAAAAATTTTTAGGGTTTGGTCTGGAAAGGGGACATTTCTTAAGAGCAAAGCATCCAGCAGAAGGGCCAGCACCACCACATGAGGGATTTTACAGAGAAAACTGATCCTTGTAACTTTGCTTTCTCCTAAAACTGATTTTTAAAACTTTTCTGTCCTGGTGATAGCTAATCTCTATAAAGCATTATCCAAAGTACATAGACTGTGAGAAGCCCTTTACACTGCTTCTTCTCTTTTCTGCAACTTCTGCTTTCCAGATAAATTTATGTTTAGAGCAGTGACCTGGAGTGCTTTTAGTTAAGGATACCCTTATTGGGTATTTTACTGATCATTCTTTCTGTTTCTCTAACCAGAGCACTTCTGGCCATCAGCTGTGTTAGAGGTGACTTGGGTGTAAAATCTCAGAGATTGTGAATGAGTTCATTGCTTTTGGTCTCTATCCTTCCCCATGGCCCTGTATCCTGGTCCCTTTACATCTTTGCTTTACCTGCCTACCCCTGGAAGGTGTAGGAGTACTGGACTCCTAGTGAGGACAGAGACAGAGGCCAAAGAAGATATGCCTAGGTCCTTCCCCTTAGCTAAAGTGAATTATTCCTGGTAACCAGCAAATCAAGATAAAACTTAACAGAGACCAAAACAGTGTAGTATATAGTTAAAGAATATTCAACTGGACTTTCTTGAAAAGTGAAACTAAGATAGGTTTATTTTGGTTTTTCTTTCATCAGATTAAGGTAATAGCTGCATCTGTTTGCTAATTTTTACAATGAACAAAAGCATGATTCATGTTAATTTTTCTGGCTTAATTTTTTTAACAAAAATTTCGCTGACACAGTGTGACCTCCTTTACTTCCCCTTTGACTGCTGTGACACTGTTATAAAGAGGCCCTTTTTTACAGAAGGCTTCACAGGAGTCAGTGGATATTCCAAAGGCCTCTCTTGAACCTTCGGTGTTCTTCCTCCTTCATCATGCCTTTTATGTTACTGTATTTTCCCATTCTTCTGTTAACTGGTCTTGCTGTAAAATTATGGAGGGGATAATTTGAATTGGAAACTAACCTTATGAAAATTGTTAGTGAATTCTCATAATTCTGATTTCTGCTTCCCTCTGTAATGTTTAACTTTGGATCTCAGACAGTGAATACTCTGATAAGGAATACCCCCATAGGCAAAATGAAGGGAGATTAGTTGGAGAAAAAGCTAATCTGAAGGCTTTTTGTTACTGCATTGACCAAGGGCTAGAGAAACATTTTAACTTACGTAGATACTTACTGTGTCTATGTGAGAACCAGGAACATTTTTCATCTGTATCAGCTGCATAATACTAGTTTCATGACTTGAAACAATTCTCCTAACCTTCCTAGACCTGCAGTGGCTTGTCTATGGAACAAGGGCAATACTTGCCTCTGTAAATTTTAGAATTCTGGAGCGTAAACAGAAGCATTACAGTCCCACCCATATGCCATGGAAGCCTCGGTGGGGTAGTACCAGCTTCAGTGCCAGGCTCCCAGTGTTCATGAGCCAACAAAATGCCAACAAGAGAAGTAGCGTCTCTGCTTTGCTCTCCTGGCAGAGCTCCTTGGGATGCCGGCCAGGCATTTTTCTCCCTCCCGGAAAGTTGCCTTTCAAACTACAGGGGAGAATGGTACCTTCCTAACCATTCTTCCCACTGCACAGGCAGAGAAAGGGCACTTTCATATTTTGACAAAAAGGACTATTTGCTAGCCTTGGCTGGGCCATGAAGCCCTGAGTCACCTAGCTGGAACTGGGGTTGGGGCTGGGGTTTTATTGTATGACTTGCCTTACAGATGTTGGATCCCCTGAGCAGTGCTGAAAATTCCTTGTCAGGAAGCTGCCAATCCTTGGACAGGTCGGCAGACAGGTATGGGACTGCGGCTGCTTTGGGGGCTAGTGCGTAAGCATGTTTGGGACTGATGGGCTGAGGAAACAGAGTTGGCTAGTATGTCTCTGATCTAGACGGCGGTCTGCAGGCCCATGGTTAAAACATCATGCTTCTGGGGAAGAAACCTATTTCTGGGATTCCTAGCCCTCCCTTTAAGTTTTCAGGTACCATAAGAATGTTTTATTTGTATAATTAGGTGAGTGTAACAGTAGCTCAAAGTGCAAGTCACATGCATTAAATGCTTGCTCTGTTATCCCAGGCGCATTACATGTTTTTAGTTTCTGTGTAATACATGCTATGCTCTTGTGCTCTTGGCCTCATTGCTGTGATCTGGCCTGAGAAGTAGTAAACCTTCAATGTTTTGGGGCAAAAATTGAATTATTACCTGTGCGCTTACTTTTTTTTTTCTCCAAGTGTTTCTGATGGAGTAAGAAACTGGGATAGAAAAACCAGAAAATAAAATATCCAGACTGCCTAGCTTACCACACTATCTGCTTGGTGTGTAAGCTTGTTCTCACACTTTGGGAGGGAACAAGTGCTCTTTTATATACCAAATGGTTCTGTGGAGCTGGTTTACCCATCAGCAGGGGTATATTTAGAGTTGGCTTTGGCACTGATCCAGCCAGTCTCTCACCTTGACATTGTTATGCCCAATAGCATGTTTGATCATGTCTGGCTGGGGTTAGGGCTGGAGCAGGTTTGGGGATTTTTTTTTCCCTTTGTGTAACTGATTAATTGTTCACATGGGTACTGGCCAAATTTGTACTCTGTCTTTCCTAACAGATCTGAAAACTGATGAGCACTGTTTTCCCTTTAGACATTATAGAATACAGTCAGAGTTACTTGTTGGTATCCAGTTCTTAGCATTGCTTGGGGCTTGTTCTTCAACCAGGGGAGCAAGAAGGCCCAGGTAAAAGTGCCAGGAGTTGCTGCCACAAACTGAAGACTCTGCCAGGATAGGGACCGATTCTGGTTTTGGATTATCTCCTAAGCTTTGTGGCCAAGCAGGTGGGAAGTAGGGTGGGCAGTAGGAAAAGACCATGGAATGTCTAGTAGTTTTAAAGGAGGAGGCAGCCTCTGTATCATTGCCCTGACCGTTTCTGACCCATGGCCCTTTCAAAAGGCAGTCTCACATGGAAGGTAGAAGACCATTCCAGTGAATTCTAGGAAAGATAGCTGAGCATACCCACTTGATCCTTGGGTTTTTGCCTCCGTCCCTCCAATGCTTTGTTTTCATTTCCTTGGAGGTAAAACCTAGTGACCTGGACTTACTCCCTTGAGGCCTGGCCTAACTTGCGCATAGGGCTTTCCTCTCCTCCCTATGGGATCTGGAGCCACATAGACTCCAGCTCTATCAAAATAAGTCAAGTAGCTTCCCTTAACCTCTCCATTCCTCAATTTCCCTATTTCTAAAGTGGGGTGGTGGTAGTGCTTAGCCTGAAAGTAAGGTCCTTGGTGATAGTGGTATTTTTATTACCACTGTGGGCAAGGGATGTTTTGCAACTCTTTCCCTGTTACCAAGGTGGGAGGAAAGGGCAAGAAGGGAAAGTGGTGTGCCAAATTCCAAGGTGGAGTTTGTGAGGGCTGGAGGGGTTGATTCTTCCAGGTCCTGTCAGATTTGGGCCTCAGACTCCTAAAGAGAAAGTAGTAGGCTAAACTCAGAAGAGGGCTGTTTCTCTCAAACTCCACTTCCCTTCCAAACTGTGAGGAAAGATTACACACCAAGCAGGCATTGTGGTAAGCTAGACAGTCTGGATATTTTGTTTTCTGGTTTTTTCTCTCCCATGTAATGATGTGGGAGGGAGTCAGAAAAGAGAATCTATCTGGATATCCTGCCTTCTGCCCTAGTGGGCAGCTTTTCGAAGTAGGCTGATGTCTATGTTGTGGTTTCGTTTTTTTTCAGCCCATCCTTCCGGAAATCGAGAATGTCCCGAGCCCAGAGCTTCCCAGACAACAGACAGGAGTTCTCAGGTGAGTTCCCCAGAGCCTGGAAGAGCACTACAGGGTATCTGGATGGGACTGCAGGTATTGTTGGGAAGCCAGGACTGTATTTTAATTCTCCGGCCTGCTGCTCTGACATAGGGGCTTAAATGTCTCACTCACACTGATCTACCCCAAACCAGTGATTCCTCTTCTCCTCTATCTTACTCAGATCGGGAAACTCAGCTGTATGACAAAGGGGTCAAAGGTGGAACCTACCCCCGGCGCTACCACGTGTCTGTGCACCACAAGGACTACAATGAGGGTGAGTACATCACTACCCTGCCCCCTGCTGGCTGCCTCAGAATAGACATGGGTCGAGCTTTGCCATCCAAAAGCCACTGCCAGGGGCTGCGCCCAGGCCCTCCAGACTGAATGTTTTCTTTATTCCTGAGGAGCTGTGCCCAGACTTGAGGCACTAGAGACAGAGGGGAGATGGGTGGAAGGGCGGTGTTTGGAAACCAACATGCCGCCAATGGGAACACTGTCCTTGGGTGGAATCCCTAGGGTGCCCCATGGTGCTAGCTCTCCAGCGCCCTCTTCTGCCCCATGGCAGCAGACAGAATGGAGCTTCCCCGAAGGATTAGGTTTAGGATGCCAGGAGGACTACAGCAGTGGATTGGCCTTGCGAGTGATGTGGTGCCCGAGGGTTAGTCCTGTGCCTTCCCTTTGGCCAGGGCTTCCTGAACCATCTGTGGCTGCTTCCTAATTCCTGCTTTTGTCCTGATTCTCAGGGTGGTTGGGACATTAGCCATTCTGGCATGGGTTAGGTAAAAGGGCAGATGGGATAATGTGGTTTGCACATTTAGCTTCATGGCCAGGGGTCTGACTTGCTCTACCGTGGCTCCTGCATCCCCTCAGGCAGAAGAACGTTTCCACGAATACGGCGTCATCAAGGCAACCTCTTTACCCTGGTGCCATCCAGCCGCTCCCTGAGCACAAATGGAGAGAACATGGGTCTGGCAGTGCAATACCTGGACCCCAGAGGGCGCCTGCGGAGCGCGGACAGCGAGAATGCCCTCTCTGTGCAGGAGAGGAATGTGCCTACCAAGTGTGAGGAGTGGGCCCTGGCCAGAAGGAGACTGCCCAGGGGGTGCTCAGACAGGCGGCAGGGCAGGAGGCCAGAGGTCCCTTGGGGGTGTTCAGCTCAGCGGGAGGCTGCTCTGGCCCATCCTCACCCCACTGGAAGAGCCTGGGGGTTGGCAGCAGATCCCCTGGAGCTTAGACCTCGCTCCACTATTGCGTGGCAAGCCATTTCCCCTCTCTGCTCTTTAGTCTCTCTGTGTTTAAATGGAAGAGCAATCTCCTCAGTACTTGCCGTATTCATGTTTAGGGACTTAGGAAGTAAAGGTATTTGAGCAATTCAGAGGAGTGTTTAACCATGATGGTAGCCAGTCATCTGCCTCTCAGGACTCGGACTTAATGGTTCCACTGATCAGGGAGGGCACTGAGCCTGCTCCAGTTGGGGGTGGAGATGCTGGGCTGAGAGATAGGAAGGTGCCGGGTGAGCAGGGTCTTGAGCCAGAGGTCCCATCATAGAACCTCTGCCTGAGCTAATGCTCTTTCCTTCCGTTCTCTTGTAGCTCCTAGTGCCCCCATCAACTGGCGCCGTGGGAAGCTCCTGGGCCAGGGTGCTTTTGGCAGGGTCTATCTGTGCTATGACGTGGACACAGGACGTGAACTTGCTTCCAAGCAAGTCCAGTTTGATCCAGACAGCCCTGAGACAAGCAAGGTACTGCCTTCCCCATGGTCTGGCTTCCAGTTTCTCCTCTTAACAGAAATTCCCATCTCACTGCGAGATCAACTGCTCAGGAAGCTACAGGTTGCTTCCCCCATCATTCTTCCTCCCGAGTTCCCTTGCTCTCCACCCTGGCCATGGCCATAGGGCAAAGAGACTGTGGTCCAAAGAAGCATCAGGCTCGTGGGGGAGGGGTTAGGTATGAGGAACTGAGTTGATGCCAAAGTACAAAACCACGCGCACGGAGAGGCAGTGGCCAGCGCCACAAAGAGCAGTACCTGCCCACCCTCACCAAACAGATGCCTCTCAGCCCTCCATCCAGGAAGGAGCTTATCTCTGGAGGTCAACTTTGGTGTGGCCTATACTCCAGTCTAAGTGGACAAATGCAGCAGTTACCCTAGCTAAGTACGTAGACCCCTTCTCCCACCTCACTGTCTGCCTTCTTCCAGCATGGGAGTGCCACTGTCCCATGGGTTGCCCAGCATTGCATCCAAGGGCCAGGCGGTTAAAGAGAGTTCCCCTTTGCTCTGGCTGAAGTTCCCAAGGCAGACAGACCCCTCCAAGGTCACTTATTAGGGCAACCTGAGCTGATCCCAGGTGGGCAGAAGCGGGACCCTGCAAGCCAAGGTGACCACCGGGCCCCTCCCGTAGGAGGTGAGTGCTCTGGAGTGTGAGATTCAGTTGCTGAAGAATTTGCAGCATGAGCGCATAGTGCAGTACTACGGCTGTCTGCGGGACCGTGCCGAGAAGACTCTGACCATCTTCATGGAGTACATGCCAGGGGTACGTGCTCCTCCATGCACGTGGGACACACACGAAAGAGGCCGCCCTGACCTGAGGCTTATAGGGTGGTTGCACTGTCCAGTAAGGACCACCTATACCTGGAGCAGAGGGGCCTCCCTTCTGGCTTTAGGTCATACGTTGCTTAAGGGGACTCTTCTCCAGGCTGCCCGGTACCCCCCAGCAAGGCCAGGGGCATCACTCACTGGGGTTGGCTGAATCACTCCTTTGTTGCAAACCTGGGGGCTGGAAATAGCCTTGCCCCCCTCCCTACCCTTTCCTGAGCTGACTCCCTCTGACTCCTGTGGCTGTAGGGCTCAGTGAAAGACCAGTTGAAGGCCTATGGAGCGCTGACGGAGAGTGTGACCCGCAAGTATACCCGGCAGATCCTGGAGGGCATGTCCTACCTGCATAGCAACATGATCGTTCACCGAGACATCAAGGGTGAGCAGGCACAGGCTGTGGGGTCCCCAGGACCTGGTCACTTAACCATTCTGAATTTTCTGAAATGTGAGACCCTAACTGCTTCCTTGGGATGTTGGTATAGATTGATTGACCAATTGGGGAAACTACTTGTAGGGTGCTGTGCAGATGTTGGCCATGGTGATCGTTTCATGCTGTAGGGCGGAGCCAGTGGTGCTCTGAGCACGTCATGTCTCATTCGTGGTAGTCTCCATCCTCCCCAGCAGCCCCGTGACCTGGGAGGGAGGAGAAGAGGGCGGATGGTAGAAAATGCTCTAGGGCCCAGGGTTGCAGCCTCTGCCCTTTCATGCCTTAGGAGCCAACATCCTCCGAGACTCTGCTGGGAACGTGAAGCTGGGGGACTTCGGGGCCAGCAAGCGCTTGCAGACCATCTGCATGTCAGGCACAGGCATGCGCTCGGTCACTGGCACACCCTACTGGATGAGCCCCGAGGTGATCAGCGGTGAGGGCTACGGAAGGAAGGCAGACGTGTGGTGAGTGCTGAGGACATGCTAGGATGGCCTCTCCATGTCTGGGCTGTCGTGACTCTCACTTGGAAATGAGCCGTGGGGGCTGTGCAGCGTGGCGGGAGGAAGAGGAGACTCACCTCTTGGCAGCCAGGCCCGGAGGCAGGCTCCACAAGTGCAGGGAGGTCGCTGCCTGCCCCAGCACATACGGCAAGTGCATTGCATTTTAACCCCAAATAGCACCTGTCTACTACTGATGAGAACTTGGGCCATGGAAAACACCCTGCGTTTGCTGAATTCCTAACAGAAGCAGCACCAGTCTGAAGGCCTGAGCCAGTGTCTGAATCGTAGCAGGCTTCTTCCTTTCCTAGCATTCAGATGGCTTGCGTTTGCCCTATCTTCCTTGTGCGTTCTCTGAAAGGGCCTGGAAGTTGTGAGAGCGTCTCTTCCCCTCCAAATGGTATTGTGGTGGGCTGAGTAATGGTTCCCCAAAGATGCCCACGTACTAACCCCATGCCTTGTTAGTATTTCCTTACGTGGCAACAGGGCATTTGCAGATATGCTTAATGTAAGGATTTTGAGATGGGGAGCTTATCCTGGATTATCCAGGCCAGCTCAGTATAATTGTAAGGGTCCTTACAAAAGGGAGGCAGCAGGTGAGAGTGGGTAGCAAGAGATGGGACAATGGAAGCAAGAGACTGGAGTGGTGTAAGGAGGGGCCGTGAACCAAGGAGTGCTGGCAGCCGCTAGAAGCAGAAGGAACCATTCCTGCTGACCCTTTGACTTTAGCCCATTGAGACTAGCTCTAGACTTCTGATCTCCAGAATAAATTTTTGTTATGTCTTATGCTCATGGTAGTTTGTTACAATGGCAATAGGAAACTAACACAATTATCTCAGAGCTCTTTCTGTCCATGCCAAGGGGTCTCTTCCCCAATCTCAGGAGTCATCCAAGTGGGTGTAGGTCAGTGAAGCCCTTGTAGATGAGGCTTTGGGGACCCTCTACAGAGGTGTCAACCCTCAGCTTGCCCTGTCCGGCCTCAGGGTGTTCTGAGAAAGGTACCTCCTTTCACGATGGCGGGCAGGTCAGGGAGCCTTGGGTGACATAGGATTCTCTGTCTCCAGGAGCCTGGGCTGCACCGTGGTAGAGATGCTGACAGAGAAACCACCTTGGGCAGAGTATGAAGCCATGGCTGCCATTTTCAAGATTGCCACCCAGCCCACCAATCCTCAGTTGCCCTCCCACATCTCTGAGCACGGCCGGGACTTCCTGAGGCGCATTTTTGTGGAGGCCCGCCAGAGACCTTCGGCCGAGGAGCTGCTCACACACCACTTTGCACAGCTCGTGTACTGAGCTCGCAAGGCACACTGTCGCCAGCTGCCCCTGCTGCACAGGCAGGGGGCTGCCGTGGGGCTCCACAAAGTTGCTGCTTCTCCCAGGCAACGCTGTGGACCATGGAGCTCCAGTCCAACCGGCGTTCGTCTGTGCCCCTTCCACCAGTGGGGCTCAGAGCCAGGGCAGGGTGGCTGCAGCCTCAAGGACTGGGAGCCCCCAGCCTGCCAGACCTGAGAGCTCTGGCATCCTAAGTTCCACGTGGAGGGGAAGGGGCTAGGAACAGTGTGCAAAGCGCTGAGGGCCTTCCCCTCTGGGCTGTGTGCTGACACTGAAGTCAGCACTAAAGCCCCACCGGTCTGGGGGCCCAAGACGGACATGAGGGTCTGAATAGTGTTACTTTCATTCAGAGTGTTATTTTGTTTCTCCTCCCATGTCTGGGGACCACCAGGGCATCTCTGGGCTGGATGAGCCCACCCAAGCCTGAGCTGAACCCCAGCATCCCATAGCCAATGGAAGGCAGAGGCCGGGGCTGTGCTCTTCCCGGAGCCCCCAGGTCAGCTTTGCCAGTCCCTGTCCTTTACCAAAGATGAATGAAGCAAATGTTGTGCTGCCTTATTCAGGGAAGGAGGAGCCTATCCTGCCTGCCCCCATGACCCTGCCCCCCCCCTCCCCCAGCAGGGGCTTGAGGTGTGGAACTGCCCCCACTTGGGGGGAGACCCAGTTTTGTCAATGCAATTGTCTCTGTTTTACAAGTTGGAGTCACTCTTATGCTGTATCCAGTTTTTAAACTGGAGACTGTATGCCCTTGGGCTCTGAGTATCCCTGTTGTGGGCTTGGGCCTTGGGCTGGATTGGAAAGAGCTGAAGGTAATGGCCTTTGTGTTCCTGACTTGGCACCTTTTCCCCCACTGGAGCAGAAAGGAAGATGGACAGCGTGGTGAGGGCATCTGACCCAGCTGGCTGCCCTGAGTCCTGGGCAGGCCCTTCTGGATAGCCAGGGAAGTTGGATCAGGCTGTCTGAGTCGTGACCCTGCTAGGCCAGAGCCCTCTCTGCCTGATAGAAGGGAGAGCCCATATGATGTCACCAACTCTGTCCCAAACTACCATCTCCGTTCCTCCTTGGCCAGCCTTGCCCATCCACATGAGGCCTCACCTCTTTCCCTTCTTAGAGGAGGAATGGTAGCAGGGGTCGGGGAGCCAGTATCTCCAAGCAGCTTAGAGTTGGCCTTATTTACCTCAGCCTGGGCGCTGGTCCTTTCTTCCGGCCCCTCCCCTCCAAAATGTGCCTATTGCTAGAGCTCCTCCCTCCCAACACCCAGTTTCCTTGGGAGTTGTCATTAAAGGAACAATAACAACAACAACAACGCCAGTGCCCAGGGATGGGCCTCTCCGGGGAGCTGGGGATTAGTGCCAGGCAGCTCATTGCCAGCCATGCCCACTTCCCCACGGGCACCAGAACAAGCCAAAGCCTTCGTTGTATGTTGACGATGCACTTTTATGAATGTAGTTTCTATCGCTGTTTTTAGCCTTTTCACATCATGTAATGTGAGGCCTTGTACTTGTTAATTTATATCTCAGATCATATTTGATGGTTTTTATATATATCAATTCTAGATTGTTACAGGTGATGGACGCCTCAAGAAAGAGAAGAGAACATGAAAGCAGCTGGTTTTGCAGGAATGTGTGTTGCACGGTGCCAGTTGGGCCTGGGCCCCTCTGTTTCCATCCTTTTCCCCCAGGGCCTCTGTCAGGCACCCCCAGCTCGGGCCTCTGTCAGGCACCCCCAGCTCAGCCCTCTGAAGACAGTGAGCATGTGCTCCTGTCTCCACCTCAGCCCTAGCTCAGGGTGGGGACTGGCCCCTCAACTTGACCAAAGCTGCCACGTGGCAGCTCGGCCTCTCCACGACCCCATCCTGATGGCTGTAGCACTCTTCTTGGGCCCACACCCCCGTCCCCAGTCCCTGTTCCCCGAGAGGAAGCAGCACGGTGCCGGTGCCCACGAGACGACTCTGTGTGTCCCAGCTTCAGGCTCTCACAGAGCCCCACCTCCTGGGGTCTTACCTCACAGGGAATGGGTTTTAAAAGTGATTTTGCAAATAGGCCAACAAACGCTGCACTCCAAAAAACAAAAGACCCTGATTTTTTGTGTGCCAAAAACTGTGGACATGCTGGCTCAGCATCCTCAGGACCAAGCTGTTGCTTAATTTTAATTTATTGTCTTTATATTAAATAACCCAGATGACAAGTTATGGGCCTACGACAGCCCGGGCCCAAAGATTCTAAAAGGCAGTCCCCTGGCAGCCCCAGGCTTGCTGTGAGAAGGGCCATGCTGCCATTTGCTCATCATTCCGTGGGCTGTCAGCCTTGGCCAAACCTACCTGGAGAGGCCAGGGCTGGGGACAGTCCACACTCCACCACCCTCCTGCCCCTCCTGCCCCTCCTATCCACCTCAGCTCTGTGTCTGTGTCTGAATTGTGGATCGTGCAGAAGAACCTGCAGCCATAGTTATTTGACTATATCTCGACCGAGGGCTTGCAGTGCAAAGCCAGGCCAGTGTCGCGCATTACTTACAATAAAAGGGATCATTTATACCCAAGGGGTCCTGTGGCAATGCTTCTGGTTGGGGAGGGGAGAGCTACGTGTTTTCCAGGGAGGAGCAGGTATGGTGCCTGGTAACCAGCTTGGGTCTTTCAGCAGAGAACTTGAAATGACTCCGAGCAGGGGCCTAGGCTCGGATGACTTGGTTGAGACCACTGCTAGCTCAGAGGTGGCTCCCTTCTCTCCCCACTTCCAGCTCTGCTGAGGATGCTTCTGTCAGGACTGATTATCAAGCTGGTACTGTCAGTCCCCCTGACCCAAGGGTCACCAGTGGCTGGGGTCCCAGAACTTCATGGCACCTAGGAGTCTTCCTGGTGCAGGGAAGTCCTTCCCTGAGTTGTATTCTGCAGGGCAGGGCTCTGGCATCTCCAGGAGCCACCTCTCTGTTCTCTCTCCCCTGCTCTGTCTGCTGCTGGTGCTTAGCTCAGAGCAGGGACAGACCACCCTTGTCCCCATCTGAGGCCTCTGGTGCAGAATTTGGGCCAGCTTTGAATGAGGCTCTCAGTGGCTCCTCATGCTGACGACCCGGTGCCATCTCTGCTGAGTGGTAGCTCTCCTGCTTCAAGGGATAGCATCTACCTCACACGGCACAGTGGCCCATCTGCCACCAGTTTGAGTACCCACTCCCTACCCTGTCCTCCACCAGTTCACGTAGCCCACAGGCAGTTTGGGGAAATCAGGACAAATGGGTCTGGTACAGACATCCCGGACTTCCTGCCTATAATCAACTCCGGATGGGGGTGTCTCAGGGCCTCCAAGTTGGCCGTTTGCCCTGCTGTAAACTTGTCCCTCAGAGGAGCAGATAAGCTGTTTCTCCTTGGACTACCTGGGATGGTGACCATGGCTGCCCTACTCCCGAGCTTGAAAAAGCAAGGGGAAGGTGACAGATGGGGAAGGACACAGCAAACTAGAAAACTTTGAACAGCACTTGCTGGATCTGCTGGTTCCCACCATCCTTTGCTGATTTCCAGGGCAAAGGCAGTCCAGACAAGGACTCAGCAGGAGGGTTCTGCCTTGCAGTATATTGAAGTGCAGTGAGGCCAGGCTCCATCACCTGTCGATGGCCTGACCCTCATTTTTTAATTTTTTAAATTAGGTTCCACACTCAACGCGGGGTTTGAACTCACAAACCTGAGATCAAGAGTTGCATCCTCTACCGACTGAGCCAGCCATCCTGACCCTCTCTTAACCGACACAAGGCTGAGAAGCAAAGTGGAGTTTCAGTTCTAAAACCACTCTAGGTATGACAGCATGGAGGCCTGGCTGTTGAAAAAGGAGCACTCCCTGTTTTTCTCAGGCTGGTGTCATTTCCCTGACACCCATCACCAGCCCCACCCCCCACTCCAATCAAGGCCAGGAGTACTCTGGGCTGACCATGTCCCCTGTCACCTCTGCACGAGAAGTCTGCAAAGCCCGCCCCCCCCCCAGCCCCTCTGTTCCCCTGCCCCAACAG